>CM053764.1:95125628-95149832 GCA_028658305.1 Pachyuromys duprasi
GTCAATGTAGCGATGTATCAGAGCAGATATTAAGACTCGCGATCAAGCCTCTGGCAGAGGGCGAGAAGTAATGATAGATCTGGGGGAGGTTGGTGAGACTTGGGGAGAACAAGAGCTCCACAAAGACCAAACTGAGCAGGGCACAGGGGTCTTGTATGAGACGGTTTCTACAATCAAGGACCATGTGTGGATATGGCCTAGAACCCCCCCGCACAGATGGGGCCCAGGATAGCTCAGTGTAGGACTGAAGACCCTAGCGAGGGAAACAGGGACTGTTTCAGTCAAGATCTTGATGGCTGACTCTTTGACCCTCCCCCATACAAGCTGGGGAGTGACAGACTGGCTAGATCCCAGGGGAGGACATTGCAGCCAGCCCTGAGGAGCCAGGATAAGCTGGGGTTGGATGGAAGGGAAGGAGGTCCTCCCCTGTTGGTGGACTTGGAGGGGGCGGGGAAGAGGGAGATGAGCGAGGGAGTGGGAGGGTAGGAGGGAATGGGGGAGGGGGCTAAGCCTGGGATTCAAAGTACCTAACCTGTGATTGAGATAAAAATAAAAAAAAAAGAACAAAGAAAAAACTTGCCTTAGGGAAATTTTCATTCAAGTTGCTCTTTGCAGAACAGTTACAACTGCGATGTCATAACAGTACTGTTAACTCATTGCTTATTAAATATCACACACATGTATGTCATGCAAGACATCTTTGTGGTTTCTCATATTTTCTTAACTAGAGAATAAATTTTCCTTTTATATATAAGTACAGTTTATATTTTTGATACCATGTGGTATTTTTTTTAATCACCTATAGGTCATTATGAATCTATTGTCTAACTTGAATATTGATGTTTGTTTGTTTGTTCATTTCTTAAGAGAAAGTCTCATTCAGTTGCTCTAGCTGGCCTGGAAACTTACAGGGATCTTTCTGGCTCTGGCCCCAAAAGCTGGGATTTTCCTGGCTAGCTTAGATTGTTCTTAATTTCTACAGTAGGTCATCAGCTGTTTCTGTCAGGTCTATAGTAAAAATTCTTGGCCTATAGGTGCAGATAATTTTAAACAGAGGTAGTTTTGTTAAGCGCATTTATGCATCATGAAATATATTTTTAAATGAGACTTTTTTTTAACTGATGCTACTTAGAATTCAGTATTTTTTTTCTACCTGTGTATATTCCGTTTTTGTTTTTCATGATGCTGCCTTTGTGTAATTTGATTCAATATAATTCAGATGTGGGGTGCTTATTTACCATGTGTGAGGCCCTGGTTTTATCACTAAGCGTGTGTGCGTGTGAATATAGGTGTGTGGTGCAATTGAAGTCTGGCCAAAATTAACATTAGGCCATTATAAAAAATAAGAGTGTTCCAAAGATAATTTCAAATCTTAGGGAAAGTTTGTCACAGAAAGGAAAAAAAGTTAAATATCCTTCCCAGTTGCAAAATAAAGCAGAATTTATATTCCTGTTTTCAGAGTGCATGTGAAATAGTTTTTTTCCCAGATAAGTGAAGGTGTGAACAGTAAATTAAGTAAATAATGTATATGCTATCTACTCACCTGGGAAACACACATGTACCCTTCATTTGTTTTGTTTTTGTTTTTGTCTTTACAGCATGGAGCAGATCCAACTAAGAAGAACAGAGATGGAAATACACCTCTAGATCTGGTCAAAGAAGGAGACACAGATATTCAGGACCTACTGAGGGGGGATGCTGCCCTGTTGGATGCTGCCAAGAAGGGCTGCCTGGCCAGAGTGCAGAAGCTTTGTACTCCAGAGAATATCAACTGCAGGGACACCCAGGGCAGAAACTCAACTCCTCTCCACCTGGCAGGTAAGTGTCACAGTATCATCTCATTGTCCTTTTAGTACTCAGCTAAACACTATTCAGCTGTGTGCCACATGCTTAACCACTTGGCTTGAAAGGTGAAAGAGAATTGGTGAGAGAGCCGAACAGGCAAACGTGCTTGCCACCAAGCTTCTCAACCTGGGTTCAGTTCCCAGAACTCACATGTCAACCGAGAGGATCAAACTTCTGCAGATTATCTTAAGACCTCCTACAATGCCTGTAAAGGAAACTGGCATGTGTTATACACTTGTGCAAAGACTCAATGATATGAAGATGGTATTAGCTTTTGAAGAAAAAGAATTAAAATCTTAAATACTTCTGCTTTTTATTTATATGTGAGTATGAGTTGCATTTCTTTCTTCTGACCTGACGTGTCCCTCGTCCTCTAACAGCAGGCTACAATAACCTGGAAGTAGCTGAATACCTTCTGGAGCATGGTGCTGACGTTAATGCCCAAGACAAAGGAGGCTTGATTCCACTTCACAATGCGGCATCTTATGGGGTGAGCATGTTACAGAGAACATCTAAATGCTTTCCCTGGCATTTAATACTTTATTTATCATGTAGTGCATATTGGAACAGGTTGCTAACCAACAGCAAATTTGAACCATCTATACAAGTTTTGTTACAGCTTCCCATGTTGCTAGCTGCTTTTTGATGAGCCTTTGAAAGCTTGCTGTGTCTTTGCACATTATCTAACACAATAATTAGTGCGCAATGGGTCATATATAAACCTTACCTCCTCCTTGTATAGATTTTAGAAAGTATTAAAGCAGGAAGCTCCTAAGTAGGTATGGAAGTGTCAAGCCAAGTACTTAAGCAGTTTGCACACAGAGTAATAGCGTTTTGCTGAGGGAGTAAACTGCCAAGTAAAAATGCAAAGCACTATAACTATATTCAGCAGGAAGAAGGTGGCACAGCGGTGCCTTGATGCCACTTGTCAGAACTAGCAGTAACCAAGGTCCTCAATCCTGATGCTTTGCTATACAAAGAAGTCAAATATGAAGAACGTTCCTGTGCTTCTCTGCTTTTGCACATATCCCTCTAACTATACAGTCCCCAGAAAGCAGTGCCTGTACACCAGATTCTCAGGTGATGGATTGGCTCCCACTGTCCCGTTTTCACACAAACCTGCTTTGTAGATATCCACAATTCCCTGCTTTTCTGTCTGCAAATGAGAAAAATAGAGAGCATTTTTGTACTATCTTTTGTTGTTAAACTGTGTTATCAAACTGCAAGTTTAAACTTAGTGTGCTCTTTGGATCTATAACTTTAAGAAGCAATGTCACCCCATTTTTTTTCAAATGGAGAGACAAACATGTGATTTAAGAAGCTTAAATAAAAGTTAAAAGTTTCAGGGCTAGAGAGATGTCTCAGAGATTGAGAACACTGGCTATTCTTCCAAAGGTCCTGAGTTCAATTCCCAGCAACAACATGGTGGCTCACAACCATCTATAGTGAGATCTGGTGCCCTCTTTTGGTGTGCAGGCACACATACAGACAGAATGCTATATAAATAATGAAAAGTTTTATGAGAATATTTATGACAATGTGCTGTATTCTGCTTAGTGTCTTTTGTATATAGTGTGTTAGGTATTATTTCTTTCCAATTTTAGTATATGTGCTGCCAAAGCACATATTATTATTACTTCTTAATCTGTATGTGCAAAGGATAGTTAACTTCTGTGCAAAAAAGCATTGGTACTTGTTCCTACCAAAAGCATGTTATTTTCTAAGAATAGAGCATTTGGCTATTCGGGCTTTCTTTTTCTCCACTTTCTCATTTGGCAGTGTTCTATCTAACATCGATGATATTTGAAGATTTCATGCCATCTTTGTAGTAGAGACCACATACAATTCAATGGCTTTGGCTGTACCCACCTTTCTCTTCTGTTTCCTGCCTTTTTAGAATCGAGCCCCTGTCTTGCCATGTGTCGCTTGCAACATTTTTTCGATGTGGCTTGATGCTAAAGCCACATTGAACTGCGTTCAAGACAGAGCGGTCAGCTCCTTCTCTAGGCCTCCTCGCTCTGTGGTTATAGGTGACTAGAGCTAAGCTGCAGCTTGCTTGTTCATTTAGCTCTAATTTTCAGTTACCTATAATAACAGTAATAATAGTTTGTCCTTGTGGTATAGCTACTTAAAAAGAATGCAAAGCTTAAGAATTGTGTTTTGACTCTACTTGGGTGATAATCCTTCTTCATTGGTCTGTTAGACATTTGCTAGCCTGTTTAGAAATGTAATTGGCTTCACTAAAGACAGACTGTAATTCAATACAAAGAAAATTTAACAATACTTACTGAATGCACAGCTCATTTATACACCCACATACATACAAACTGTAACTTTTCTTGGACTAATTTCAGAAATCTATGCAAATTAGTCTATCAGATTGCATTGCTCTTAATAAAATACAGGGAACACAATTTAAGTAATGTATATTCTCCGAGGAATAGCTTGGAATTATCCCACGCTTTTGAATTGATGGAACAGAGATTATTTTTCCAAACACATCCTTTGAATAAAGAAGATAATTTGGGTATTTTTGAAGTGATTTTGATAGAATCATAGATATTTTTCATGTTAGAAGTTTGATATAAACTATAAAATTAGCTTTGTGATGTTCTCATAATCCCCAAAGAATCTTAAAATATAATAAACTAGCATAGTCTCAGAAGAGCCTAGTTTCATCGTGCTGCTCCTCTCCCTTCTTCCTATTACCAGCAGTGGGAAGCTTTTCATAGGAATAAACATCTTTACTTTTGTAATAAGTAATGTTGGCCAGTCTGAGCTACGTGAGACCCAGGCTAGAAGGGCAAAAGAATAGTTGTGAAGGAGACAAGTCCAAAGCACAAAGAAGAAATTTCTATTAAGGATGAGAACACAGGCCTGGAAGGAATTGTTAAGTAGAAGCAAGGGTACTTGGTGGAACTCTGCTGGGTAGTTTCTTCTTAAGCTTCTGTGTCTTCTTGATTTTCCTAGCATGTTGACATAGCAGCATTACTGATAAAATACAACACATGTGTAAATGCAACGGATAAGTGGGCCTTTACGCCCCTTCATGAAGCAGCCCAGAAAGGAAGGACACAGTTATGTGCCCTACTCCTAGCACATGGCGCAGACCCAACCATGAAGAACCAAGAAGGTCAGACACCTTTAGATCTGGCAACGGTAAGTCCTTGCTGCAGTTATGGTTATTGTTCATTAGGACTTCAGGCATGATGTCACCTTCTAGGGTTCAACTGGCAGTTCATTTGGCAGAGTTGGCATTCTTCCTGGAAATCTTCAAAGCCACTTTTCTCTCAGTTCAGTTTGTACTTCTGTGATATCTCGTGTGTAATCAGCCCCTGTTAGCTTTCACTACCAGTTGTCTAACGCTCAGCTCTTATTTGCAGCCACCACCCAATGTTTGGTGCCAAAAGCAAGTGTCAGTTTCTATGCCTGGTAGTCTTTAAAGGAAAAAAAAAAAAAGGTACTTAGTGAAAAACTTCACATTTGTAACATTTTCTGTGTGTGTTTTCTTTGATCATTCTTTTCAGGCTGATGACATCCGAGCTTTGCTGATAGATGCCATGCCCCCGGAGGCCTTACCTACCTGTTTTAAACCTCAAGCAACTGTTGTTAGTGCCTCTCTGATCTCACCAGTGTCCACCCCCTCCTGCCTCTCAGCTGCCAGCAGCATAGACAACCTCGCTGGCCCTTTAGCAGAGCTGGCTGTAGGAGGCGCCTCCAATGCAGGGGACGGTGCTGCGGGTGCAGAAAGGAAGGAAGGAGAAGGTCAGTGCATTCCTGTGAATATTTACTTACACTTTTTTAGTAGACCAGTTACTTTTTTCTTTTTATTATTAAAAGCTTAAAGATAGCCTCTCTCTAAACTTTTGAGTTCCTGGACTACATGGGGAGGCCCTATCAAAAGTAGGGTTGGCATGTATGAAGGGGGGAAAAGGGATGAAAAGGAGGATCTTATTTTTGATAGTCAACATCCATGTAAATTGTGGGGTACAGTGGTTGCGTAGTCCCAGTACTGAAGAGGCAAAGACTAGAAGATTCCTGAGACTTTACTGGCCAGCCTCTTTAGATGAGTAAGTAAGTTCCAGGGTCAGCAAGATACTCTCTCTCTCTCAAAGATAGACAGATAGTAGAAGATGAATGAATGGATGGATTCTGAGGAAGGCACTCAATATTGACCTCTGGCTTTCACACATACTGCATATACACACAGAAATAAATAAAAATAATTTTTAAAAAGAATAGAACAGTAGCTGGTACCTTTTTTAAAAATTCATTAAAAGTATTTAATTTTAGCAAATATGTTCTGGAACCTAGGCACTGCTCTTAAGAGAACCTAGTTCAGTTCCCAGCACCCACACTGGGTAGCTCACAACCCCTGTCACTCCAACTCCAGGGAGTCCAGTACCCTGTTCTAGCTAGGGACACCTACACTCAGTATGCAAATATGAATAAACACACACACACTTAAAATAATTAAATCTTAAATTATATGAAATAATATTGTTATATTAGAAATCAATACTATATAAATTATGTTCACATGTATCTTTATCTATTAAATCTGTATTTTACTTCTATTTATATATGTATTAGAATTAATATAGGTACTATTGCTATGCCAAAGATAAAATTCAGAATAACTTGAAATGTCTGAGCTAAATTTACATATTTGGCATTATTTTATGTCATGTGAAATCATCTGTATACATAAGGGTCAAGAAATAGGGTTATACAAATTATACATAAATTGCATAGAATTAAAAAATTCTAAGAGATTTTAATGTTTCTCTTTTAGTTACGGGTCTTGACATGAATATCAGCCAATTCCTTAAAAGCCTTGGCCTTGAACACCTTCGGGATATCTTTGAAACAGAGCAGGTAAACGTTTGTATACTTTTTCAGCTTTTCAACTACTGAGTTATTGCCACACATTTTTTTTAACATTGCAGCTGTTTATTTTCTGTATTATGTGTTCTCTTGGAGCTTGATCTATGTGCTTTAGGTGTGCTCTTGCCTTGCTTGTTAGCTGCCTGAAACGTTTCTAGAGAAATCGGGGAGTCCAGCACTTTATGCTCCTCTCCAGAATTTTCTGACAATACAGAGGGCTAGCCTTTCTATGAGAAGTTTTGCTCAGTGACATTTGTATGTCAGGCTAGACCATGAGAAGTGAGGGTACAGCTGGATGGTAGAGCAGTTGGTGAACTTAGATCAAGAAACTATCTAAAGATTAGCTTCAGTTTTGTCTAGGCTTTTTGTTTCCAGAAGACACTGGCATTTACATCCTCATGTTCACTAGTGAAAACTTACGTTTGCCAGACTGTGTTGTCAGGATAATGAGTTCTTACTGCTGTGTTCCATGGTAAACACTGAAGATAAAACTGAGCTTAGAATTACTGTTGGACATGGAACCTGAGGATAGGAGCGGCCCAGTGTGTTATTCTCCCGGGTGTGGAGTTATCTACCTCCTTAGCCCCTTGGCAGCCTTCCTGGCAGGGAAGATGACTTCTGTAATAGAACATAGCTACGTTCGTATCTCTATAAGAGCTGATGAGCTTCCTGGCCCTCTTCAGGTCTTTCTGTTGTGACTTGTGCCCCACAGTTTATTCTTCAGTCAGTGTATGCTTAGTTTGGTAGGCAGTGACCACAGACATGGTAGCCTAACAGGAATTTTTCCTCAGAAATCTGAAGTCAGATTGTGGAGGGTATACTCCCTGAAGCAGCTCTAGAACAATCTGTCCTTCCATCCTCCTTGACTTCGGTCTCACGGGTCATATGACCCCAGTCTCTGCCATGTTGTCATGCTGCCTTGTCCTGTGTCTGCCTTCTCATGTGCCTCTTAGTGGGACACTTCCTTTAAACTTGGGACCTCCTGGGTGATTGCGTGTTTTAGGATCTGAACCTTAAGCATCTGGGGCAGCTTTGCTCCCAAAAGTGTTAACATTTCTGGAACATATCCCTATCTGAAAGTGGGTACTCATCCCACAGCAGCGAGTGTGCAAAGCCTTCTTATCTCATTATCATAGACTTCTCCCTTTCCAACCATCGGCCTCTACGAATAGTGACCCCTCTGTAATAAATAGGCTCATTCACTTTTTTCAGTATGTGACATAATTATACTTTTTTCTGCAGGTCTTTGCCCTGTTCTTTATTCTTTGTAAGCTTGTAGTCAGTCTTTAACTTAATGAAATAGAGGTAAATGGCACACTCCTACAACTACCACTTGGGAGGATCAAACAGGAGGATCACAAGTTCGAGGCTGGCCTGGGCTACGTAGTGAGTTAGAGGATAATCTGGGCTTTAGTGAAATCTTATTTCAAAAATATCTGGAAAGTGTTAGGTTTTTAAAATTTTTATATGACTTAAAATATTAAGATTTTCTTAAGCCTTTATTTCTTTAGCTAAGTACATTTCTTTACATTTACCATAGTTCATCCTTAGTATTTTTAATGACTCAAACAGTTGAAATAGAATTGAACTAAATAAACATCTTGATGTTGTTTTCTGATTGTAAAAGTGAGTTAAGAGGCATTTAACTTGTCACTTTTCTTACTAGCCAGTTAAGCACACCTACAGTATGTAGACAGTTAAAATTACTGGCCAAATTTCTGTGGTTTTGTCAATTTTTAAATCATACATTGTTAAGGCCTTGATCGCATGGGCCTTTGTTTGCTGAAGCTGTTACACCTGCTGTAAGCACTGCCTCTCTCTGTCATCTGTTCATTCTGGGCCAGAGGTTTCCTGTGAGAACACTGGAAACCGTGAAGCTGTGAAGCTGTGTAAAACGCATTGTCCTCTGCTGTGGCTATGTGAGGAGCTGTGTTCCTTCATTCTGAATCATGCCCCCAGTGATTGTCAAATTTCACACACCTCTTGGTTTAATAAGACAAAAACTGTAATTCTAACAAGTGACTCTACTTCTTGTTGAAAGCCTTTCCTAGAACTCATTTTTGTGCTCCCGTCAGTTTGCATGGTAATGTGCAGCTGTTTGCTCTTTATTTCGTATTGTATATTTTCTGTGTCAGTAACTGACTGCCTGTGGCATGTCTCTCTCATGTATTGACTTAGTAGTTTAATGATTCAGCCTTCCGTCAGCTTATCCTTTTTATCAGTTTTATTGTTCTGAGTAAATCAGTGTTCCATTGATTTTTCTTTTGTCCCAAGTAATTTCTACATCCTTTTCATAGTCAAGGTATTAACTGTTGTATTTAATGTGTGCTCGTTGGCAGTCTCTCCCTAGATCAACTGCCTTTTTGTGCAGTTTTTGTCTGTCTTGTACCCATGGGCTGCCATTTACGTTTGTACTTACTTCAAGTGCAGAGGTTACCTTTTAGCCCTCCATTATAAAATATCAGGTCTATTTAATTCTTCTATAGCATACCTTTAGAATTTTTTTTCTGTCATAAATATTCTCTAGCTATCCAGTAATGTGTATCAACGTGCTTGTTTAGTGTGGAAGTGTGTGATACATGAATTGTGTCCACTTAATTCCTATTCTGTGTGTTTCCTGAGACTTTAACCTATGTATTCTGCTGCCTCTGTTCTTACATGTGAATACTTCTTTCCCGGTGAGGTGAGAGATAATTATTTTATTTCTGGTCCTAGAAGAGCTTTAGTGTACCATACTCTGAGCTCCACCTTCATAATTATTTTCTCAGAAGTTTCCAGATTGTCTTATTCCACACAGATACTTTCTAAAAATATATCAAGATCCCTTCTAATTAACTATAGCATCATGTAACCTCTCCTCCCACTTATAGTTTAGCTTCCTACCTAGAATGCTTTGTCCACAGGAAAAAATAATGTTTTACATTGTAATCTCTAGAGCTCAGCTGCTATTATGACTTGACAGGCTGGCTGTATTTATAATCAACCTATATTTTTACAGAAAGTGACCATTTGCATTTTTTTCAAAATGTGATAAAAGCTTAGACTCAAATAAGTTCATTGTAAATATGCTTGCAAAGTCACCACCACCACCCCAAGTGAAAAAGGGCCTTTCCAGCTAAAATAGTTAATTTTTTCTCTGTACCACAGGTAACATGAACAGGTTTTAGAAGCAGAAGGCAACCCTACTACACGTGGCATTTACTTTATATGCCGGACCATTTTTAGCTTATAAATGAATAGACTTTATTCCAAAAATTTTATATTGATATTTGTTAGACATGAGTAACTCTCCCCTTCCAAAGAAAATAACTAGGGAAGCAAACTTGTGGTTTCCTCCAAATAACCAAGCATGTTTTCTGACTGCTCCCACCAAATAAGTCAATGGAGTCTTAAAGGTAATAAATAACTTATTTAAATGTACCGTGGAAAGTACTGTACTGACTAGTCAGTAACTGTAGCCTACGCCCAAGGGAGAAGGATTTCAATCAGGACACAAATGCTTGGGGCTAAAGTTCTTTGGCAGCCATTTTAGAGGCTGCTTTCTCCACCAGGGAGGAGCCTAGCACCCAGCCCTGCTTTGTGAACTGAAGTGTAGTAACTTAGGATTCTTTAGCTGTGCAGGGGGGGGCTTGGGCAAGAATTCTTATATCCATTTTTGTGATTAGAAGTCTGCGTATTGAACTCCCTCCATTCCTTTTTGAGAACATGGTTAGAAATATTCTTTGTTCGGTGTTTTGTTTTGTCTTCTAGCCTGGTTTTAACACCCTTCAGCTATGCGCTATATGTATCAATTAAAAAGATTTCAATGGGGGCTGAAGAGATGGCTCAGTGGTTAAGAGCATTGCCTGTTCTTCTAAAGGACCTGGGTTCAATTCCCAGCACCCACATGGCAGCTCACAACTGTCTGTAAGGCCAAGTCCAAGGCCTCTGACACCTCCACACTAATGCATATAAAATAAAAAAAAATTTTACAAATATTTTGATGTATACAACCTAAAGTTGCCTCATATAAATGAGGCCATGTTTTTATTGTCAATGGTATTTAAACTGAAGTATAAGATATCTAGAAAGTGATGGTATCGGTAATGTGGCTTAGAGATTACATTAAAATCAGGTCTGCCTTAAAATGTAAAGACTCCTATTTTGTAAACTGTTCTATTTCAAAGATGAGTATTTTGGTGTTGCTCTCTTGAAAACTTTCCTTGGGTGATTAGAAGTGAGTTGCTGATTTTTTTTTTACAATGAAATAATTATTTTTTTCAATGGCCACTTAGTAGGAATGTGCTAAATTACTTCAAAGAATGAGCACTGTTGTTCATTGCACTGAGATGATCCAACTTATTTTGTAATATTTCATTTTGACAGTAAAAGTCAGACCTTGAGGCCTAATTTGTTAAGTGTAAGGATGGAGAAAGTTATTTATTTTTTAAAATCTTGTGTGAGTTAGAAAACGAATGTCTGTAAAAAGATATTTCAGGTCTCCAAAGAAAAAACCAAGAAGACAAGCCAATTTATCCCAGTGCCGCCCTCTGCACATGAAGCCACAGGTGACTTCAGAACATTGCCACTGGGTGGAGGTAGAGTCACAATCACTGTAGTCCACAAAGGTGTGAGGAAATCAGCTGCCTCTGCCATCCCAGATGAGTCTCCAGAACCCAAAGGACATAACCATCGAGAGTGTGTAGAAACAGGGATTGCTAACCTGATGATTTATAAACCTGAAGACCCTCTCTCTCCTTTTCTCTAAGTTGGTATTTGTGAGTTTGCTTCTTCATAAAATGGCCTGTGACCTAAACTGATACTTAAACTTTCAACCTGCCTGCCTCCTAAGGCTGCGGACTACTGGCTTGCGTATCTTCTGGCACTGGGAACTTAAGTCGGCTTACTTTGCCACACTAGGATTAATTAAAATGAATGTCTGCCATTCATTTCTCCTATCCACAAGGTACTAAATTTGGGGTTTTCCCATTTTTCAAGCTGCTGATCCATCTATCTGGAGGCAAAATAATAATAATAATAATAATAATAATAACTGTAGTCAGAAGGAAACTCGGCAGTGACCATCTCTCTGCCCCTCTGTCAGGGTCTCCATCTCAATTGCCCGCCTGCTCAAAGCAGATACGGGAGTGTTTCTGCCGAGTGGGGTATTGCTGGTCCTCTTGGGCAGCTTGAAGGTCGTGTTTAGAAAAGGCAGCGGGTTCTTTAAGCCTGTGTGGTAGTCACAGTACTGTAGATGGGGGGCAAGAACTGCTTCGCATTATTGTGTACTTGCTTCCATTTTCAGATTACACTAGATGTGTTGGCTGATATGGGTCATGAAGAACTCAAAGAAATAGGCATCAATGCATATGGACACCGCCACAAGTTAATCAAGGGCGTGGAAAGACTTTTAGGTGGACAACAAGGTAAGCCATTAGAAAAAAAATAGATATTTTCAGAATTTAGTGAAGAAATATCATGGCTAGTTTGAGGGCTTAGGCAGTCTGACCCCAGAGCACATGAGGTTAACTGGTACAGCTGCCTTCCTCTCACCTTTACCAGCTGGACAAGTCTGAGAGCAGGTCTCTCTCCACTTTATGCCCTGAATTTTCTCTCAGACCTCTGTGCTTTGTCCTTTCCCACTGCTTTCACCTGACTCAAGCCACCAGGTCCTCTCCTGGGCCCAGAGCCACTGTTTAGCTGACCTCCAAGCCTGCACCTTCACCTCCTCCACTGCCTTCTCCCCAGCCTCCAGAGAGGCAGTCTGCTGTCCTCTCACACCCATCTGCAGTGCCCTGGTGCCTTCTGGATAAAATCAGACACTTAGCACAGACTTTTTATAATCTGACTTTTCTTGCCTCATCTTGAGCTCTCCCCCGGCCCTCGGGACCACAGCTCAGCCATTTCCATCGTCCTGTGCTGTTACAGGCCTCTTCTCTTGTCTTGTTAGATGTGCTTGCCATAGAGGAGGTAAAGAGAGGGAACAAACAGTATCTATGTAGCTGATAAAAGTTCAAAAACTACGTGCAACCAAACTTAGAAGGCTTTTTTAAAACACGTGTTTTAGTTAATCCTATGAAATTAACACAAGTAAGTTGTATTAGTGACCATCTTCAGGTCATCTTGGAAAGAATTTTTGAGGACAATTCTCCTATTGTAGAACACAATCCATTGTGATTCAGTGCATGTTTCTCTTTTGTAGATATATCCTTTGTTCATGATTAAATTTATGATCGGTTCAGCAAGTATTGAGCCCTGCTGTGTTCATGGGAGGGGATAAGTACCTTCACACTTCATTTCTTCTTGTGCCTTTAGTAAATTTGCTTTCAGACTGGATGTCGAGGTGGAGACTGAAAATAGTGTGTAGGTTGTTCCAAATTGTCAGTTATTTATAACCAAGTTTTCCACAAACTTAGTGGAATGGGGGTGATATGGGTGTGTGCTTTATGTTTTTGTGTTTTTCTTCTACAGGAACCAATCCATATTTGACTTTTCACTGTGTGAATCAGGGAACTATTTTGCTAGATCTTGCTCCGGAAGATAAAGAATATCAGTCAGTAGAAGAAGAGGTAACAAACATGAAAACCTTTTTCTTTGTCCAGATTCTGCTAAGACTCTGTTTCCAGGGACATGAACTCATCTTCCTCTGTTACAGGGTCACGTGGCCTGTTTATTCAGTCTCAGTCACTAGCATTTACTACGATTGTTGGATCACATGATGCACAATGCTTTCTTATCTCAGGCCTATCTGTAAAATAGCTATTGTTTTGTTCTAGAAATTTTGTCAGTTTTAAGTCATGAAAGTAAGAATGTTTTTAAAACATTTTCATACAGTAAAATACACCTAAAATGGATAAGGGGTAAGAATCTTGCTCATAGACAGAAAATACCCTCTAGGCTTTTAAAGTAATTATTAAGTGTTTTTTAGCAACATGCCTGATCATCACATTATTTTTGGCTTGATTACATGATTAAGGAAGATTCTGCCTCACAGTTAATTTTTACATTCAGTTATTTCATACGCTATGTAGTTAGACCACTTGTGTACATCTTGTAGAATGGTGGCATAAAAATTCCCCTTGTACTTGTTGCACCCAGTGCAATGTCTGACTCCAATGTTGAGGGTAATCTGCCTTGTTCTAAGCAGAAACAGGGTTGACTACAGTTAAGGAGTTTCTGTCATTTTATTTTTTTTACCTAGTGCTCATATCGCCATTCAATGCTAGAAGTCACATTAGGGAATACAGGATGATTACCCCATAGTATTGTTTCAGCTTATATTAGGTTATCGGGACAGCAGAGTGTGTTCCAGAGCCCTGTCTGTCTGTTTGTCCCCAAGTAAATTCTGATCATGTAAGATGTGGGCTGCACATCCCCAAATGTAGACACGAATAGAGCTTACTCCATAAGCCAGTTGTCAGAAATTTGGGCATTTTTGTGATGCTGCCTTCACCCCTAGGGCCTCCTCACACATACTTGGCAGGGGTTTATATATCAGTATCCTGACAGCTATTGAGATAAAATAGAACAAAAATGTATTTTTTAAATTATTTATTTTTAGCATTTATTTAATGTAGTATCAACTGAATATCATTTTAGTTTGACTTACTCAATTTTTTTCATTCTCAATAACAAAATATAGTAATTATACATTATTTGAAGTGCTTTTTTTTTTCAGTTTTCCTGTTGTGTTTACAAAAAAATCTCTAAAATTTATATCAGAAAATACCTACAGTGGTATCTATGACTATTTTCTTGCCACAAATACTCATTGAATTTGTCGATCAATTTGTAGTGAACTGCATGGGATTCAGACTCACCAGGGAGAGACAGATGGAAGAACGGGAATATTGTAGAGCTAGCAGGAGGAATACGCACTGTTGCCTCTCACAGAGTTATTTTTCCCTTTGCTCCCCAGATGCAGAGTACTATTCGGGAACACAGAGATGGCGGCAATGCTGGTGGCGTCTTCAACAGATACAATGTCATTCGAGTAAGTTTGTAAATTTCTTTTTCTTAACTTCTTTTTCTTCAGAATTTATTCATTATATATCCCGATTGAAGCCCCCTCCTTCAATTCAATTCCCCCAGGCCCACCCTCTCTCCCTTTTCCCCTTATCCCCTTCCCCTAGTCCACTGAAAAGGGGGTTCTCCACTATTGCCATCTGCCCATAGCTTGTTAAGCCGCATCAGGACTGCTTGGATCCTATTCCTCTGTGACCCAGCAAGGCTGCATCATCAGGGACTAGTGATTAAAGTGCAGGCAACTGAGTTCATGAGAGAGGCAGCCCGGCTCCCCTCCCTCAGAGATCCACATGGAGACTGAGCTGCCACATCTGAGCAGGGGTCTAGGTCCTCTCCATGCATGGTCCCCTTTGGTGCATCAGTCTCTGCAGAACCCCCTGGTCTCAGATCTTTTAGTTTTGTTGGTCTCCTTGTGGGGCTCCTGTCCCCTCCATGTCCCTTCTAATCCCACCCCTCTCTTCCTCCATAAAACTTCCTGTACTCTGCCCAAAGTTTGGCCCTGAGTCCCAGCGTCTGCTGTGATCCTCTGTTGCGTGGAGCCTTTCAGAGGACCCTCGATAGTTGACTCCATCCTGTTCCCTGTTCCATCGCTTCTGGTGTCTATCCTGTTTGCCATTCTGAATAAGATTTAAGCATCCTCCCTAGGATCCTTTAGCTTCTTTAGGCCTGTAGATGGCTGTTCTATATTATATGGGTAATAAAGGACACTGTCCACAGAACAAAACGACAGCCTACAGACTGGGAAAAGATCTTCACCAACCCTACATCTGATAGAGGAATAATATCCAGAATATATAAAAAACTAAAGAGATTAAACACCAACAAACCAAATAATCCAATTAAAAAAATGAGGTACAGAGCTAAGCAGAGAATTCTCAATAGAGGAATATCGAATGGAAAGAAACACTTAAAGAAATGGTCAACATCCTTAATCATCAGGGAAATGCAAATCAAAACAACTCTGAGATTCCATGTTACACTGATCAGAATGGCTAAGATCAAAAACTCAAGTGACAACACATGCTGAAGAGGATGTGGAGAAAGGGGAACCCTCCTCCATTGCTAGTGAGAGTGCAAACTTGTACAATCACTTTGGAAATCAATCTGACACTTTCTCAGAAAATTGGGAATAGCACTTCCTCAAGATCCCAGTTATACCACTCCTGGGCATATACCCAAAAGATGCGCCACCATTCAGTAAGGACATTTGCTTAACTCTGTCCGTAGCAGCTTTATTTGTAATAGCCAGAATCTGGAAACAACCTTAGATGTCCCTAAATGGAGGAATGGATACAGAAACTTTGGTACATCTACACAATGGACTACCACTCAACTATTAAAAACAAGGAAATCATGAAATTTCCAGGCAAATGGATAGAACTACAAGAGATTATCCTGAGTGAGGTAACCCACACACAGAAAGACAGGCATGGTATACTCTCACTAATAAGCGGATAAGTTTGTGAATTTTTATGGTCAAAGTTGGATTGCAAAGCTAATGTAAAAATAATCTAGACAATTAAATGAACTGTAGGAATTTTAGAGGGTAAAATTCCAGTTGTCAGAGATAATCATTCACTGTCCTAAAGTCAAATGTTATTCTCTCACTACAACATGTAACCCGTAAGACCATGCTGGGTCAGAAATAGGGAACAGCAAAGGTCCAAAGAGAAGGCCATGTCCTATGGGTACCTGCTCTCAGTGCCGCAGATGTCCCACCCATTTCATCCTCAAATTTGGACCCTCAACAACAGTTACTTCATTTTAAATCATTTGAAGGTAACATTTCTTAAAGGCCTGGATTGTCAGTCTGCTTGTCATTGATGAGATCGGAATTCATTTATCTCTTAAATCACAGGAAAAAAAACTATGTGGCCATTACCTGCTTTTTCAGAGGGTGTCATGAAGGTGAATTGCATCTGCTGAGAATTGGTTACAGGAATTATTTTGGTACATCAAAATAAGCCATGAAGGGTGTTTGTTTGGTTTAATGGATAAAGTACATGTCGTACAAATGTGAGGGATCCGGGTGAGAGTCCCCAGCATACTCATAAAGCCCGGGCATGATGGTGGGCACCCTTATCTCAAAGCTGAGAGATGGAATCCGGAGATCCCAAAAGCTCACTGCTGGCTAGTCTGACCAACAGTAAACTTAGGTTCAGTGAGCGGTCACTCTCATAAATGAGATGGAGAATAATAGAGCAAGCTTCTCATTGTTGATTTCTGGCTTCACACTCATGGACACACAAAACAGCAATGAAATACTAAATAACAAGAACTGTAAAAATTGTGTCACTAAAAGCATATTAACTCGATTCCACTAACATGGTAACTTTTAGATAATCAAACAAAACAAAATTGACACCACCAAAGGGAGAACTACTTACATTTTAAATCAGAAGTGTACATTTAATTAATAATGATTTTTTTTCCTTTATGAAGATTCAGAAAGTTGTGAATAAGAAGCTGAGGGAGCGATTCTGTCATAGACAAAAGGAAGTGTCTGAGGAGAATCACAACCATCACAATGAACGCATGCTATTCCACGGTGAGTGCTGCTGTCTGCCTACACTTGGGAGATAATGGGAAAAGCCCATGGGACTGATTGATGATGTTGTGTTGAATGACTTTTTTTCTTTTTGGGGGGTTATTGAAATAATATCTCGTTCCATAATGCTTTTTGCATGTTGGCACAGGCTTCCCAAAGCATGCACAGTGCAGATGACTTTCAGAACTTGCTTGTAAACTCAGATTCCAACTTGAGCCACCTGTGCTTGGTTGGTTTTTCTTCTTTAACATTACTGTGTTTGGTGGAAAAGTATACAGCTAAGTTTTCAAACACTAATTTTCCACCTCTGTATTTTTAGGTTCTCCCTTTATTAATGCAATTATTCATAAAGGGTTTGATGAGCGACATGCATACATTGGAGGGATGTTCGGAGCTGGAATTTACTTTGCCGAAAACTCTTCAAAAAGCAACCAGTATGTTTATGGCATTGGAGGAGGAACAGGCTGTCCCACGCACAAAGACAGGTCATGCTATGTCTGCCACAGGTGAGCGTCCTGCTGAGTGGAGTGGTCACCAGCCTCAGCTAGCCAAATGTGTCTGTCAGCGTCTGTTGAAGTTGCTAGTCAGCCTTTGCCTTAGAGCAGTGACTGAAGTACTAGTACCAGCGATCCAAACCAGACATGTGCACTCCATTTCAGTTCTTCCTGCAGCTTTCCAGAGTCAGAGCTAGAAAATGCTAAGAATGACTTATATAGAACAAAAGCCTTCTAGCCTTCACAGCTGAACGTACAAGTTCAAGTTCTGAGACAAGACTCAAGTCTGCATTGATGATGCTGGTGATACAGTCTGTTCTTAGGCAGCATAATCATGCTTCTGGGAAAGTTCAGCTTCAAAACATCAGCCTTGGAATTAGTAACAAACAAACGAACATCAGCTTTTTAAAATAAGATTTTATAATTCAGAGGTTGGAGAAAATAACATTGAAGTCAGTGAGAAGACAGTATTTCCCCCCTGATGAAAAAAAAGATTAGGATTTAATACATTTGTTTCTTAATTTTTTATTTATTCTTTGGCAGTTTTCATTTTATCTTGATTGTAGCCAACCCACATGCCCCTCTGCACTTACCCCAAACCTCACCAATACTTTTCCTTCCCACCATCACATCCTTGTAAATCTTGGTAATTCTTTCTTTTGAGCTTCTAGACTGTGCCTGAGTGTGGGGCTCCAGCTGGAGTTGGGTAACTTACCATACCTTCACCCCAGAGAAAGAAAAACTTCCTCTCCCAACAGCCTTCAGTTGCCAGTAGCTTCTCAATTAGGTATAGCCTTATGCTCCCAACTGTTGGAACAGTAACTGGCTTGATCCAGTGCAGGTGACCATAGCTGCCGTGACTTCCTGTGTGCAGTGGCAGGTCCTGCCCTAAGGCAGTATTTCACAGCTCTTCTCTCCATCCTCTTGCTCGCTCATTCTTTCCACCCTCTCTTCCACAATGTTCCCTGAGCCTAGGAAGAGGTTGCTCAGGGCTTAGTGTCCAACAATTGCTTCCTGTGAGCACTCTGACCCAACTCAAGTCTGCATTGACTGCTGCCTCCTACAGAAAACTCTCAAGGTTGAGAGTAGTGTTGATACCCAGGTATACACACAAATATTTAGCCGGAAGTTTTGTACCATGTCTATTCAGCAGAAGCCATGCGCTTGGCCAAATTTCCAGTGCCATACATTGCTTTTTAAAACCACTTGAATGTAGTGTTTCTAGAAAGCTATATGAATGACTTACAATACGTTTAACACCTTAAAATGTAACCTTGAAGTTCCTCAGAACTAATGCCTGCAACTGCATTTTTAAATCAGTCATCTGCAGCTCAAAGATGGATGTTACACACTCAGAAGGAAACTTGTCTCACTAAGAGCACTGTGATTAAAACAGAAATTCCTAAGGATCAGTGCTATCCCAAAACATGCCTCCCATGGAGACAAAATGAACTATAAAGTAAACCTAACTGAGGATCGATGGGAGCTCAATGAAATTAGACAGGCAAGTTTATGTCCTAGCTAGGATCTTTTCAAAAATGGAGCCTGAACCAAAGCATACAACTGACAAGAAATTGGCAAGGGCAGTCACCAGGAAGCAGGAAGGAGGCAGAGTACACGCAATGATAAGCTTGGGGAGCAGGCTGGCCACAGCTCCATTCACAAATGCACAGCCCATGAGATGTCTTCAGAGAAGCGGTAGAAACTGCTGTGTCTCAGAACAGTGATGTGCGTGTGTGGAGAAAAGGAATGAATTTCTCTGCTGGCTTCTGTCTCATATTTGCCAACATTTGCTCCCCAGGGCTCGCCTTTATGTTTCTTAGCTGTTTCACCTGCATAATACTACAAATACAAAGCAAGCCAGCACCAGCATCTTCATACACTGACTCAGTAGGTCCTGCAGATGAGGTCTGCTCCTAGAAGCAGAAAATGGGAAGCTGAGGCCTGTCAGGTCAAGTGTTGTGTTAGACAACAGATTGAGAAGGACAATGTACTGACAGCACACTGTTGCCATGGCATTAAAGATAGAGCGGAGGAAGCCTCTTCCAGGGCTGCAGAGATGGTGCAGCAGATAAGAGCACTTTTTGCTCTCACAGACTGCCTGGGCTCCGTTCCACTGTTCACTTGGTAGCACACATCCATCTGTAACTCCAGTTCCAAGTTCCATTCTCTCCTGGCCTTTATGGGCACCAGGCACGTACCTAGATGTGGGTAAAACACTCGTAAAATATGAAATAAAATAGACTTTAATGAAATAAAGCCTCTTCCTAATTTGAAATGAAACCTTTTTTTAGCTTTTTTTTCTGCAAAACCCACAAGAAAACAAGATCAATACCGCGCCTTTATCCCAAATGATCATCAGTAGCATTCAGCTGAAAAAGCCAGCTGGGCAGGACTCAGGAATAATGCAAAGATCATACTCCATTACTACAAACTGTTTATATGTAACAGTGTGGCTAATTATACTAATTAGTCAAGATGCATAGTGTTTAAGGGTTGACTTTTTCTGCAAAGGATTGGGTAATAATTACCTTGGGCTTTGCCACCCTGAATCCTTGGAGTACACAAGCAGTTGCATACATGAATGCATGGCTTTAGTCTAGTAAAACTGTATTTATAAAACCAGGTGCCAGCCACTTTTAAACCGAAGGCTATAGTTTATAATTTCCATCCAACCAGTTTCTCTTATCTTATACAACACTTAATTTTAGTCACATATTTAAGCTAAGTATTTTTGTTCATGATCCACTTTTATTATTACTGTGTCTATCCTACCAGTTCTTATTGTTTACCCCTGACGTATCAAGCCTAATCTTGTCTGGGGAGATGTCTTAGGGTAAAAAGCATTTGCCATGCAAGCATGATGACCTAAGTTTGAATTTCCATGATCTATGTAAAAGCCAAGTGCGTGTACAGCATGAGTATTTGTAAGCGCAGTGCTTCTACAGAGTCCCTGCGAGCTCCTGGCCAGCCAGTTACCCAAAGGCAGAAACATGGGAAAAAAACAAAAACCAAACAAAAACTGTCTCTGACAAGGTAGGGCCAAGACCGGCACGTGAGGTTGCCCTCCTTCCTCTGTGCATGCCACATGCACACGGACACACCCGACAACAATAGTAATCTCAGCTACTCTTCCCGTCTGGTTCTTTTCTTCCTGTGTTTATGTGAAAACTCAGTTTCCTGTGTTGTATGTTTTTGCACTTGACACAGCTTGTACCAGGTGTCTTCTATGCTAAATTCCTACACTACTCCAAAACTGCCTCAAACTGTTGCTCTAACTTGATATTGAGCCTGATAATTGTTAAATAGTAAATCAATGTATTAAATTTTATCCCATTACTACACACAAACTTGAAAGTAGCATTTAAATTAGTATACATTCTGTGAATTTTTCTTTTTAAAAGCTAATAAACCTAATGGTTACATTTTAAGATTTCAAGTGTTCTTGAAAGTAATTGCTTTCATTTCTTTCTTTAGACAAATGCTTTTCTGTAGAGTGACTCTTGGAAAGTCCTTTCTGCAGTTCAGCACCATGAAAATGGCCCATGCTCCTCCAGGACACCACTCCGTTATTGGTAGACCGAGTGTCAACGGGCTGGCGTATGCGGAATATGTCATCTATAGGGGAGAACAGGTATGTTGCTCTTCCAGTCAGTGTGCGGTGGTCACTGAACATGCTCATTAAAAAGCGGACACCCTGTTTAAGACAACACTCCAGTCGCTGCAGGGGCAGCGTGCTTTGGATGGATCTGCTTGCCATAGGCTGTGCAGGAACTGACTCCTTAGTACTTTGATCATAGCCCTGCAGCCTTGAGAGTCAGAAAACTACAGCAGATTTAATTCTGCCACCCTTTTGGGGCTCAAAAATGAAATTGGAAAACAATGGAACTGTTTATATCGAGAAATACATACATACATAAATAAACTTTCAGGAGTCCTCAAACCAGCCCTCAACTCCCAGCACTAAATGCCACCCAATTTGTCTGAATGCAAAAGCCAATTTTTCTAACCTTAACTGAAAGCCATAACTAGCCTGAAGTAGAAGGAAAATATAAGAAAGTAACTACAGATAATATATATAATTAATATTTTTTTCTGTGTTCTTGGACAGAGAAGACTGTTTAGTTGGGGAAGAATTGCTAATAGCATGATCTCCTCTTTTTTAAGTTTGTTTATTGTGCTAGCATGTGTAAAACAACAGAACTCCATTAAGTAGATTACAGGTTTGAGCAAGTGAATAGATGTATAGGTGTATTAACTTTAGAGAACTATGGCTTACTATAGAAGGGGCATATCATATGAAATGAGAGAATGGCTTAAAAAAATGAATGTTGTACTAAAGTTGCATTGGTGTATAGCAATTCATGGTTTCTAACAAATATATCAATAGATACATAGATGCCTATGTACATATATGTATGTTTAGGTCTATGTATAAATCTAAGTACATATGCACTTATATATTTTAACTCTTGCTGAAAGCAAAAACACCCCAGTAGCCATGAAAAGCTAGAGCCCAATCCTTCAAACCATTCCTGGCTAGAAGGAACCAGGGTTGGAACAGAATAGGTACAAGATAAGCTTCACATACTTTGTTTTACCAGAAAATAATGAAGTACTCAAGAAGGAAAATATGGAGGTATAGAATGAGGACCTAAAAGTCATTGAAGGAGCTTCCTCTGGCCAAATCTGAGAAATATGCATACCAAAGTAAATACAGTGTTGAGCTGGGGGGAGGGGTAATTCATTACTCTTTACTGATGAATAAGTAAGTGACAGAGGGAACTTCTTGGGTCAGGGTAGAATACTGTAAATAGAAGTGGGAGACAGGCTGGAGTTGGAAAAATCCATTTGCAAACCATCATGGCAAAAATTAGCTCAAGCAAGAATGGATGCTGAATTTGGAGAAGAATATTTGTGTGCTTGTTGCAAAGCTACAGGGAAAGGAGGCTATAATCACTCACCGAGAAAAGAGGGACAAGCTTGACTAGCTAATCAAAATTGACCTCCCTCACTAGGGACAGGTTTGAGACAGGGCCATCATATGCTAGACAGCAGCCTGAGGAACAGAGACCCTATCCCTAAACAATGAAAAACTAAACTTGGTAACTTGTTTCCAGCCTCCTCCTAACAGCATTTTAAAGAATGATGGAACAAATCTGTTGAGAATGTTGGAGCACTTACTGTTTTTCAAGGAGAGTGCTTGTCTCCGAAATAGGCGCACTTCTCCACAGGGGGCATGCCAACTGCAGCATCTGCTAATTGCATGGTTTCCCGTGAACAATTTTCCCTAGGTTTAGAAAGTTTTCCTCCTGATTCCTAATGCTTAGCACTGTCAAGAACACATGAATGTTTCAGTCAGGGGATATTCTGAATGGGATTGTTTCTTTAGGGTTGAAAGAGAGGTACAATGAAATTGATACATACCTGAAAGGAAAATTAGCTTTTTTTTTTTTTTCGTTTTTATTTTACATTACTCACAGGTTATGTACTTTGTATCTCAGCCGTAGCCCCCTCCCACATTCCCTCCCTATCCCCTCCTTCCCTCCCTCATCTCCTCCCTGCACCTTTCCAAGTCCACTGATAGGGGAGGACCTCCTCCCCTTCCATCTAACTCTAGCTTATCAGGTCTCTTCAGGAATGGCTGCAATGTCCTCTTCTGTGGCCTAGCAAGGCTGCTCCTCCCTCGGTGGACAGGGAGGTTGAAGAGCCAGCCATTGAGTTCATGTCCAAAATAGTTTCTGTTCCCCTTACTAGTATGCCCACTTGGGAATTGAGCTACCATTTGCTACATGCAAGCAGGGATTCTAGGTTATAACCATACTTGGTCCTTGGTTGGAGAGACAGTCTCATAAAAGACCCCTGTGCCCTGATATATTTGGTTCTTGCGGAGCTCCTGACCTCTCCAGGTCATATTAACTCCCCCTTCTTTCATATTTTGGCACTCTGCCAAAGGATTGGTTATGTTTCTTAATATTTGCTTTGACACACTGCTAGGAAGAGTCTTTTCGAGGCCCTCTGTGGCCGGCTTTTGTCCTGCTACTTGTGTACTCCTACATCCAATGTCCATCCCATTTGACTTTCTAAGTGAGTATTAATCCTCTTACCCCAGGTCCTCTTTCTTGTTTATCTTCTTTAGGTGTATAGATTTCTGTATTTTTATCCTATCTTATAGGTCTATATAAGTGAGTATATACAATGTTCGTCTTTCTGCTTTTGGGATACCTCACACAGGATGATCGTTTCCAGGTCCCACCATTTGCCTGCAGATTTCATGATTTCCTCCTTTTTAATTGCTGAGTAGTATTCCATTGTGTAAAAGTACCACAATTTCTGTATCCATTCCTCAACTGAGGTTCTGGCTATTATGAATAAAGCTGCTATGAACATAGTTGAGCAAATGTCTTTGTTGTGTACTTGAGCATC
>CM053764.1:95151010-95295438 GCA_028658305.1 Pachyuromys duprasi
CAACAGCCAAGAAATAAGCTGTTTGTCTTTCATAAAGCATTGCTAGAGTGAGTAAGTGAGCACACTCACCTGCCACTGCTCCATTTGAGGAAATGTTTACTGCGGCCTTGACATGTCTTGGGCTCATTTTCATGGCAGTTACCCATTTGTAAAGCAAAACACTTTGCTCGAGATGTAGAAATGGGAAAAGGCTATGCTGGCGAACATGTTCTTGGTTCACACACTACATTTTCTTTGTTGTGTTTGGCACATTCATAGCAGATAGACACATGTGGTGGGCTTATTTTTAATTTTGCCAAACATACATTGTTGTTTATTGTTGTTGTTGTTGCTTTGAAAATGAGCCAGAGTCTTCCTGGGATCTTTTGCACAGAATCACACTGACTAAAATCATTAGCAATGCAACCAGAGCTTCTGGCCGAGTAAGACACTGTTCCCACTTCCCTGTTGTTAAGTTTTGTATATCTGCTTCTTGTGAACATAAAAGAAAAACATCAAGATTTACTTTCCTTTCATGAACTGGCACATCTTAAAAGGCAGGGTACAAATATCTCTTTGGCCTAGAAAGTCAGAGCCTGGTGTGCCATTTTCTCTTTGTAGTCTGCAGGGTTCACAGGACCATGCTACAGATGCCAGAAGAGCACTGCCACCTGCGTCCTAAGGCAGTTGTGGCTTCTCTTTCCTGGGGAAAGCTGGGGGAGAGGAGCAAGGAGGAGGGTGAGTGGATGTCTCAGTAAATACTGCAGTATCTGGACTGCCAGAATTGTCACCCCTGATGTTACCCTTCACTTCCAAAGTCAGAGACTGTTGTACTTCGGTAGGGTCCCCAACAGCTTACTCTCCTCTCTCTTTAGTTTAGAAAACCAGGATTCAAGCCCTAAGTAATACATGTGCACAAATGCAGGACTTCTGTTTACTCCAGATTCAGCCTTTATTTTGAGTAGTATGTTTCAGATAGTTTAAGAAGATCCCTTATTTCAATTTTTAAACCATTTCTTCAAAGTCCTTAATATATTTAGACAAGGAAAACAAAAATTGAAACCAAAGGCTCCTTGACTTATTTTTTTAAGTGCCACTGATAGAAACTGTTTCCTTGTGAAAGTACTGCTTGCTGTAAGGGCATTCGCCAAGTGCACAGGACGCCGAGCAGAGACACGCACATCTCCTTCTGTTGCTCTGCAGACCCTAACTGAAGACTGAGTCGAGTGCATGACTTTATGTAAATTCAAGCTGTGCATCCGTCTACTCAACTTTGAGCAAGTCATAAACATAGAGGGAAAACAGTGTGACATACTTAATCATTTCACTTGGAAGTCCTGAAAACATTTTTTTAACCTTTTTAAAAATGCATATTAAACTGTGACCACCTTCATTTCCCTGGCTCTCAAGATACACGTTTCTCTCTTCTTTTTATTTATTTAAGTTTTGTTAGCTTGAGCCCAATGCTAGAACTAGGAATCCAGTCTAGTGTGAATTTTATAGGTATATCTTTCATGGGTTCCTCAAAATTAAACCAAGAATTTGCCTCAGTTTTCACTTCTGTTGAAGTTTAATGTGGCCTGAGCTGGGTGCTTGTGTTTTTGCGTGCGTGTTTACTAGTGACTAGAGTTCCATACAAAGCTTCAAAATTTGATGATGGCTCAAAGAGCTTTTCTTTTTCCTCTTTCCTTTTTTCCTCCTCCTTTCTGTTAACAAGAGGGTTGAAATTGCCATCTGTGGAGTTTTAATAGCTGTAATGTCTATGTTATTTGGCCCCACTTGAATTAAAGTGCTAAACACAGCTGTGACTTCAATTGCGGATCAAGGCAGTATGGTGTAGGTGTGGAAAGCTTTACAGCTTCTTAAAGATGAGCCACTGTCTGTCTGTGGTTGTGTGCTGTGTCATCTCCGTCATACGAACTAAATGAACCTGGGCTTTACCGCGAGAAGTTAGTCTGTGGCTCACTAAAGCACCCGAGCTGTGTCGGATATTCTGTGCCAAGTAGACACTGTCTACGGAAGCCTTCTGCAGTGTTGATGGTCTCATGATGACTCACACATGACAGAATGCACATATATGATCTGTTTAAAAAGAGTGGGTTGGCAGAGCTGATACTGTCAGCGCTTAATAAAAGCATGGCTGTCAGCTGAAATCTGCTTAATTTCTTGGCTATGCATGGTTCAGAGCTGCTGTCAGGTTTGGGACTGCTCAGCTTCCCAAAAGAACTTCAGAGAGAAGGCTAGTGTCTCTACCCACCTCATCACAGCCTTGTCTAGAGCCCTGATGGTGCCAGTTTACCAGGTTTGGCCAGCCAGATACTTAATTCAGGCGTAAATGGAGTGCTCTGGACACTTTGCCGAGTGCTGTGCTCTTGCTTCTCCCCAGGTGGCTAATCTAGTGTTAGAAGTAGCTCCTGTCTTTGGCTCATTCGCCTTTCTTCATTGGGCTCTTACATAAGGAATCCAGGTATCCGTTACTTTCATATCATAACCAGAACTGGGTTCAGTCTTCCATCTACCTTCCGCTCAAAAGATTCTGCCGGTTTGCTAACAAATGGCAGCATGGAATCCAGTGTTTTGATTCTTTCCAAAATAATAGCAGCACAACTCCAAGAGGTGTGAGTAGAGTGACACTATCATCTCATGAAGCAGCCTGGGCTCCTCTGAGCTCCTTCGTGTTGCCGACTATGCTCATTTCTCTTTGCTGTCAGAGTTGGGAGGTAAATTTGGAATATATAGAGAAGGACTTGAATATGGCAAGCAAAGAAACACACATTAACATGTTATTGTCCTAGATATTATTACAAACAATAACATTTTGGCTAATGCTATCAAACAGCTTTAGACTGCAGTAAACTGTCCACGTTTTCCTCTATTTTAGTATTCTCCCAGTTGCATGAAGGGTGATTGGACATTGCCCCACTCCCCTTTTAAACATTTGTTGTTTGGGTTCCTATAAATGGCCTTGTAAACAAAAATGCTGTGTATTTTTAAGCACATCTTCTCCTCGTCCTGTCTCCCTGCCCACGTACCCAGATCTTGATTGTGTGGCAGCCCTCTTACCGTGTTTTCCTTTGGGCTGATCATCTTGCATAGAGCTACAGACTGTAGAGTCACTCCTCAAATACTCAAAAATGACATTAAGATGGGTTTTCATGTATCATAAAGTTAAAGACTGATGTTTGATATTAAAGACTGATGTTTGATGTTAAAGTAGTGAAAAAGAAATGAGAAATTGTGTAATTAATATTTAAACTATTACTAGCTATAGCACATGAAAAAGATTTAAGAAATACCACCCTAGCTGGGTGTCACACCTTTAATCTCAGCACTTGACAGGCAAAGGCAAGTGGATCTCTGTGAGTTCAAGGCCAGCATGCTCTACAGAGTTAGTCCAGGACAGCCAGGGCACACAGAGAAACCCTGTCTCGCAGAAATGAAAACAAACAAACAAAAAACACTGTAAAAAGTGGGGCCTTTTCAGCCAACGTATGCGTTCTACAGTTAATGGACAATTACGTTTTTCTTGCTAGGAAAGCCTTATCTATGGCAAAAACGTTGAACCTTTTTATTCCAGCAGTGAAACATGAATTCATTTCTTATGTTTGAAATGTATCAGTGAGTGGGCATGTCTATTTCATACCTGGTAAGTGTGTTTTATGCAGATATATTTTATAAGTAATACTGTCACATACCGTGGAGCTGATGGAACCAGTCAGTTCCAGTTTCTCCCATTTGAAGGAACACTAGAAGGGTTTCCAAACCTGTGAACTTGGGTGGGGGATTCACAGTATGTGATACCATGTAGAGTTTGAGTGGTATGGAAGTTGTTTTTTAATAATTTTAAAGTATATACTATGATACATGAAACTTAAAACCTCTAGGAAGCTGAAGATTTTATATCCTGTATAAGATCCAATATGGTCAGGGCATAGCCAGTTTTATACTTCTACCATAGTTCTGCAAAATTGAGATAGCAGGCACACCATAGAGATAGTTTTTTGACCCTTCATTCTTTCGCCCTCTTTTCTGCTATACTCTTCATCTCTCCTTAACCTTCCACTGGCCCTTCAGAGTTGTTGTTGTTGTTGTTTTTTCTTATCCTCCAGAATTCTTTTGTCTCTCCTCCTCAAGTGGCCCTGAATGCCCTTTGTTAGCTCAAATTTGCTAATGTGACCTCTGAACCTTTCCCATTGTGCAGGAAGGAAAACTAGAAGATGCTACAGTGAAAGAAAGGAAGGAACTGAAATTTTTGAAGTAACGTAGACCTAAAGGGTGACCTTGCTGTGTAATAAGTGTACTCACTACACAGAACACTTAAATTCCTTGTGTGTGTGTGTGCCTGTGTGTGTGTGTGTGTTAATACCTGCTTCTGCTTCCCTTCCAGTGTTTTAAGCTCATCATTTCTTTGTGGTAGTAATATTTGTCTTTGATATCTACAAAACTAAAAAGGTACTTTGATTGACAAGGTCTCTCAAAAACTTGTAAAACCAGCTTTGAGGAAATCTAGACTGTTCCTGGCATTTGGATCATTTGGAGTTGTGACTGTATTTTCTTACTGTGATGTCGTTCTGTGTAAATAACCAATGTAGCGGCCCTTTGGTTTGTTGTTAGTGTTCTTTTTGTTTTCAGTCTCTGTGTGACCCACCAGTGGCAGGGTTCCAGCCACACCTTGTTTTTTTTTTTTTTTTTTGCATATGTCTGTCTGTAGGCTTGTCAGACAAAATACAAGATGCCCAGTTATATTTGAATTTCAGGCAGGTTTTTTTTTAGCTCAAGTATATTTCATGCAATATTTGACATATCTGTGCATTTTTTAAAATGTTCATTACCTTATCTGAAATTCAGATTTTGACTGATTATCCTGATTTCTGTTTTAGTTGTAGTTTTTCTAAATCTGGTAGTCCTAGCAGTTTGGTCACAAAAGGATGCTCACTGCATGTAAATTCTCCATCTTTATAGCTTTCACCTGGAATGAAACTTTTTTTTTCTTTCTTGCCTTCTACTTATTCCTAAAAGAGGGCATCAAGGAATTTAACCAGCCTACATGGTGGGTTTCTATTGAAAACATCTCTGTGATTATATTTAACCTGTAATTGTGCTTTGGCTTAATGTCTAACTTACAGTACTTGTAACAGATTAATATTCAATAAAAAACATTTTAAAGTACATTGTATGTGTATAACATTCAGCTCTTAAGTGTTTCCTTTGTCCTGTTTTGTTCATGTCAGCTTGACCAATCCATAGCACAGCTGACCTAAACTTGTCAAGATTCATAAAACAGTTCTCCTTTCCCTCATCCTACTGAGACCCCAGCTTAAAGTTCCTTATAATCTAGTAGGCCACATGGAAGCTGTCTCAGAAATACAGCAATAGCAATAGCCCATGTGAGAGCTATGGACATATAGCAATAGCAAGAGAACCAAGAAAGTGTCTTAAACAAAGGGTCCTTGTCTTAGGGTCTGACCCTGAGAGCAGCACATTGGTCCTCCTAGCCAGAAGGATTGGAGGAGAAAGGTTCTGCCCATGCCTAGGGGAACATCCAAGATCTAACAGCTGAGCAAGTTTGTTAACATGCAGCCCCAGAACTTAGGATGCTGAGGCAGCAGGATCACGAGTTTCAGGCCAGTCTGGTTTGCATGGTAAGACCTACCCACCTTGACCCCAAGAAGCAAAGAGCTTTCCCATCTCTCACAGGTGCTCTATCTCCACACCTTGTAGGTAGCAAATTTGAACATAGATGTGTACCCATAACTTCACCATAAGAATTGGCAGAGTTATGAGCACAAATTCATGCTTGGAAGCACTCTAGTTTCTGTGGACCTGTAAGAAGCTCAGAGTGGATTTATGAAGGCAACTGCTTTTAAAGAATTTGCCCAGGGCACAAGCAGTCAAGGAGTGTGCTAAAACACTGTAAAGAAGCAAAGTAGGGAATTATGAGCTGAGGAAGTGTACAGGAGTGCTTTTATAATGAAGTAACTAGGTCTCGGGGGCTGTTTGTGTGGGGTCTATATCCAGGTAGCCAGGCAAACATCTTCCTGGGTGGTAAATTTTACAGCACTGAGTTGTTTCTCTTAAGACTGGTCATTTGTGTAAGGTGCCATTGGCCACTAGCAGTCAGGCTCTAAGTAGTCATGGCCGGGTGGTTAAAGTGTAGAAATTTTTATTTCAGGGGGTTTTGTTAGTGGTACACACACACACACACACACAGGCCCTGAGCCCATGTGAAGGCAGTAATATCTGCAATACCAGTGCTCCCAAGAGGAGACTCCACAGATGCTCACAGGGTCGCTTGGATGGGTAAAAGGATACCCTGCCTCAAGGTAGAAGGTGGGGACCAATGCTTGGAAGTCGTCTTTGGATCTTCACACGCAGCATCGTGGCATTAACACACATGAATGCATGCATATGTATATACACACACACAAGGGTTTGTTTACTTACTATTGATCCTTTGTGAATTTCACATCATACACCCCAGCCCCTCTCAGCTCCCCATCACTTCATATCCCCCCTCCACCTTTGCAACTGCCCCTCCCCAAAGAAAATAAAAAACAAAACAAACACTCTCTTGTTGTGGAAGCCGTAGTGTGTCACAGGGTACCCACAGCACACCTTTTCATTTACACATCTTTACTTGAAAAGGTTCCTTAAAATAAGCCCTTGGTCTGATTCAAGGCCTATGGCTTCTGCTACACTATCAATACTGGATTCTCAACCGGGTGTGATAGCTTCTTGTTGCCCTGTGTCATGGAGATCATGCAGCTTCGGATCTGTAGGACCGGCCCCTTCATATCGTCCATCAGCTCATAGATTGGGTAGAGCTCTGGATCCGGGTCAGGGTGGTACCTGAGATGGTCGGCCTGCTAGTTCTCCACCCACACCACCAGGGGGAGCTCTCCAGCACTGTCCTGGCTAGCTCACCCAGTTCTGCAGCTGTCAAAGGACAGGGCCAGCTCTTCTGCTCTCATATCTTTGGGACCAACTCAGCCACACCCTTGCCACCAGGGCCAGCTCTACAATACTGACTAGTTGAGGTGCAGCCCACTCTACTGAATGCTGTAACCTTGAGGGGTGGGGCCAGCTCTCTTGGTGATGATGGGTGAAGCGGGAGGTGGGAGGCATCTCTCCCTTGCCCATGCTACCTCGAAGCAGATGAGTGACAGGGACACAGATTTTCTTTTTCTTTTTTTAAATCACTTGCTAAGGTGGATTGGATTTGTTTTTAAAAGGAAATTACAATCAAAACAATCCCATGAATATAAAGAGAAGCATTTTCTTTGTCCTCAATTTTGAAAAGGGGTAGGAGTGGGCTGTGCACATTCTTGGAGGGCGCTTTGTTCACCCTGAGCTACATCCCTGGTGTGAACTTTTGTTTGGTGGGGGGGAGGTTCAAGATAGGTTGTCCTGGAACTCACTCTATGGCCTTGAACTCAGAGATCTACCTGGCTCTGTCTTCCAAGTGTGGGGGTTAAATGCTGTTTAAATGCTGGGTGTGAATGTTTTAAACTTCTGTTGCTTACAGTGCTGTAGTGATTGTGACCCAGTGTGTCAGGTTAGAGCCAGCATGTTCTGCTTAGAGGGTTTATAAACTTTACCATTGGCCTAGTTTGCTCTAGTCTTATCATAACATGCTAAAGGAGCACACAAATCTAGAAGTAACAAAAGTTAAAAGCTAGTGCAGCCAGTTAAGTCAGTGAGTATGGAACACATTGACTTTATTTCAGTTAGATTCATTACAATCTTGATAAGTTGTTTAAAAAAAAATCTCGACATGCTGGGCAGTGGTGGCGCACACTTTTAATTCCAGCACTCAGGAGGCAGAGGCAGGCAGATCTCTGAATTTGAGGCCAACCTGGTCTACAAAGCAAATTTCAGAACAGCCAAGGCTACACAGAGAAACCCTGTCTCGATAAAAAAATAATAATTTTTGGCATTCTTTTCCTGGCATAGAACTGATTTATACAGTTGGGCTGGTCGGCTTTGCAATTCTGCAAGCAACATGAAGCGTGAAGAAACTGGTGTGAGTCAGGACTATGGGCTCTGGGGAGGCTGAAAATGGAGACAACTAGGGTGTACCACACACCACTAAGTTTTTCCGGAATTCCAAAGCAAGTCCTACGAACGCTGTTTGCCTCTACTCTGTTAAGTGGGAAGGCTGTCTGCAAAAGTTGTTCAGTAGTTTTACCTGGATGGTATACGGTGTGATACAGTGATACAACTTAAATACTTTTGAAGTGCCAGTGTCTCCTGGCAACTCCTTATGATAGGATGTGCAGTCTAAGGAGTTCCCAGAAACCTGGGTACAGCCGGGATCCTGACCTACACAACAGGAAAGAGTTGGAAGTCAAGAAAGGGCACACCCAGAGACAAAGTGGATGCTTTAGTGCAGGCATTAAAGATGCATGCTGAAGTCTCTTCTGTGACTATTGTGGCTTTTGAAGCACATCATTCAAAGGATGTTATCTGTGAGTTTAAAGATTAAGAGATGCTCAGAACAGCAAGTTACTTCACTTACAAGAATTTTTCTTTGTAAATGAGAATTAAGGTGTTTTATGAGGTGTGTTTTTCTGTTTGTGGGTGAGCGGAGAGTGCTGATAAAATTAAACTGTAATGTCAGAAGGATGTAAGACATGTTTCAACCCTAAGAGCAATGCATTAGCTGTTTTAGCTTCATTCGAGGTGTTTCTTCTGAGTATATAGTATATAGTGACCTTGCAGCGGTTTGGCCAGTAATATTGAAATTCTTGACTCAGCTCTCTCTCTCTCTCTGTCTCTCTCTCCAAAGGCTGATCATTTCTGTTGCTTGCTGTCCTGCCTTTCTACCCTGCCTCATTAGGACAGTAGAAATGTGAATGGCTGAGTCTGTCAGTGCAGTTGATCTGCCAGAAATACTGCAAGATTAAGGTGAGCCTCCGCTCTGCCATCTGGAGTCGCAGCCTGGTTCTACGGCTTGCTAACCAGAGGGTGTGCTGAGTTGCTCAACTTCTTATCTCTAAAATGAGAATTCTTACGATTCCGTACTTTATGAGATAACTAAATGGCCTTTTAAATTTAATCTGAAAACTGCCTCTGCTCCCTTCCTTAGCCCCCAAGAAAAAGCACAATTGGCTAGGAAGGGGGCTAGATGAAAGCAAGTCTATAAAACTGCCAAAGACCCCACTCATTGCCCTCAAATTCCAGTTGCTCCTTACTGAGGCAGTAATGTGGTAAGTTCCAGGAATTTAGTAATACCATAATAATAATAAATAAACAAAACACCTTACCAGCTAGTCTGAGCATGTACATCAAGCTTATAGCGTGGTTCAGGTAGTCTGAGGCTTTGATCGTCAGTGCAGCAGGCTGGGTAGGACACGTACTTTAGGCCAGACCCCCTGGCCTCACTCAGTAAAGTCAGTTTGCCTTGAAACATAAGGAGGAATGGATATCTCCATGAATCAGCCTGGGGGTGCTGCTTCTGGGGGATGAACCAGTGGGGACAACGATGTGACCAAGAGAAAGTTAGATTTTTACTGCACTAACTAGGTTTTTGGAAGGCACCAGTGTGCATGTGTGTGTGCCCCTCATACATGCCAGGGTGCATATGTGGAGGTCAGAGAACAGCTTTGTGGAGTTGCTTCTCTCCTACCCAACTTAGGTCATCAGGCTTTTGGAGAGCCTCATTTGAGCCGTCTTGCTAGAGATGGGCTTTTCCAGAGGAGAGTGTAGCAGCCTGGCCTCTGGCTCCTGGGGCTGCAGGAGCCCCTTAAGGAACAAGCCCTCTGGGGATAGCTTGCTTCTCAAGGCTCTTTTCATAGCAATACTGGGTGAACCTATAAGTCCTTTCTCAGTGATTTTACCTACTCATCTATTGAACAGATTCTATTTCCTCCCTACAAATGTCTCTCTCACCTGAGGTCCTTTTTCCAACTGGAAAACTCAGGACTTCCTTTGCACTCTTATTGTTAAAGTAAAGTCCCTCTGCCTTGGATTGGAGAGCTGGCTCAGAGGTTAAGGGTACTGGCTGCTCTTTCTAAAAGTCCGGAGTTCAATTCCCAGCAACCACATAGTGGCTCACAACCATCAGCAGTGAGATCTGGTGCCCCCTTCTGGCCTGTTGCCTCACATTCAGGCAGAATACTGTATAACTCAATCTTTAAACAAAAGTCCCTCTGCCTCAAAACTAATGTTTCTCCTGTTCTACTACTACAAAGCCACTATCCCTCCCCCATGCCCTACCCTGCTGTTTTGGAGGTCGGGTAAATACAGATCTTTAGGGCTCATGAGATATTAAGAGGCCTAGGTTGGGTAATAACCAGTTCTGAAACAGCAATAGCAGGTATGTCTGTTCCACACAGCAGAGCAGACTTAAGACAGCCCTACCGTGATTCCCTCCCCCAATGTCGGTTCTTCCCCAAATCCTGATAAAGTCCCTGTGAACCATGTTACTTTAGGAATTGTGACCAGGCCCTTATCCATGAATGTAGTATGCTGTTTTCTACAAGTATGTTACCTCTTGTCCATTATCCTGCTAGTTTACTGTAGGCATTTTATCTTTACATTTTCGTTGTAAGATGGATCTTGGCATTTCTGTATAGGAAAGGGACTTTCCCCCCCCCATAATTTTGTAAGTACTGAATTTTCTTATTACACTGATGTTCCCAAGATATTAAGTAATTGTGGTATAGTGGGAAAGTATTTTTACTGTTCAGTTTACAATTTGGAAGAGCCACACCAATAGAAACTGAAAAAAATGGTGTATGGACCAGTATGTCTTCCATAACCAGGTTTTATATAACCACTAGCTTATTTTCTCACTCTAGCCTTGAAGAGTAATTGCTTCTTTCCATAGTCTTGACAGACTATGAAGCCAGTACAACTGCCTTAGATTCTTGGAGCCTCGGACCCTGTACATTGTGTACATTCTATTACAGCCCTCTTTGCTGATGTTTTCATGCCAACACTGGGCTCTTCCATCGAACCATCCTCATCATCAACTCCTACACCCCTATAGTAGGTCCTCTTGGGAAAGACAAGCCATTACCGCTGGCTTTTTCTGACTCTGGTCACCAGCCCTCTAACTGCCTCCCAGTATTCCACTTCCACGCTTCCTTCAGCTGGTCTCCACTGCAGGTGCTACCAGGGCGGCCCGACTACTTAAGGACCCAAGCTCCTTCCTGCCCCTCCCAAGCTCCAACAGCAGGATGCTTTCCAACAAGAGTCCACAAAAGCAGACATGGTTGTAAATGTATTTATTTTTCTTCAAATGATCATTTTCAGGCAATAAATAAAAAGACATGTTTGACTCTTCTAAAAAACAAAAATCCCCTAAACTATGTACATCCTACAGAAATACAGGCATATCAAATGTAGAAATGACACCGCTCAGAAAGATGGGGCTATTTACACAAGTTACAAGTATTGCATTGATATCCTTCTGAAGTTCTCTGAGTGATCCATGAGCAGGGCACTGGAAAGCAGGACTTGAAAACGGACACAGACTTTCTCCATCTTTCTTGGAAACAAAACTTCAGGGAAATACATCAACACCCAGACACTATGTTGGGCCCACTCACAATGCTCCACAAATTGGTTTCCAATCAGGGGCTCCCCTAAAGAAACTACCTCACCCCCTTTGCCAGCTGTGGATAGTGGGACCACAATGATCCTGTGACAAAGCTTCTGATGGGGACCCCTGTTTCACAAGCTGGCTGTATGTTAGCAAGACCAGGCTTGTGTTAGAATTTTACCACCCAGAGAGCAATGGCATCTCCAGAACTTGGCTGCACACTGAGAGCACCTAGAACACGGGAACACATTGGTGTGTGGGTCCACCCTCACAAGTCCTGGTTTCTTTGGTAAAGGGTTACCTAGAGTATGAGAATTTTCAAGGTTGCCCAGGTGATTGTGATGAACCACCAATATGAACTATTTTATCAGTACTCCAGGCTTCCAGGCTATTGCCCAGTCCCTTCCCCTTGGGACTAACCATCCAACTTCCCTCCTTCCTAAGGTCTCTGAATCTCTTCCATGGCTTCCCCAAGTGCCAGCCAGAGTAGAAGGAGCTGGCGCAGGGGTGGGGATGAGAGAATGAAGCTGAGGGCTGCTAGCTACCTGCTCGCCTGTGCTTTAGCTCCCAAACTCTGACAAACACCCATGGATGGAGCCAAGCCCCCCCGGGGGAAACTGGGAGTGTCCCTCACTCTCTGGCAAATACTCAATGGCTGGCTGACATTCCAAAACTTCCCATCACCAGCAATCAGTTCATGGATGGGACACTGTCTTTTCAAACTAACCATCTGGAATGACCCTGGGACAGGGTCTTCGGTAAAGAGATAGTCCAAGCCATCAAAGAAGCTTCTGGAGAGAGAGTAACAGTTTTTAAAAGGTGCCCCCACATACACACAACTTTTTAAACTTCCTTTCAACCAAACCAATGTCCTATTTTCCTTCTCAGAGTTTTGGGTCTCATGCTGTTGTCAAGTACAAAGAAAATGACTTTATAAATAGCCCCTTGACACTGTCATAGGTGGTTTGAATTGGGAAGCAGGGAGGGACATTTGGGAGCACCCACTGCCTGTGTGGTGGGGATCCAGTCTGGGAACTAGGACACATTTGGCAAACACTCATATAAAAAGGCTGTCTGTCCTCCAGAAAACCTTACATTCTTGGATCCCAGGACTTGTCTAGCTATAAAAACTCATCCTAAAATTCTTCACACGTGAAACATCTGCCAGGAAGCAGGGGAGGAAAAAAGGAGGACCATCCAACTAGGCAGTCTCTAATGGGTCCACCAACTGGGAGCTCAGCCCCTTCATGCCTTCAGCCAAAGCAGCCAAAGCAGCAGTCAGGGAGGAAGGGCACCCTTCACTTCTCTAAAACAACAAAAACACAAAGTGAGGACTCTGAACTCACCCAGAGGCAGGGTGACACAGGCCACCAATACGAGATATGCCAACAAAGGTTCACAGTTCACGTAGGGAAATGTCAAACTGGGCTGCCTGGGGTTTTGGATGAGAAAGAGCATTCCACCATGGTTGTGACATTGAGGCTTAAAATTATTTATGTGGGATCAAGGATGTCCACGGAGATCTAGGCTCTCAAAGAGGGTGAAAAACCATGCTCTCATTTCTGACAAGTCTGCAAAGACCTCTAAGCTGGCACCCCAGCACAATACTGTTCCCCAATACTACCAATGAAACAGGTTCCCTCCCCTCCCCACCCCACGCCTTCCCCTTAGAAAACACGCTCGGTCCTTCATTTGGAAAGGCTCCTTAAAAATGGTGTTAGCCCAGTCAGAGCCCAAAACGGCTCCCGAGAACCTTCCCCTAGTGTGCTTGCACCCTTCCAGACTTTAAGGAGCCCCAAACCATGGCAAACCTTTTTATTCAAAGGAGGGCTTTTGAACGTATTCACTTGTCAGACAGGGATTTCATAACAAGAACTTCTTGGTATACTTCAAGTCAATTCCTAAAACAGAAAACTCCAAATTTATCCAAGAGAAAGGACAGTAGTGAATTCACAAAGGGATTCGTTTTTAACTCATCTTTAGTGATCTGGCTCTGATGACCACCTTGCCAAATGATATCACTGTAGGAAAATCTGAATTGCACCCAGTTTTCCAGGAGCACCTTAGATAAGATGGCATTTACCACAGACAATATCCAGATCCTGGGCAGGTTGGAAGAAGATGCTCTAGCCACGGCCAAAGGGACCACTGGAGAGGCAAGCTTGTGGTGGTCCCTGCCAGCGGCATGGTTTCTTGCATGCCATCCTGCCTGCTTCTCCGTGGACGGTGACCATGGTGCCTGGCAGAGACCCACAGACTGCCCACTCACTTCCTTGTTGCTAGCACGCCTATGTGAGGTTTCCCTGCACATGCGTCCTGAAGAAGTTCTCAAATATTCATTAAGCATAATTATTCAGTTGTCGACTAAATAGATGTGAATACTGTGGCCTAGAAGTTCTAGAACAAAACTCCTGTGAATGCAACAACAGAACAAGCACACAGAACCAGGCACTTCTGGCACCCGCGTTTTCTCCGCTTTTCTTTCCCTCTCCACTTAATAAAATTGGTCGGGCACATTTGCCAGGCTCTGTGGATTTCATAACTTCAAGCTTGACTGCTTTAAAAAAAAAATGAGGTAAATTTCTACCTGCAAAGTAAAAACTGACAAATAAACCAAGTCTTCCCTGGCCGCGGACACTGCCGTTATTGCTCTATGTTGGAGTGTTTTGTTTGTTTGTTTAACGTGTATTCAAAGTCGTTATTGCCATTCTAGCTGGCCCTGTGGTTGGCCAAGGAGAAACAGATGGGGACAAAGCATGGTCACCTGGTCCCCCACTGGCCAGTCCCTATTTGCTGCCTACATGTGGCTCGCACAACCCTGTCGGGGTGGCCGACTCTGGCCTCGTCATCCCGAGACTGGTCCTAACAGCTGGGGGAAGTGGTGATGGGGCTGTGCAGGTATGGCAGGTTGCTGGGGGCCGAGTGCACGCCCACAGACACGGGGAAGCTGAAGACGAACTGCGAGGTGGGCGTGGGCGTGGCCTTTCCCCTCTCCCGCAGAGGCCCGGACGGGCTGGCAGCCTCCGCAGCGCAGGACGTGGTGAGCACCTGAGACTCGAACTGCAGCAGCTGCCCCATGAAGCTGAAGTTGGGCGAGATGATGCTCCGGCGCTGCTTGACAAATTCGAATGCCTCCTCCAGCCTCACACGCTTCTTCATCATCAGGTACGCCAGGCAGATGGTGGCGGACCTCGAGATGCCGGCCTGGCAGTGAACCAGAACTCGGCCCCGGCAGTCCTTCACTGCATCTGGGGCAGAGTAGGACATGATTAGGGACCCTCGTGGACTTTAGGAACCACCACTAGTAGGTGAATGGTCGAGAAGCCAGGTCAGTTTCTCCCTTAAGTTGCCTTTTCTTTTTTTTCTTTTTTTAATCAAATATTTGGGGGCAGCAACCCTGCACATAAAGCCTAAAATCCCCACCCGCTGTCCCCTGGGTTTTCCCTCGCAGCCCCAAGGGAGGGTAGGCAGCCTACCAATGTACTCAATGGCTTCCATGAACCAGGAGCTGATGTCCGCCTTGTGGTTATCTTCTACCGGGATGCACTTGTACTGGAAATGTCCCTCGAAGTGATTGGGGCAGTCCGAGGAGACATTCAGCAGGGCTGTGATGCCCAGGGCGTCCAGCATGTCCCGGCGGGCAGCATGGTAGGCACTGCCCAGGTAGAGGAAGGGGAGGATCTCCACGGGACCCCCCTGCACCGAGAGGAAACACAAAGACCCCAGGAAAACATGAGTGTCGGCAATCAGGGTTAAGGTAGCGAGTCCTCGAGACAGTAAGACAAGCCAAGAAGGCCTTCTAAGGCCTGAGAGGCGGGCTCTTCTGGCTGTTTCTCCCCAGCTCCGGTTCAGTGAGACTCCAGGGGGCAGAGGGAAAGTATGGGCAGGTCTTATGGGATGCTGGCTATGTGGTGCCCATGACAAAGGAAGCTGCACACTGACCATGAGACACACTTAGCCCACACCAGGAGTTCCTGTGGCTAATGGATCATTGAGCTAAGCGTTGCATGGTTTAGGGATCGGTTTGGTTGGATGTGTCTACTATTAACACAAGTTGAGAGATGATATCTCAGATGGGTGAGATCATGGTGTGAGGAGATACTACCAGTGTCCTAAAGATAAAGACTTATGGGCAGAGATGGTGAATTCTAACTTCATCCCCAGTCCGTCTGACTGGAAAGGTGGGTGGCCACGGGCTTGAAGTGTAGTGACGCAAGCTGATTCTGGGGAAGGAGCAGGGCTGGGACTCATAAGTCCATTGGTATTTTATAACTCGCTGGTATGTGAGGGCGATCGAAAGTTATCCCAAGGCCTTGTCTTTTCCAGAATATTCTCCAGCTCCCTATAAGACAGGTCCAAGAAGGCCTCTTTCTCTTACCCACTCATACCTCCGGGGTGTACCTGTCAAGCCTGGCATGATAGGTACACGCCTGTCATCTCAGCATTTCGGGAGCTGAGATAGACCAACAAGGTCAAGGCCAGCTTGGGCTACAAAGGGAGAGCTTATCTCAAAACAAACACAAAACAAAATAGAGGCTAGGCCAGAGGTTGGTTGGTTGGCTTTTCTTAACCAGGGTTAAGCAGAGAGGGGGAAGAAATTAATTCCTAGCAATAAATAGCCCTGACCTAAAAATCCCACCATCATACTTGGGGTTCACCACCCTGTTTTCAAATTTAGGAGTTAGGTATGGAGTCTAAAAAAATCGAAACTCTCAAAAGGAAGTTCCTTCATGTTCTCTTGCACTGCCTGACTTAAACTCCGCCCAGGGAACTGGGTACCACACCTACCTGGTCATGCAGCGGGGTCCCACAGGAGCTGCAGCCCAGGTCCAAGGACTCCGTGGTGCTGGGGGGCACAGGTGGCGGGATGGCTGCCAGGGCCTTAGTTTTAGAGCAGAATTCTGGGTACTCAGACGAAAACCTCTCATAGCCACCTGAGGAGAAAAGTGATTCAGGTTAGTGGAGACACAGAGCCAGCGGAAGAACAATGCCAAGAAGGCTAAGAAGAGCTGTTGTCTCCTCCGTCTGTGCCACTAGGTGGCGCTGTAGGTCTAGAGATAATGGCTGCCTAGACATATCTACATTCCCCCCCTTCCCCCTCCCCCCCAGGTTTGTTTGGTCAGAGGACCATATCAGGCATTTCGAAGGATGCTGGGGTCTTTGGGAAAGCCGTGGATTAAGTCTTTCAATTTGAGGTAAAAATACGCAAAGGAAGATGTACACGGATATGCCAAGGGGACTTTTCTAGAGTACCATGTGCAATGAGGGACCCAGGAGCACTTAGCCAGCCAGTTAGCTGTTCCCTGGCCTGGTGAGGAGACCCCGGTGCAGGTGCACACTGCTACTGCACTGCGTCCACCAACAGGGCCACAAACCGGCTTCCATCACACAAAACACTCCAGCCACACAGGCTGGGGCAAGGAAGGACCCGAGTGTGGACGAGCTCTGCAAAGACTACCAGATCATCCTCTTTGGAAGGAAGAGTTTTGTAACAAAAAGATAGGGCCAGTTCTCTGGTACAGCTGGGTCACTGTCCTACAAGGGCCTAAGGGCAGGTGTGGGAAGGAACGAACTATGACGCCTTTCTGTGGCGGCCTCCAGGATCAGAAACTATACCACTTCAACACAGCCTACACAGCGGGGATCAACCACTCTCATGGACAGACCCACACAACAGGCTAAATAAAATGGTGGGTGGCTCGCTCCTTCCCTGTGCCTGGCACCTCTGGCTTTGTGCCCCCCGGCTACTCAGCCACCAATGGGGCTGACATGTGACCAGTCAAGCGCTTGGCCCCTCAATTCCAACCCTAGGAGGCTGCTTCCTGTTGCCTCTGAGGGAAAGGAGAAATGTCTCGGCCACATCACAAGGCTTCAGAAGCAGGCCACCCATTTTTTTTTTCCCCTCTCTGACCAGCGGCTCTGCTCGCGCCCTCCGGATGGAAAAGGATATCTCTGTGGTCAAAGCTCTTCCTGCTGAGTCACAGTGACCAGCCTCCAGAGGTGGAAGCCCGCAGCCCGGGGCCGCCAGCTATGGATGTGTTTGTGGTCTCAGTGGTCACAGCACCCAAGGCGGCAGGATACCCCCTCCCGTTAGAAATCCTTTTTCTCAGTGCAGCCCAAAAAGGGAGGGATGAAAGAACAAGAAAAGTCTGTCACCAAAAGCCCTTGGTCTCTGCCAAGAAACTTTGGTTCATGGCCCCCATTAGGAAAAGCAGGTTGGCTGAGCGCCCCATCAATAAGAGAATCACTTGCCCCTCTGTGTACCTCTGTACACCTACAAATTTTTAACTATCTCTTAGTCTATCCACATCCACTTAAGCAACCCAAACTTTTTTTTTAATGAAGTTAACGGTGGTTCCTGGCAAAAAGTTTCCCTCCCGGAAGACAGGTACAACCTGCCTCACCTAAAACTAGCATGGCACTGACCCACTGTGGCTCAGATTCCACAGTCACAAAGCAGGACCACCTCATAGAAAAAGGGACCCTTCCCACCCTTCACATCATGGAAAAGGGCACAGGACTCGGCTCGCCTGAAGATCCACAAAAGACACGAGCTCTGCAGACAGGTTACATCTGAGCCTTCTAAGTCATCAGCTGTGTACCCTACTTCCACCATCCTCTGACCTGAGACCCCCCGCTCCTACTCGGTAAGTGATTAATCTCCCTTGGCACGAAGTTCTGGGCAGACTGATTTGCCTGCCTGGCACAGGCCACCCTGGGAGAGGTTTGTACCCCTCACCCACACACACAGTAGCTGCTTGCTTTAGGGAAGCTGTGGCTGGATGCTATGCGGACAAGGGGGGGGGGTGCAGAAGGCCTAGTACAGGTGAGTTGTCACCCACACAGAGGAAGAAGCCATCAATTCCTTGCCTCACATGGCCATGCCACTGTTAAGGCTTCAGTAACTCAAGGTATCTGAGTTACTAAAACCTAGAGAGCCCAAACAGGGGCTACTTCCTGTGTGTCCAGCAGGCAAGAGTAAGCGTGAAGAGCACCAGGGTTACACACAAAGCAGCCAAGAAAGCCACCCAGTGTCTCACAGGCAGGTTAACGGCAGACACCAGCATTCACCCCCGGGGAATTGTTAGCCTTATCTTCAGCGGCCTTTGCAGTCCATTCACACTGGCCTGTCCCTTGGGACCGCTGCTGGCATCCCCAGGTGGGCTACAGAAGACTTCACACACACTCAAGACACCTGACAACCGTGCTCCTGCCCGGACCCAGGCGTTTCCAGTAGGTCATTAGAGGGAATGAGCCACACCTAGAAGAACCAAAAACTGAGCCGGGCCAGCACTTGGAAAGCAGAGGCAGGCGGATCTCTGTGCGTTCGAGGCCAGCCTGGTGTACAGATTCCAGGACAGCCAGGGCTGTTACACAGAGAAACCCTGTCTCAGTAAACAAAACAAAAAAGCAATCGGAATGGTAGAACGAGTCGCATTTCTAAAACATGATCGGGAAGATGGAAAGTTAATGAGTCTGGTTTTATTGAGGTGGGGTCCACTCTGTAGCCCAGGCTGGCTTCCAACCCGGGGCAACCTTCTCGCCTCAGACTTCCATTCCACAAGTGCTGGGATTATGGGTATGAAGCACCATCCCCAGAGCAGTGCTCTTTTTCAGTGTGCAGGGAAAGCTGCCTTAAAGCGTTTTCCCCTCAGGCCCTCCTAACTAGCCCCACTTTGTGCAGGTGCCATCATGGCCATAGCCTCCGTAGTAAAGAACCAGTCTTTACACCACCAAGTTTTTATCCGGAACTTACTCCGCCACACACAAAAGCGCCAGGCTTTCCCTGCACATGTCCAAGATTAGTGGAAGCCCGGCACAACGCTTCTACCTGGTCAGTCTCGCCATCTCCAAAGCACTGGGCATCTTCTGAGTAAGATTTCCTAACCTATGCCAACGAATTCCAGCCTGTTCTTCCGACGTCTTTATTTAAGAATCTGCCTGCTGAGGCTGGGGGTGTGTGGCTCAGCGGTAGAGTGCTTTACTACGCACGTATAAAACAGGCTGGCTTATTTCCCCTGCCTATTACCTTTCAACCTGTTAAGTAAGAAATGGAAAAATCTGGCCTGGCTTTCACAGGGCTTGCCTGAGGGGCAGCTACACCAGTTAGCTCCATGGCCTTCCTCCTCTAATTCTTTCACACTCACGGCAAGGCATTTCAGAGCATAAGCCATGGCCTCCCAGCCATTTCTACTCCACTCTAGCTGGCTGCCAGGCCCTGCAGGAATGAAGACAATGTATGTGGAAGTGCTTTTACAGGGACCAAGCTGGTTGAGGCTGGTCATAACTAACACCACAACAGGGTTCCCAGAGGGGAGACGCAGGGGTGGTGACCACAGCTGCGGCTCTTAATGAGGCTGTCAGTCAATACTGACTGAGAGGACCACCTAAGCCAAGGTCTTGCTCTGGTCCAGAAAGGAAGGTTGTCTGAAGGTTGTCCGCCTTTGGAAACCTTACTTTAACTGAGCAGCCTTTGGGCTTTACCTAAGTGGACTTTTGACCCTTGGGATTCCCAATTCTTCCCAAGACCAGTTGGCTGAACCCCTAAGGCAGCAGTTTTCAAGCTGGGAGTCTCAACCCTCCTAGAGGGAGGTTGTCTACGGGCCTTCTAAAGGGGTAGCATATCAGATATCATGCACATCAGACATTTACGTCATGATTCACAATTTTATGGTTGGGGGTTCACCCCATGAAGAACTGTATGAAAGGGTCACTGCATTAGGACGGTTGAGAACCACTGCTCTAAGGCCCTGCTTGGGGACTAGACCATTCGTGCAATCCCTCCCTGTCCTCCCACCCCATCTGCTGCCTCCGAGTAAGGAAAACAGCTACCCAGCTTTACAGGCTCGGGAGTATTTAAAGGGACTTCTTGGCTTTTTAATGACCACCTTTTCCTACAAAAAGCTCTGATAGTCTTAAAGATCAAGGAGAACCTCCCTGGACACCTCCTCCCTGCCTTTAGTTACTACCTTTGTTGACTGGAAACATCAGCTCACTTGACGCCAAAATTGTACTCTCTCCATTCAGTTGTAATGCCATTAGGCCTGGGATTCTTGCTCAAGACCTATCCTTTTTATAATTCTAACACTCCCAATATTTTCCATTCCCGGACATTGAGTTGTATTTACAAACACAAGAGAGGCCAGTCATTCTTCCTCTGGGTACACAAAGTAGGAAATGTCGGCAAGCCCCTGAGCTATGCCCCAGGAAAAACCCTAGCTCTGCACTGGGAAAGCTGGAAGAGATAAGAACAAGGGAAAGAGACAAGCAGGCACCAGCAGGGCTGAGTGACATCCCCTCCTACTCCTACCCACTCAATGCAGGGTCCAGTGGAAGACCTGAGGGCAGAACCAGGGGCCGTCCAGATGACTATCCCAATAGCTCAGAACAGTCCCCTGGATAACTTTAAAGGAGAACTGAGGTCAGGAGGTAAATTCTAGAAAGAGGGAAGTTAAAATTGGTCAAAGGACACATGGTCAAGAATTTGAAATCCAGCTGCAGAGATCACAGGCATCTACCACGCCGGGCTGAGATCGTGTGTGTGTGTGTGTGTGTGTGTGTGTGTGTGTGTGTGTGTGTAATTGATTAATGGTGACACTGGCATTAAAGAATTATTTCTATTAGGGTAGAATCCCCCCCCCCTTTTAAGAACCAAGCTATTCTGAAACTCCAACCCAAACATTTATGGGGGTTAAGAATCTGAAAGACGGAGATGAAATAGGAAAAAAAAAAACCCTAAAATTTTTAGAAACTGTCCCTAAAAATATTTTATAGGATTTTAAGTGCAAAGTACTTCTCAAGATTTTTACTCACAAAAAGGAAATGTAAGATCTTAGTTGCTGCTTGGACCAAAACTTGATCAATGGTAGCAAATGTACCAAGATTAACAATACTTCTGCCAAGTTTAATTCCTGCTTTTAAATCCTGGCTTGTGGAAATCCAAATAACCAGTCCTTTTTAAGAGATGGGGGGGGGGGGGACTGAGATTTCTTTTAAAGGCACCTCTGGGTTGGGGGTGGTAGCTCACATCTCCTGGAAGGACAAACACCATGTCTCCCTCCCACCAGCCCACTGCCTGGCCCCTCACTCCACCAGCAGAAGAGGGTTCCTGATTCCCCAGCGAGCCAAATAACCCCATTAATAACTAAGAACAAACCTGCTAGGCTTCCTATCAGGGCCATGATTCTCTCCCACCAGGCCGCATCTCCTAGACCAGCCTTTGGGGCTGGAGGGCTAAGATGGACGCTTGCTTCCTAGAGCAGACATTTTCTCGATGCCCTCTCTACCAAGGCCCTTTTCAATAGCTGGCAGAGAGGAGGAGGAGAGACCGGGTCGCAGCTCAGCAAGCTACCACTATCCCTACAAGCCACATTCAAGGCAACATTCATTCTTCCCCACTCTCATTTTAGGCTCTTGCTTCCAAGGACTGTTCAACTTCTTTCTGGCTAGGAGCGGGGGTAAAGGTGAGTTATCAGCAGCTGTTCCTAAGCAGATGAAAACAGCAGTCCAGGCCTGTGGCCAGGCCTAGATGAGCGCCACCTCAGGACTGGGAAGTGGCCTTTGGCTTTTGAGGGGTCAGGGGTGATCCTCTCGGGCCAATAAGGGAGGGAGGTGGAAAGCAGAGATCAAGCGCGGCTTGAAGGAAATGCTTCCTTTCTGCGGGACAGGCAACTGGCCACTCATTAGGGAAGGGCCTGTCATTGTGCCCAAAGGCCACCTGCCCTATCCGGTCTTACATCACTATTTGCCCTGAAGCATCTCTCAAACTGGCCTGTTCTCCCGGCCTCCGGATCCGAATGAGGACCGGTAGAGAGTGCCGCGAGCCATGAGGTTTATTTAACCTTTAAAATATGCCTCTCTCCCTAGGCGCCCAGCCTGTCCGGGAGCCTGCGCCCAGGAAGGAAGCCAAAGGGCTCCGGATCAAGGCCCGCAGCTGCTGCTCCAGGGCGATCCCCTTCGGATTTCTTCCAGAAGAAAAACAAAACAATCTGTGACTCCACGTGGGGCTAAAGCACTCCTGAAGCCAGGGCTGGAAGGCTTGGGTCCCATCTCAGTGCTCTCAATCTCAGATGACATCCTGGGCTCCCCGTGGGACTGTCACCCCCAAACGATCACCTTTCCCACCCGCGCGATCTCAACTCGGCGAGAGCCGGCAGGCTGGAACAATAGCCCAAGAAGGGCAGGGAGACCCTCCCCCGGGTACTGCGCCGGTCGCGAGATCCGGGGCGATTCTCCCCAGCAGTTTCTCCTAAAGCGGTTCAGGGAGAAGAGTGAGAAACTGGGCTCCTCTTAGAGAAGCAGAAGGCGACCCTTGCGGAAAAATTACGAAAAGTCAGCAGAATCGCCTTAGCAGTTCAGCCTCAGGTCAACAGCGTTTCCCCAGCAGCTGACGGGTCAAATGGTCAGGAAACAACCGCGGAGAACAAAGCCCCCCGCTGTTCCGCAGCGCCAGCTCCAGCCCGCCCGCAGCCAGCCGCTTCCCGGCGCTCTTCCGAGAGGACCCGAGAGAAGACTGCGCTCTCGACCTCCCCGGTTGACTGCGGACAGGTACCGAGAGGGAAGAGTCCAGACAAGGGGAGGCAAAGAGCCTCGGCCGGGAGACGGGCGGGCTCTTCTAAGGCAGAGACCGAAAACAGCGCCCGGGTTCGGACGCAGAGACCCGACCCGCGCGAAGGAATGCGCGGAATGCGGCGGCCGGAGGTTTAGGGGCGCAGCGCGGCAGGGGGCGCCCGACCTCCCCCTCCCCAGCCCGAGGCCCCCACGTTCGCCGGGCTGGCAGGTGCGGCGAGCGACCGGTCCCCCTCTTCGGCATCTGGGACAGTGCACACTCTTTTGCGGGAGGAGGATTGTCTGACATCTAACCCTGACCAGCCACCCACCCTCTCCCCGGCCGCCGGGCTCCGCCAGGATTCGCTGCACCCAGGCACGCGCCGCTGGTAGAATCGAGAATGGCGTGTGAACAAAAGGTGGCAGCTCCCTGCCGCCGGGATTATCAGGAGGAGGAGGCGCGATTCCTGGCGCGAGGCCTGGTGTCCCCCATATATCGGGGCATTTCGGTCTCCCCCAGCCCGGGGCAAGTGGAGTTGGCCGTCGCTCTAGAAAGCTCTGAGTTGAGGCGGTGGGGGACCAGCTACACATCGCTCCCCGGATAGGCAACTCGAGTCTCCCTCCTTCAAAGACAGCATCCCCACCTCAGCTTTCACCTTCCTTCACCCCTCTCTCTGGGGCTCACGGGGTCACACGAAACAGGCCTCTCAGGTCCCCGTGGGACTTAGGAGCGGGTTCTCAGCACTTGACGCTGGGCCGCGCTGCGCAGAGGAACCGCCGCCAGCATCCAGGCCGGAACCGTTCGCGTCCATAAACACGGAAACTCCTGGGACGCGTGCGGGCTGCAGGCGACCTGAGAAGCGCGCCAGCACGGCCTCCCCAGGACCCGGGCGCAGAATCGCAGCGAAACCCGTGCACACTGGCACGCGCACAGAGACGCGCAAGGAGGACCCCCGCAGCCCCAAGTCGCCCGGGTGCTTCTCCCCATTGCCAGCGGGAAGCCGAGTCCCCCCCCCCCACACCCGACCCTCCGGCTCGCGCCCGGGCGCCCTCGTTTACCTTTAAGCAGGCAGATGTCCGTGCGCTCCGCGTTCCGGCGCAGCGCCCGCACGACCAGCGACACGGTGCTGTCCTCCCGCAGACTCTCGGCGCGCGGGCTGCGCTCGTCGTAGACGATGACGGCCGAGTAGAGGCCCGAGCGCAGGCGGGCGCGCACCTCCTCCTCGGCGGGAAGGATCTGCTCCAGGCTCACCGAGCCCTTGGCCCTCCGCCGCACGATGGTGTTGCAGCGCACGTTCACCGAGCCGCGGATGTAGCCGGCGCTGTGCGCCAGGAACGGCCTGCAGTCCAGCAGCAGGCACTTGCCGCCGCTCGGCAGCCCCAGGGCGCCGCCGCCGCCGCTCTCGTCCCGGTTCATCAGCCTTTTGAGCACGCTGCAGTCCATCTCCCGCAGTTCCTCCATCGTCACCATGGTCGCCGGGAAACGCGGCAGCTGGGGAGCCGGAGAAGGCCAAGGGGGGCGCCCGGGCCGGCGAGGCTTCAGGAGGAGCAGGCGAGGGCTTAAGGGAGCGCCCGCCGAAGTGGCCGCAAACTTGGCCCCGGGCTCTTCTCCCTACACCCGTTCGTCCTCCCACAGCCTCGTCGTTACATAGCAGTCCGAGGCTGCTCGGGCGCCGAGGCGGGCGGGCGCGCGGCCACCGGAGAAGCGGCCGAGGAGGAGAGCGTGTTTACGAGAGAGGAGTCCTCCCGGTTAGTTGTCTCTAGCGTGTTTCGCCGGCGGAGCTGCGTCTGCCGTCTCCCTCTCGGTCGCCGCCGCTCGCCCCACAGCGCCCCGCCGGAGCTGCGCGCACCGCCCCACAGCCAGAGTTTCCTCCTCGGCTAACAGATTTATTAATGCTCGCCGGCTCTCCCGGGGGAGGGGGGGAGTCATTACTACCTCGCCGGGCCCCGCCCCCCGCGCCCGGCCCCGCCCCGCCCCGCCCCCACCCCGGCCCGTGAATGGAGCGCCGGCCCCCTCGCCCCCCAGTCACGGGACCTCGACGTCACAAAGAGAGGAGTAAACAGGGCTCTTGGAGCTCGCCGCCAGGCCCATTCATAAAACTGGGACCTAGAGGGAGAGGGAGGCAGCCTCCGACCCGCCCGCCCGCACGCAGCTCGCGGACTTTGTGAATGGAGCCGCGGCGCGTCTCCCGGTCCTCGCTCAGCCCCGGAGCGCGGCGGGCGGCGGCGGAGGGGTAGCGGCGGGTGGTGGTGCCGGCCTCCCCGAGGCCTGGGCTCCGAGGGCTTCACCTCTGCGCCCCGCACCCCGTCCCCCAGTCTTCCGCGCGTCGCCGCTGTAGCTCGGGGCAACCGAGCCCTGCGCGGCAGCCACCCCGCACCGCGCACGGCCAGAGGGTCCCCTTCTCGCCGGATTCCACCCTGCTCCTCGGGTCGGGCCGGTTGTGTTTTGTTTTGTTTTGTTTCCAATGCGATTCCCCAGATGCTGGTTTAGACCTGAGCGCGATCGATTTCCACCCTGAGCTGTTCTGTCAGTTTTATAGCTTCCCTTGGAACGTGGGCAAACCCGGAGTTGGGAAGATGAAAGGGAAGGCCCTCGCGCCAAAGCTCGCTCACAAAGGAGAGGTGTAGGGGTTTGTTGCTTTACAGCCCGGGGCGCGGGGCGTTAATTAGCCGAGTGTGTGCCCGTGCGGGAGAACTGGGCGGCCCTCGGGCCCAAGCTTCCTAAGGTTTATTTAACCATGGGGGGGGGGACGTTTTCCGCTTTGGGGAAGGCCTTGCCTCCCTCTTGGTCTCAAGAGCACTATCCTCTCAGGAAATGCCTTTTAGGGTCTACGTTTGCTGAGAGGGAGGACGCTGAGAAGTGTCCACACGAAGGATGACCTTCTGAAAAAACATATGTAACAAGCTCGGGGACCAGTCGAGCGTCTACCTCCGCCTCTCCAGGTCACGTAGCATCCGCACCCGGGTTTTCCTTTCCCAGAGGCGTTTAATTCCCCCAGGGGCTTGCTTTTGGCTAGAGGGGAGGTCGTGCGCGCACGCGGTGGGGACCTTACAGAAGCCAAAAATTATTGGGCCGAGATCTTGCCAAGTCTTGTTAGTGATAATCGCCGAACGAGGGAATTGCCGGGTTCGCTCGCGGTCCCGGTGGCATCGAGGTCGAAGATTCCATTTCAGGGCGCGGGTGGAAGCCTGGCGAAGGGTAGCGAGGGCCGCCGAACCCCCAGGGTCCTACCGCCCAGTGCCACTCTTGCCCTTTGCTTTGTTCTCGGCGGAGCTGCTCCCCGAGCTCACCTCCAGCCCCCACCAACCCATTTTTCAAGGTCTTCTACAGGCTCTCCTCTAGTGCACCCTCAAGTCCCCGACACCCCGTCCGGGTCCAGTGGACTGTGTGGGGGTGCCGGTCCACTGTGGAGACCTTTCTTCCCCCCACACCCTCCCCCCGGGTTCCGAAATGGCACTGCGCTATTCCTGCCTTAGATTTTTGGTTTTGTGGATTTTTTTCCCTTTCAGTTAAAAAGATAAACTATCGCATGTGGATTAAACTGTTGCTGGCATATTAGTGACCTCCCACACCCCACCCCAGGCCACGCCACTGCACCTTAAATTTTGGCGCCCGGGGTGCGTGACCGCTCTAATCCGGGCTCCGGAAAGGAGCCACACGCTGACATGGGCTGCCTGGGGCAAGGTCTCCGGCACCGACAGCAAGGGCGCCCTGCACAAGCGAGGGGGCGGGGGCTCGGTTTCCCCTGCTCCCGAGGGAGCGGGGAGGACAACTTGTGCGTCCCCCTCGCCGGCCCACCATGGGTGCTGGGCATCCCCGGTGCCTGGACAGCCGGGGCCAGATTGGCTCGCGTGGGGCCTCCCCGCTTAGTCTGCAAATCCGTCGGCTACCAGGCCTCAGCTCCGGGAGGAAAACACAAACCGCTTTCCAAATTATCTATCAGACGAGCTTCGGTCCCAACCAGATCGCGGCCGGTTTCCGCAGAGCCACTGGGGTGCCGGGTGTGGGTGTTTGGCCCCCGCTCGGCTAGCCTTTGTCTCCCCTGCCTTAGGGGTGCTCCACAGCCCCCACCCCCGCCGGCCAGCCTCCGGCCCGGCGCTCACGCGGCCCGTAAATAACAGTCAAATCCGGGGGTGGGTTGGAGGGGAGGAAAATGCCCACTGAACAAAGGGCTGCTTTCTGCACCTGACAAGTAATCCTTGCCAGAGGAGCCCGTAAATCCTGTAGGCGAGTCACACGCAGGGCGTGTGGGCAGGCGCGCGCGCGTGTGTGTGTGTGTGTGTGTGTGTGTGTGTGTGTGTGTGTGTGTGTGTGTGTCCACGTGTGCTTGCCCGCGCCTGCGCGCCTGCTCCTGGAGGGGGCCAGCCACTTCGGACTTAGTACCAAAGAGCGGCTTTTGTTGAGAAGATGATGTTGAATAAATCAACTCAGTCCCTTATCCCCTGGTTCAGGAACTGCCTTCGGCACAGTGTGAATGTCAGCAAATGAGCTTTAAATGACAGTGTTGTGTTTACCCGGATACTGTGGGAGCCCCCTAGATAATTTTCTTAATGGAAGCGTGTGAGCCGTTTGGTCCACAGTTAGGTGAATAACAATGTAAGGTCTAACCAATACCGGCTATAGAGAAGATATAAAACAGGCCTTCCATTGGTCCTCGGGCTGAAGGGTGAGAAACAGTCAGTTTACACAGGAACTTCGCGAGTCAATTTGTCAATAAAATCTTCCAGAAAACAAAGGCGTTTGGGGGAAGTCTGCTTGGATGGCGTTTCCGAGTTATTTAGTTTGGGAATATCTGCAGGGATTGGGGGTGGGGGGGATGGCCCAATTTACATTCGACAGTAAACCCCGGGGTGGAAATGCTTTTAAAAACTCACTGTGACACGTGAAACCAACTTCCCTTTCATCAGACATTCTTTAGACCGACCTTATTAGTCACTGTCAGGCTCTGACAAATCCCTGCGCTTGTTTAAGACTCTTTCCAATTAGAAAGTTTTGTGATCTGGGGATTCGAAGCCTGGCAAAGAGTCCCCAGAGAAGACTGTGGCTTCTATTCTGGTTTTAATGCCAACCTCTGACTCACAGCTCTGTCCCAAAGTAACTGAATAAAACTTACCTTTAAAAAAAAGTCACTGATAAGTGAATAATCGAGGTGGCAGTGGATAGACTTTGGGTGGACCCTCTGGCTTCCTGAGCCGTGCTGCTCACTCTGAACTGCGCAGGAAACAGCCTTTTTACCTGGACCTGTTTGTACTCTTCATAATAAAACACTGAGACTGGAGGCCAGCTCATGCTCCAAGCAGGGAAAGCAGCTCCTCTGTCCCAAACTGACCTGAAACCTGACCCTCAAGCCAAGGTGCAGAAGCAGTAGAAACCTTCAACACCTAGAAATCAACAAAAAGAATTCAGAAGCACAACCTAAACAGAGCTTTGGTTGAGTCTCTGAGATAGGGGTTTCCTGCAGCCCAGGCTGGCCTAAAGCTTGCTGTGTACCAGAGGCTGGCCTTGAGCTCTTAATCCCACAGCTGTGCTATAAGACTATTGAAATACTGAATTCCAAAGAATTAAAATTTCCCCAGGAATCTCATGCTAGTGGAAGGGAAAAGCTGAAGCGAAGCTCTGCTTCAAGAAGAAACTGACTCAGGGGAAGACCAAGACTGTGACAGAAACCAAACTTGGACCAGGGCTATTAATTAGGCATACCTCTTGATTTCTGTTTAAACTTAAACCTCCTGCTAGTGACTAGGCCTCTTTATTTGTTCTTCCCAAGGGGACCACAGTGAATAACTCTCCCTGCTATTCCCTGTTGCCTGTCTATTGGCTGAGACTATAGGCACCGAAGCCTTTTGTCCTGGGTTTAAGATCTCACATGGGGCACTGCCAGAGTCTAAGCTTAGAGCCTCAAAACTTCACTAACACAGCCTCTATTTTCAAAGTTCTGGGATTACAAACATATGCCACCAAGTCCATTTGAAGGGTCTTTTTAGTATAGCCTATCATCTCCTTTGCTTTGTTTTGGCTTGATGTGTTTGTTTGTTTGTTTGTTTGTTTTGAGAAAAGGTTTCTCTGTGAAGACCTAGCTGTCCTAAAATACTGCTGAGATCAAAGGCATGTGCCACCACCGCCCGGCCCATCCCCCTTTATTTTCTGGGGGTGGAAGTGTACCACGTACTAATGATTTAAGATGCTAGGTTGCCAGCTGGCTGCACTGAGGAAAGTTTTAGAGCATTGCTTCCCTTGCTGTTTTATTTGATAGTTCTTCCTTCAAGACTATGCTCCCATATTTAGCTTAGAGGCCTTGGACAAGATGTTCTTCCCTTAGCCAACATTTCTTTACTTCTGAGCAGGTGAGCCCTTATCCATCCCAAATGCACTCACTGGTCCCGTCTTGTCCTCCCAAAGCCAAGCGCACTAAAATGCCACACGTGAAGAGCAATCTCAGCCCTTGGGTTTCCTTTATCTGAGGCACGCTCTCATGACACTCCAGGAACTTGTTGTTTTGCCGGGTGTGATGACAGTATACAACCAACCTTAGAACACAGGGGGCAAAAGGACTGGAGAGTTGGGGAGCTAGCCTGGGCTACAGAGAAGACCATGTCTCAAGGGATAGGGAAAACAAATGGATGAACTCAGCCTTGCCTCTGCCATTCTAGCTGCACATGTTCTCTCCTTCATCTACTCATTCACTCAACAAACAGGCTAAACTCAACATGAGAAATAAATGTGTCCAAACCTCCAAGTGATGCGTTCAGAGACTTTGATCTGCTAGGTCAAACCAGTATGACTGCCAATATGTGCTATCGCATGGCAGGGACCAATAAATGTCCTTATAGAAGAACAGATAAAATGAAGGTAGAATCAGAAGAGAAAGGAATTGAACTGTATTGCCAGATTTGGGGAATGGATGCCGTGAAGAAGATATCTTAAATGTTACCCCTGGAATGTTGCCCCTGACTCTTCTCAGGAATCTACAAAAGAAAAAAAATAAATAATAAAACCTGCTATCTCGCCTCTGACATTCATTCTGCCCTTGTGTCTTATATTCTTTTCCTTTTATTTGTTAGTGTCTCTCTTCCCCCAGCAGATTTTGCCTGCTAAAAATAGACCAGCAATTGTCTGAAACTACAAGGGAAGCAAGATGATGCAAAAGCTGTGTGAAAACCTACCCACAGACCATGTGCCAGGCTAGCTGCACATGACCTAGGCAGTGATCCTTACTCTGTTTCATACCGTATCAATTAAGGCCTTCACTCCACTACCTTGGTTTCTAAAAACCCAAGAGAGTAATGGAATTGTTAACATTTTTTTAAGATAGCAAAATGTCTAAATTATTCTGCTAAGGAATTGGCACCGCTCCTGTGTTTCAAGCCAAACACTGAAGCGTGCAATCAGGATTTCCTTTGGTCTCATGAAATTCATATTTAAAAGGTCCTACTAAGCCCCAGTGTGCTGGCACAATCCGTTAATCCCAAATACTCAGGAAGCAGACACAGGTGGAGCATAGCAAGTCCCGGGATAGCCAGGGCTACACAGTTAACACAGTGGGCTCCTGTCTCAAAAAAAAATTTTTTTTCTAAAAATTTTTACTAAGAAGTAAGGGTAAATTAAGGTGTGTTTTCTCAGTCTTCTTTGTAATGAAAACAATGAAGAGACACGAAATCAAGGTCCTTAGAAAACCTACACAGAGCCCAGCATACAATGCTGGCCCCTCATACAGAAGATCCGGTGCTTCATCCCAGGAGGTTTTTGAGAAAATGTGCAATGGTAAGGCAGTATTTCTTCAGTGGTGAGTCAGAAAAGGAAAGCTGAAGAAGTCAGGTAGAGACCTGCCCTTTTGTTTTAGGCATGTGAAGTGGACACTGAGTCCCCAGCCCCAGACTGCATTACCTGTGACGTCCACAGAATACTTCTGCTACCTGTGACATCCACGGGACACTTCTGCAGAGGGTCCTGGACACAGCCCGCACCCGGTCAGCACCGGGAGTATGTACCCTGCACTCGGGTGTTTTGGCATCTCTGTTTGCACATCATGGCCCTAGGGAGAGCTTTTTCTTTACATGGTGACCACTGGGTACAGCACTTTTTGAGAAGACATGGGGCAATGCAGGAGAGGGGTTGGAGCTTGGGGACAGTAAGAGGGTCTTACCAGCTAACCAGTGGCCATGTAGTCCTTCACAAATGCTATAGCACTCCCATTGGAAATTTCAGGTAGGCGAAAGGATGAAAGGCTATGAATTAAGAGTTTCTGATGAAAAATATCAACCTTGAATAAACTCTTAGTCTAATGCAAAATGCTGAGTGTTATCAGCTAACCACTTTCAAATAGTGGGGTTGGGTTTGGTTTTTGTTGTTGTCTGGTTTTGTTTCATTGTTGCTGTTCTTAGGTTTCTGGAGACAACCTAGGTGTTCTTAGGTCTCTCTGTGCAGCCCTGGCTGTTCTGGAACTCTCTCTGTAGACCCGGCTGGCATCGAGCTCACAGGGATCCTCCTGCCTCTGCCTCCCAAGTGCTGGGATTAAAAACCTGTGCCATCACCTCTCAGCCAAATAGTGGTTCTCTGAAGTGACATCATCAACAGCCTTCTCTGGCTGGATGGAACACCCAATGAACAAACAGCCTAAGGAGGGAAGAAAGGAGACAGTGAGGCGGGAGATAAAAAAGGACCTCACTTTACCACAAGCTTCACGCTGCCAGAGCCGTCTCAGGAGTTTGTAGCACCCTCTCTTGCTCTGCCCCGCCCCCCCTCTCCCACCAGGGCTGCCTTAAGCCCCCTAAACATCACAGCTCCTCTGCAGAGGGCTGCTTTTTTCTCCAGAGGACTTACTCTTCTACATAACTTTAAATGGTGACCCAGGGGCTGGAGAGATGGCTCTGTGCCTAAGAGTTTGGGTTCCAGCACCCACAGCAGATGGCTCCTAACTGCCTGTGACTCCAGCTCTCTCTGTCTCTCTGTCTCTCTGTCTCTGTCTCTGTCTCTGTCTCTCTCTCTCTCTCTCACACACACACACACACACACTAAAAAATAAGTATTCTGAAGAGTGTTATTAGCTCCTTTCTTTTTAAGCAGTGGATTTTTTTCTGTGTAGCCTTGGCTGTCCTGGACTCAAAGTTTGTTTGTTTGTTTTTTTTTAATTGAAAAAAAATAAACATGACTTGGTGGCCAGCAAGTTAGCACTCTAGATAAAAGCACCTGGCGTGAAAGCCTGTGGACCTGAGTTGACTAAAGGGTCTACTTCCTGGCCTACGGCATATTACCCTCCTCTCCTGTCCCACTCCTCCTGTTCTTTGAAAAGGGATATCCCCACCCCCTTGTGAAGTGTGGTTAGAACACATTTTCTCTCAGAATATAAAATCAGGTAAAGACTTACCCTTTTGTTTTATATGTGTGAATAAAAATGAAAGAAACTAAATGTGTTAGATATCAATATAGGCAATTCTAGAGCCAATATTTCTCTGGCAAAATATAACTTCCCTGTCAGTTTAAGGTGAAAGAAGATTAAGCTCTGTGCCTTTCGGAAGGGTCTCCCCATACTGTGCATCAGGAAAAAACACAGATTCTAAGAGGATCAAGATGTCCTGGAATTTGTCATGTCTTTAGAAATACCAAACTGCAGAATGTTAAAAATAATAGTGTGTGTGTGTGTGTTTATACCAGTGCCCCTTTTTTTTTTTTTTTTTTTTTTTTTTTTTTTTACAACTGACTGAAGAATCAAGGAAAGTGTTAGAGACAGGCTAAGCTCTACAGGGCAGTTCTGTGGTTTCCCCAGGATTTTGTGTGACTAAGCATGCAGTTTGTGTGCAGATTTCTTCTTCCTCCTTCTCCTCCTCCTCTTCCACCTTCTACTCTACTTCTATCTCCCCTCCTGCCTCTCCCTCCCCACCCCCCGCCCGCCCCTCTTCTGCTGTGTGCTGGGAATTGAACTCAGGCCCTGTGCACACAGAGAATACACCGAGCTACTTTTCAACTGACCTTCCTCTCTGTCCTTGGATATAAAAACCCCAGATTCCTTCCCTACCCCTAGCAATTCAAAGGGGCTTTCTTTTTCACTTTTTCTGTGGGCGTTAACTCATGACAGGATGTGCTCAAATTAAACGGTCACAAAGCTCAGCCACTGGTTTCCTCCCCCCCAGGCTGGTCTGTCTTGCCAGTGTATTTTCAGCAGTCATTAACGTGGAGGGTCATCGGCAATCACTGGGTGATGATTGATGGACAGGATTCAAGGCTTGGGGAGAGGATACTCAAACTTGCCTGTGATTATGATTAGCCTACAGGAAAAAGTGCCTGGCACGCTACCTAGCCCTGCTTTCAAGGTCAGTGACGTCTGCAGTCACAAAACATCAGTGTCCGTCTAAATCGCTGGCCTTGGTTTCCTCCTTCGAGTCTTGTTTTCAGTTGGGCATGAGGGTAGTTATTGCCAAGAGAATGAAAACAGAAGGCCAGTTGAAGGGAGCATGCCACAGGCTGAACTGTATAAAGGTATGGTAGCAGATAGGGGGTTTCTGCATTACTGCCGTTTGCCAGCAGCCCTTCTCGCGCGTTCTGGTGCTTTCTATTTGGAGGGTAACTCCACGCACACACCCCGCACAGGGCTAGAGACAGAACACAAAGTGAACGGGGCCTTAAATGAGTCTGCTTGCACGGCTGCTCCAAACTACACCGACGAGCAAAAGCGATTTGCAACCCAGGTCAGCAAGCTAGAAATCTGGGTTCAAGATGGCAGCCGGATCAGCCTCCAGCTTCACCCAGTGCCGGTCAAAGGTCACGCCCCTGTTTTCTTGTCATAATCTCCCTTTATAAGGATGCTAGTCATATGGGATCGGGTCCCACTCTAATGACCCCAGTTAGCACACTGTGGATGTACTGGGATTTTGAGAGGACTTACAAGCAGCCTCAGGTCCTAGGAGGAGGGCTGAACAACTCCAGTACTCCTTGCACTGCCACCAGCAGGTAGCTCTGCGGGGTGACAGTTGGGGTTCTAGAGGCCCGGCTCTGACCTTCTGACTGACGGGAGTTCCCTCTGCTGAAAAATGGGGATAAAATTTACCACCCGAGGGCAAGCCCCAGGATTCAGCGAGATAACCTGGCCTGTCTCCGGGCCTGGGCTCACTTCTTAGAGGTCGTCCAGAGGCATGTCACCCAGAGATGAAACAGATGTGTTCCTTTCTGGGAAGCTGAGACAGTATCTGCTGGGTCAGTGGATTATGGCTGCCCGCCAGGCATCTCTTGATATCCAGGCTCTTTGGGCCTTCAATTCTTCCAGGTTCCCAAAAGAACAATTAAGGCAGCTTCTCGTCTGGCTTGAGGGAGGAAGAGAGCCTTGGAACTTCCATCATCTGAGGATTCATGCCATAGACAAGCAGGGGCTGGGGAAGGGTTGTGCAAAGGTGCTGATGTGGCTATAATGGCCGAAACGGGGACACTCCAGCCTTGGATTGAGGCCAAGGCTGATGCCACTTGCACTGACTGTCAGATCCCAGCGATTAGCAGTTTCCCAGGCTGGATACAGTGACCTCTTCTTCATTTGTCAAGGTTCTGAAGCGGTAAGAGCGGCTGAGGAAAGCCAGGGAGATGGAGGGAGCCGCCAGGCGAGCTGGGAGCGAGCCATGGGCAGTGTGTGGAGAATATCTCCAAGGACAGGGGAAGGGTTTCCCAATCTGAAGGGGGTTGCAGGCCAATGCAACACCTCCATGCCTTTCTAAGCTTTGCTGACCCTCTGTGATTGAGGACCTATGGTTTCTTGGGGGAAAGACAGCTGACAGGACATTTTGTGCTGGTCTTACATGGGGAAAACTGTCCTGTCGTGAACAGGGTCACTATGTCTCCTGGGCTTGCCTTTTCTTGCCCTTGCACTGATGGTTCTTATCTTCTCCAGAAGGTGCCAAAAAAGGAAGAAGTGACAAAGAACGAGCCTGTTTGACACAACAGGGACTTGAGTTATTTGGGTATTTTATACTCAGTAGCAACACCCCCCCCCACACACACACACACACACACTCCTCATACACTCTATACCTCTGTCTTTTCCTAGTATAATAGGAACTAGTTCAGATAAACCAGCCGCTGTGGCTGAAGTCTTTATAACAGAGGTGATGGTTGGATTTTTTTTAAGTTAAATTTAAATTTTTAAGTGTGTCCAGAGCTTAAGACTGGCTTTCATCATAATAAGACTGATTTCTCTCCTGGCCTGAGAGCTACCTGAATCTTATTTTCTTGGTTGAGTTTAGTGTACAAGGATTTCCCAGGACAGGTGGGGTATGTGTGTGTGATACCTTGAACTCCTACCCACTACACAGGGCCTGCTCCATTTAGCTGGGCCCTCAGTCCCTGAACCTCCATAGTGATGATCCAAGTGACCCCAAGGCACAGTGAACCTACTAACTCTGTCTCCCTGCCAGTAATATCTGCATTTCCTGTCCATCGTTCCCTCAACTTCCACTCAGTGGCTAACGAAACTCAGCAGAATTAATCTTCCCAGGACACCAATTTTCTGCTATCAGGCTTCAGGGTTGATCCCACAGTCTCCTGATGTGGGGAAGCTCTGTCTGTGGACTTCTGACTGTGGCCTCTCCCACAGGCAACTTTGTCTCTCCTGCCTTCCTCTTTGACCATCGCCATAGCAACTGTCTTGCTTGCCTCACTGTCTTCAAGTCTAAGGTTGCAGCTGAAATATTGCCCAGTCTTCTCCTTGGGCCTCTGTGTGCTCCTAGTCCCCCCGCTCTAGGCTCGTTTTCTTCTTAAGTCTCCAGGTGTTTCATGTCTCTAGAGCTATGGCACCCCTAGGGTCTACCGTTTTGACCCCTGGCTGCCTGACATCTCTTACCCCTGGTCTGAAATCACCCTTTACTCTGTTCCCTTGAGCCATGAGTCTACTTGGATGTGTTCTTTATTTATTTTCCCTGAATGTTTTGGCTCACATTGTCCTCTCTGCCCCAAATTCTCTTCTCCTGAATCTCTTGAGATAGCTTAAGACCTTGCCAAGCTTGGAGCACACACATACCAGTTTGCCCTCTGTGTTTCTCCCAGCCCACTCTTGAATCAGCCTTACGCAAATCCAGGGATCTGTTTGAGAACTGCTCCAGGCCTTGGTGATGCAAAACTAGACTCTCAACTCCTCTCAAGAACAACTTCACTTTCTCATTAACTGGAAATGCAGAGAAGACGTCTCTGTGACGAATGAGATCATTTTCCTCTTGGTTCAAGGATATTTGCTGACTTTTCTTTTGTTATATTTTTTTATTATTATCATTTACTACAATTTATTCAGTTTGTATCCAGGGTGTGTCCCCCTCCCTTGTCTCCTCCCAATCCCAACCTCCCTCCCTCTTCTCCTCCTATGCCCTTCCTAGGCCACTGATAGGGGAGGTCCTCCTCCCCTTTTATCTGACCATAGCTTATTAGGGCTCATCAGGACTGGCTGCATTGTCTTCTTCTGTGGCCTGGTAAGGCTGCACCCCCCCAGGGGAGGTGATCAGAGAGTCTGCCACTGAGTTCATGCCAGAGAAAGCCCCTGCTCCCCTTACTAGGGGCACCACTTGGAGGCTGAGTCTGTGGGCTACATCTAAGCCTGGGTCCTCTCCATGCATTGCCCTTGGTTGGGGTATCAGTCTCTTCAGGGCCCCCAGGGCCCAGTTTTTGTTTTTGTTTTGGCTCTTTTGGTCTCCTTTTGGAGCTCCTGTCCCCTCTAGGTCTTTCTATCTCCCCCCTTCTTTCATAAAATTACCTGCACTCTGCCCAAAGTTTGGCTATGAGTCCAGCCTCTGCCTCGATACCTTGATCAGTGGAGTCTTTCAGAGGCTTGCTGACTTTTCTTAAAGTCTCTGCTCAGGCCATTGATACAAGCACGTCCATAACTTCAGGTTAATACTGATTCTCTCTCTCTTATTTATTTATTTATTTATTTATTTATATATTTTTGGTTTTTTGAGACAGGGTTTCTCTGTGTAGCCTTGGCTGTCCTGGACTCACTTTGTAGACCAGGTTGGCCTAGAACTCACAGTGGGCCGCCTGCCACTGTGTCTCAGTGTTGGGATTAAAGGTGTGTGCCATCTCTGTTGTAAGAACTGACCATATTCTGTCCATTTTTTGTTTGTTTGTTTGGTCAGTTTTGTTTTGATAGTCCAGGTCCACTTGGTTTTGGTTTGATAGTCCTGTTTTCTTTGAACTCGTTCAGCATTTTATTTCTTGAAGCTCCTCCTCCACCTTCTTTTATTCATTAATGTAGCAAACACACAAGCCTTGCTATTAGACCAGCCACTGTATTTGTATTGGCAGTGAACAAACTGTCAAGTATGGACAGTGATCCCTGACCTCGTGGAACTTATGTCATGCATAGCTAGAGAGATACTAAACAACCAAAAAGCCATGCACATGGTGCATTTCCTCCATAAACTATTGAGGAAAATAAAAGAAGAACAAGGAAGAGAAGCTCTTGTAAACTTGACATAAGCCAGTTTGGTTATGTATCATTTTGACACTATATTTTCTTAAGTGAGGGTGTATGTGTGACAGAGCACACGAGATGGTCAGGGGACAACCTCTGGTACTAGTTGATCCTTGTTTGAGAAAGGGTTCCTTGTGACTTACCACAGTGACTATAAGACTAGCTGCCCACAAGCTTCCAGAGATCCTCCTGTCTCCGCCTCTTGATTGTGGAATAGTTTACAGACTCTGGCTGCTGCACCCAGATTTGTGGGAGTTCTGGGGATACACACTCAGGTCCTCTGCTCACACAGCAGGCATTTTCCTCTGTGATTTGAGTTTTTGGTAAATAACAGAAGTCTGTCTCTAAGGAGTGTCAAGTCAGTGCGGTAGAGAGCCACTCTCCCATTATGTCACTGTCAGGGGATACTTGTGCGTGCCATGCCTCATTCTGCACGGTGTTCTTTAACCAAATAATTATTATAAATCAAGCTCCCAAATTATATGACCTGTTCCAAATTCCAGGGAACCTTCCATTGTTTTTGAAGCTCTTTGTCTTTTGAGAATCACGTAGCCTCCAATCCTTCCAAATTAACAGTGGGACACAGAACAGATGAGGAAGCAAGTCCTCCATGACAGGCGCAGTTTATAAGCTTTCCCAGACTCTTACACTTTATGTAAGATTATGAGATGCCCTTAAATGAATGCAGCTGTCTATTTGAGCCAACTTTCCCCCTTTCCTTTAGCATGCCGCTACTTTTAATAAAAACATTTGGATCTCTTTACTTTAGCGTGTCAGTTAGAGTATCAGCTGCTGCCTGAGGTGTGAATAGTAGAATGTCACATCTGCAGCATCTGGAGGGTGGCCCTTCTGGAAGAGCTGGCCTGCGTACTCCTGTCTGCATGATGCCTGGCCATCTCGGAAATGATACCTGAAAGGAATAAGTACCCACATGACATCTCACAGATGAGATTGCCAGCATTTAAAGTAAGGTGTGAAGACCCAGCGCAGCTGGCAGGGGAAAGAGCACACTTGAAAACGCTCGAAGGCTGTGGAGGGGTAGGAGGCTTGCAAACCTGGAGAGCACTGAACCTCAGTTAGGGCTGCAGAAGTGTGCCTGTCCTGTGTGAAGAAAGAGCAAGGAGGCTGGCATGGCCAGAGACCAGTCTGAGCTCAAGGGAGACAGAGGTAGCATAAAGTGCCAGAGAGGCTACAGGGTCAGCTTACATAGGCTTTATGAGATGGGGATCATTGGAGAGTTTTAGAGAGAAGAGGGATATAGCATGGTATAGGTTCTCCCAGAGTCAATCAAGCTGCCATGACATTGAGTGTCATGGGGCAAGGGGCAAGACGGGTAGACCATGTAGAAACCCATCAACATAGTTCAGGTAAGATTGGCCAGAGCAGAGGAGTGGCCAGATTCTGTAGACACATGGAAAGTGCAATGAGGCATAATGCTGGATTGGGTAGGGTGTGAGAGAAAGCAAGAACTCAGAGTTGTTCCAGTGTGGCTGGCTGAGCATCCTGAGACTTGAGTTGCAATTGCCGATTACTAATGGCAGAGAAGTGGGTGAAGAACAACCATTTAGCGGCTTGAGAAGCAGAATGAGGAACCTACCACTGCCCACAGAGCCTTTAGCTTAGGAAAGAAAAAGAAGCAACAGTTGTAAATGTATGGACAATCAGCAAAGAGATAGCATGTAGATAGAACATTACATCGACAAGAGGAAGCCAAGAAAGCAGAGGCCCCAGGCCTGGCTCCCAGACTCTGCCTATCAAAGGTCAGGGAGATAAGGTGGAGTGAGCAGAGACCACCTAAGAGCCATCATGGCAAAGGCCTGATGACAAAGGGACTACACAGCAGTCCCCTGGGGCCTGTGGTAGGACAGAGTCCAAGTAAACAGTAGGTTGGTGTGAGTTTATGATTGTGAGTCAAGGAATATAAACAACTCAGACCAGTATTGCTGAAAGAGCAAGAGGGAAATGAGAGAGAAGTCCCTGAGTCTGAGTAACCAATTTTAGTAGGTCAAGTCTGTACCATACTTTATTATACTACATATTGTACTATATATACTTGCGTGTCCTCCTCCAATCTCTACATGTACTCCATATATTAGGTCTAATATATGGTCTGTGTGGTGATCTAATAATGTGCTGGACGAGGGGGAGGTCACAGAAAGCAGTTGGACTCATGATTCCTCCAACGTGGGTTTCCAAACACACAACAAAAGCTCCTACAACAATCCTAAGCCACAGGTATTGTAATGAAGAACAACGCCAAGCTCCGGGGGGAGCCTGAAGAGACAGAGACAGAGACAGATTCTGCAGGAGTCCAGGGAAGTGGAGGGTGTCTGGATTCGGAGTAAGGCTGCTGGTGGCCTTCTAGCCAGGACAGATGAGAGTGGCAATGTGCCGGACGCAGCATGCCTGCGCTGTGTCGGGGACAGAATTCAGAACTGAGGTCTGTCGATGCTGACTACATTAGTAACAGCCTTATGAGGAATCTAGCTTTTATTGCGAAGACAATGAGAGACTCTACGTATCTTTAAAATATATAATTAAATTTTAAGATTGAAAAGTAGAACTAGAAGATTTTGTTGGTGGTGGATCAGGTGCCTAATATGCACAAAAACTTGAGTTCAATACCCAGTACTGAAAAAAAGGTTATCAAATAAAAAATGTATATATGTGCATATATATATTTATATATGATATTATATATAATATATAATATAATAATACATATAACATTTTGTATAACATGCTTAGAAATATGTATGTATTGTGGAATGGCTATAAGAAGTTTATTAATATACATATCACCTCTAAAGCTCATCATTTTCTTATATGTGATGACACCTTTTCAAATCTATGCTCAACAGTTTCAGGGATGGGAAGATTGGCTCAGCACTTAAGGGAACATGGCTTGCTCTTCCAAAGAACATGAGCTTCGTTCCCAGGAACTACACTGAGTAGGTCCTATAGCTTCAACCCCAGGAGATCTGACCCCCCACTTCTGACCTCTGAGGGTACCCACACCCATGTGTCATTTACTTACACAGATACATACATGTGAATTTAAAAAACTATATATGTATTTCAAGGACACGTCATCAACTATTGTGACATGCTACAACAGTCCGCTTGAGCTTTTCCTCCTTCCTAACAGAGAGCTGGCGTCCTGGGCCAGGGTCTCCTGCCCCCTCTCAGCCGCTGGCAACAGCTCTCTGCTTCTAGGAGAGCCACTTTTTCCATGCCACAGGCAAGGTATATGGAACAGTGGCCGTCCTTAACTTTGAAGTAGCAGATTTAATTTGTGTTTCAGAAACTGTTTCCAAGATACTGGGTGTAGGGGCTAGAGGGGGGTTGCCACAGTCTGAGCAAGATACAGAGGAGCAGAGACCAGGGCAGGAGGGGCTGGTGGGGAAAGGTTTTAGATGTGGTGTGGGTCACAGGACTTAACTGCTTGGGACAGAGACCAGGAAGAAGGACCTACTCTGACTTGAGCAGAATAGATGGGTTGATAAAAACCTACTCATCCTTGTAACACTTAACATATGTCAAGCCTCTTAGTTGTTTGCACTTAAATAAAGTCTCCATGGAGTTTTAAAACTGATTTCTAAGAAGTCGGGGGCTGGGGGCTGACCAGTGTGAGCGGCACTGTGGGAGGACTTCCGTGGAGCTGAACCACACTGTGCCAGAGCAAAGATGACCAGAGGTAGCACTGAGGGACAAAGAACCACAAAGGGAAGAGACTACATGTGCTTCTGTGCTTAAGAGCAATCTATTGCTCTTGCAGGTGACTCAGGTTCAAATCCCAAAGCCACACGGTGGCCCACCACCACCAGTAACCCCAGTCCCGTTGAATACAATGCCGTCTTCCGATTTCCGAAGGCACCGGGCACACACTTACATATGTGTAGGCGAACCACTGGTATACATAAAGTAATCAGACAAATCTAAAAAAGACTGCTATGAGAATCTGGAGAAGAGAAGAACTAAGATAACATCTCCAGAGGGTAGAGTTAGGGCAGGTGAGAGAATAATGACCAATGCATAGCTAAGTATCTGTTCTGTGTGACGTTTTCTAAGTGTACAATAGTCCACAGAGTCTTCACAGTGGATCTAGGAATGCAGTCTGACGGACAAGGACAGAGAGCTGTTGTCCTAGTCAGGCTTTCTGTTGCTGTGATGAAGCACCATGCCCAAAGCAACTGGAGGAGGAAAGGGCTTATTTGGCTCACATTTTCCATACCACTGTCATTATCCAAGGAAGACAGGGCAGGAACTCAGATGGGGCGGGAATTTGGAGGCAGGAGCTGATGCAGAGGCCATGGAGGGGTGCTCCTTACTAGCTTCCTCTGCCTGCTTTCTTATAGGACCCAGGAGCATCAGCCCAGGGATGGCACTATCCACCATGGGCTGAGCCCTCTCCCAGCAATTACCAATTAAGAAAAGGTCCTGCAGCTGGGTCTTATGGAGGCATGTTCTCAACTGAGGCACCCACCCGACACAAGCTAGAGTCCCCAGTGACTCTAACAAAATTAGCCAAATCAGGAGTCCAGAGCTCAAATCACCTCTCCAGATTCCCTGGTAGGAACTGGTAGCAGGGCAAGGATTGTGACCCAAGTGGGCTGGCTCTGGGGACTCCTCTTGGCTCACCCCCATGGCACTCACTGACATTATAGGTGAGCGGGGTCGAGGGTACTAACCTTGGGGTATCAGGGGCAATGGGGTTGAGATTTGGATCTGGTGAGTTGCCATGACTGACCTGGCCTGGAGAAGCTGTGCTGGACAAAGCAGAAGGCAAACTTTGACAAGCTGTGAGAAGGGCAGCCTTAACAGTCAGTTCTCCGTCCATACAGACAGCTGCTGTTGAGGGGAGATCCTCCCCAACCACGGAAGCCATGGGGAGGAACAGAGGGAAAGGAAGTGGCTAGGGTGCAAAACAGTACACACTCCCACAGTGATTGTAGGGAAGAGGAGAGATTCTTGGCAAGATACTTAGCCAACCTGATCCCTTCAAATGAAGCCTGCAAGGAATAGCAGCAACTCCAGACCAATGTTAGCCTGGCTGGAGAGGTGAGGTTCCTCTTCACCTCTGAAGGGCTGAGTTAAAATGGGATTTGTTTGCCTTAGCGCAGTGAAGAAGGCCTCTTTCAGTAGCCCCTTTCCTCTCTCCTTTTCATCATATTCTCTGGAGTCAAAAGAAGAAAAGAGGCTTGCAAGCAGTGAGTGTGAGAAAAGATGATGTGCATCCCCGGTCTTGGGCAGCCTCCCACCCCACCACCGTCTGTTATGTAATCATGGTCCTTCAGCACTCCTCAGCCAGGGCTCAGTTGCCACTGGACATGTCCCAGACTCATTATATCCATGTAGAGGGCTCCTGACTCATCAACAGCCCTGAGCACAGCTGAGTAACTGCTTAGATGCCTAAGCCAGGACACCTAGCTGCCTCTGATGATGGTGTAAGCTAAGGAGGGTTCCTTTCTGCCCCCTTGGCACACATAGACCCAGCCACAGCAAGGGAAGGATCGTAAGCTGTTTTGTTTGTTGTTTGTTTTTACAAAGAAACACAAAGCAATGGTTTTATCCATTCATGCCACGCATTCTCAGTGACTCCCAAGTAGGTCAGGTACTGCTTTGGGCGGTAGAAGCATAGCAGTAAACAAAAGAAACAAGAAGCCCTAGGCTGGGGACATTCTAGCAGATGGATGTGCGATCCTAGCCAGAATTTCTGGAATTCTCTGTCCCGGGGAAAAGGTATTGCCCTTTGGAGTATAAATTACCCAGAATGCTCTAAGTGCCTGTTATGGCTCCTCCCAGACTCTGTCATGCCTACATGACCTGCCCTGCCCCTGGTCCTGGTCCCTGTGGAACTCAGTAATAAATTACAAGGCTGATTAAGAGCAGGTCCATGTCTGTGCGTCTTTTCTGCCTGGATAGGTGCCCATCACACAAACAAGGACTGGTGGGCATTTGAACTACACCAGGCCTCTCCCTGCCTGGCACTTCTTCTTTTGGCCATAGCGCTATGGTTGTCTAGCAAGGAACCACCCAGTCTTGGCAAGACTGTCAATCAAGGTACCTGGCTTCAGTAGATAAAACTATCAAGCCGGACGACCAAATTCTTTTATCTTCAATGGGCAAGAGGGCAACCTGCACAGACTTGTCCCTCTTCTCTTCTAGAGTCCAGGTAAGTCTCTAGAAGTAGGCAGTGCTGGGAAACAAGAGAAGAATCGGGAAGACAGGAAAACCACACCTTTAAGTCAGACTAACCTCCAGGATGAATCTGCCCCTTCAAGGAAGGGGTTGTTGGGTCTGGGATGTACTCTTCCTCAAACACAGCAGACAGTCTAGGAGGCCTGCCTGCCTCGTCTGCTTTTAGCTCTGACTCTCTGGCTGCTGCAGTCACTGTTTTCATTTTGGAACTGCTTCTCAGGAGGGCATAAAACGTTGCCCTTCAGTATGTTCGAGTCCAGTTAAGACAATCGCCTAGCACGGATGTGTTAAAGGAGCACAAGTGTCTTAGTTAGGATTTCTGTTGCTGTGCTAAAGCACCACAACCAAAAGCAACTTGGGAAGGAAACGGTTTATTTCATCTTAAAACCCTCAGCTCATTCTCTCTATCACTCAGGAAACCTAGAGGCAGAAACTGAAGTTGAAGCCAAGGAGGATGCTACTTACTGGCTTGCTCCTCCTGGGACCGAGGACCACTCCCAATGAACTGGGCCTTCCCTCAACCAATCCTTAATCAAGAAAATGCCCAAAAGCCGAGTGTGATGGGGGGCATCTTTTTCCCCCCAAAGGGTTTCTCTGTGTAGCCTTGGCTGTCCTGGACTTGCTTTGTAGACCAGGCTGGACTTGAACTCACAGCTATCTGCCTGCCTCTGTCGCCCAAGTGCTGGGATTACAGGTGTGAGCCACCTCGCCCAGCTAATGGCGCACACCTTTGATTCCAGCACTTAGGGAGGCAGAGGCAGGCAGATCGCTATGAGTTCGAGGCCAGCCTCATCTACAGAGCAAGTTCCAGGATAGCCAAGGTCACACAGAGAAAGCCTGTCTCCAAAAAGAAAAAAGAAAATGCCTAAGAGAGTTTTTTACAAATCAATCCAATGAAGGAATTTTCTTAGTTATGATTTCCTTGACCTAAATATGTCTAGGTTTGTATCAAGTTGAGGAAAACCAACTAGCACACTGGGTTCAAGTGGAAGATGGAGGACATGACCTCTAAGGTCCCTTGGATATAGCGTTTCATCATTCTCTTTCTATTTCTTGAATCTTGACTTTGAAAATTGGCTTTTCTATGAAACATTTCAAAGATACTTAAAAGTACAAAAATAGTACAACCAATAATACGTGTGTACACCCTCAAACTGTCACTGCTTAGTTTCTTCCTGTGTTCTAGATAGAAATGCAAGTCTGGACAGATTTGTGTTTCAAATTATTTGTTTAAGTATAGTTTACATATGATAGCATATGAAAATCCTAAGTGTACGGTGTGGGAAGTTTTGATAACTGCATCTGTCTGTGCAGTTCGCACCCCTGACAAAGCACAGGACCTGTGCATCTTTTCTAGTTGATGCCTCATGCTGTGCCAGAGGGAGCCACCGTCCTAATTCCTCACACCAAAGTTTAGTTTTCTAGTTCTTTATATAAAGAGTCACATTAGAATGGGCTTATTTTATTATAAGTCTTGATAATTCATTCTTCTTTATTTCTGAATCATATTTCATTGAATGAATATATCACAACTTATCTATTCACCCAGCAATGGACCTTGAGATAGTGTACTTTACCAAGATAAATGATGCCATGTGTTCACAAAAAGAACCATACCAATAGTAGACCTTTTTATTACGGTTCCCAGCACAAACCAGCTTGGATAAGTACTCATCCTAGTTAGGGTTACTACTGCTGTGATGAAATACCATGAACAAAAGCAACTTGGGGAGGAAAGGGTTTATTTCACCTTCACTTTCATATAACAGTTCATCATCAAAAACAGCAAGGGCAGGAATGCAAACAGGGCAGGAACCCTGAGGCAGAACCCTGAGCTGATGCAGAAGCCATGGAGGGGTGCTGCTTCCTGGCTTGCTCCTCACGGCCTACTCAGCCTGCTTTCTTATAGCACCCAGGACCACCAGGCCAGGGATAGATCATCCACAATGGGCTGAGCCCTCCCCCAATTAATCACTAATTAAGAAAATGCCCTACAGCTGGATCTTATTTTGGTCAATTGAGGTTTCCTTCTTTCAGATGATTCTAACTAGCATTAATCTAGCCAGCACAGTTCCCTATTTTATGGAACATATTCACTGTTAGAGAAGGAAGGCCTGAGGCCTGCCTGAGTTGCTGGCATACTTTCACAGTCTTTCTAGGTCATCAGCATGTTTGTTGAATGGATAAAGGTCAGAAGGAGGACCCTGCATTCGCCAAGGCTAGTTTAAGGGATGGTGGTAGGAATCTACTCCAGTCAAATGGCTAAGGCTAAGGCAAGGTGTGGGTATGGAGAAAATAAGACTCAAACAAGCTGCCCAGAACCGAAATCTTTGGATACTCTTGCATCCACACCAGCCTCGCTTCCTGGAAAGTCAAACATTCCAGGTTAGGGACAAAAGAATAGTGTCCCTAACAGACAAAGAGAGACAGATCTAGAGGCATCTTAGACACTTGGGCAAAGAGGCTAAATGTTTAAGGTGAAGAATAAACTGGTCTCTTTCTCTCTTGCTCTCTATCCCCATAGCTTCTCTCTTTCACTCCTCTGAACTGCTTGACCCAGACATGGCATTCTTCCCATAGGTTCAATCCCACAGGAGAATCCCGGAAAGCCTGTCGCTGTTCCTAGGACTGGTGGCCTTTCTGTCTGTGTCAGACCAAAATAGCTTACAAATGTGTCAATCAAAGACAGGTGCTGCTACTGATTTTCATTCATTCCAGCCTGGGGCTCTAGCCAGTCAGCTGTAGAGGGCTTCAGATAGGAAGTTTATTCTACAAACCCTTGAGTATGTACTTAGCATATGTGAGGCTGTGGAATTTGTCTCCAGCACCAGGGGGATGGGGAGGAAGGAAGGAAGTGAGAGAGGAGAGAGGAAGGAAGGAAGAAAAGAAGGGAGAAAAAAGGAAAGGAAGGGAGGAAGGAAAAGGAGAAGGGAGGGAGGGAGAGGAAGAAAGGAAGAAAAGAAGGGAGGAAAGGAGGAAAGAAGGGAAAGAAGGAAGGGAGGGAGAGAGAAAAATGTGGCTTTGTTTCAATATGTTTGTTCCAAACTGTAAAGACCAATATATTTCTTTAAATGGCAAGTCTGAAAAACCCAAGGCCTTCCAGACAAGAACTAACATTTTCAATAGAAGTATGAGAGGGGGCAGCTTATCAGGTACACAGACCTCAGTATAGCTGAGATGATGATGATGATGATGATGATGATGATGATGATGGCACACCCAGGTTTACCCAGCTCCAGCTGGAACTCCAGGCAGCGCAGTGTTCATTGAGAAGTGGAGACTAAGATCCCAAACCCCTCACTTGACTGGCTGTTACTGGGCCCAGTGATTGCCCATCTCTGTGATGAGAAGGCTGGACCAGATGGTCTCTGTGACTGATTGCTCTGAAGCCGGGAAGGGGGTGGGGTGCTCCAGGCATGGCTGTCTGGAGATCACCTTTCTCACCATTACTACACTTCACAATAGGTTTCTGAGTTTCCAACATGGAGGTGGATGTTTTTAAAGACTGTAACTCAATATCCATCTCCATTGACACATTTTCTGTATGTTTTGTTTCTCTTTTTGGATCTAGTTCAGAAACACTTCATGTAGTCAACCTGATACTATGGATGTGGAAAAACATCTTGAAAATCTTACGTTTTATATCCCTGTTGATAACACTTCCAGAGAAGGCCTCGTTGCTCTCACCTCCTTTCAGGTTATGAGCCCTTGTTTGTGACCTGGGCAGGCCAGTGGTTTGAGAAAGAAACACCTGAAAGTCTCAGAGCATGGAAGGAAGAGTTCCCAGGCCTAGGGCACCCACATGAAGGACAGCTGGCCCTTTTGCGGAGGACACCGAGAAAGTTACGCTTGTGGTTTGCCCTCCCTTTGTTTTATGGCCCCATGCTGAATGTCATACATCTAAGTACACACATCAAGTCCACGTTCCTTTCTCATTATTGGCTCAGCCTGACCTTTACAGAGGACAGAAGGAAGGCTCTGAAGGGCTTGTTTCCTGGAAGGCTGTCAAGATTAAGGTTTTTCTTCTTCTTGACTGACCTGATAGGGGGACTTGAGTCTTCAGGGCTATTCGCTTAATTCCCTTCTCTCAAGGGGCAGCAAAGCTGTGGATTGAGCAGAGGAGGGGACCTGGCCTCAGATTCTGTCCTTGCCTTCAGCAGCTGTGTGACTATGCCAATACAGCTAACCCAGGCTCTCCACTCTGTAGAGGGTCAGGGTCACTTGACAGTAGGCTGAGGCCTCTGTTCCCAAGGCCAGGCTTCCAGGGTTGGTGACACGCACCCAAGGCTCCTGCTAGAGCCTGCCAATAGTTCCTTATTACCCGCCAGGTGTACAAAACAGCCGAGGAACGTATTTGCCAGCCCATTGTGTAAGTAGGTACCTTGAAAGGAAAGTTTCCTTGGATGTAAGGTCCATTCGGAAGTGGGGAGACAGAGGACCAATGCTAATGACTTCTGACACGATGCCCCCAGCCGTGAACAGTCTAAAAGCCTAATGTGTAGAAAGATACTGGAGTCTGCATATTTCTAACCAATGACCTAATTTGGAAGTAAATCATCTATTCATTCCCCCAGCAAAAAAGTATTTGTAGCCTCTCTCTGCTAATGAATAAACTCTTCAGCATAGATTTGCACTCTATAATCTGAATGCTGAGTTACGACCTCTGGAGATCTTAATTCTTGATTAAGGCATTTCATCTGCTAACTGCTGCTAGAGGGGTACCTCCTGACTCATCCACTAATTAACTTCTCCTAACCGCCCCCAGCAGGTAGAGTTATGTTGTCCCAAGCTGCTTTTAAGGAAGTATTGTTAAAGTAAATTACTGCCAAAATTATGCAGCGGTGGCCAAGGGTAAATTACTTCAGCTCTGGAAGGCTCTGGTTTCTCCTCTGTAAAATGGTGCTATTACCCCGTAAAGGTCTGTTGTGAAGATTTCAGGAGAAAGCACACAAACACACACATACAGAGAGAGAGAGCGAGGAAGAGAGAGAATTATTTAAGGCACACAGCTTCTACGTCTTCCTGTGTGCTGTTCTCTTAGGATGGGCACACAAAAGGGAGGGGCACAAGGGAATAAAGGAGGCTGTGGGAAACCAGGAAAGGTCTGAAGTCTAAAGGGAGTTAGAGTCACACTCCAGCCTTCTTCTAGGAGCAGGTCCCTTGCAGAACTTAGCAGAACAAAGGGAAATCAGCAAAAGGAGAGATCTGGAGCATTTAAAAATGGTTGTGGGTGTGAGTGTGTATATTCACCTGTGTGTGGAGGCCAGGACCCAATGTTGTATGTCTGCCTCTGTTGTTTTCTGCTTAACTGTTTGAGACAGGATCTCTAAAAAAAAAAAAAAAAAAAAACAACTTGGAGTGAACAAATTCAACTTGACCACCTTCCCCTGCCTGGCCAATGGCTGCTGGGGGTCTGAATTCAGATCTTTATGCTTCTGCCACAAGCATGTTACCTACTGAGGCATTTCCCTAGTACTTAGAATATTTTTTAAAAATTTTAAGTGTGTCTAACAGTCAGGCTATATCCACTCCCTGAGGAGAACCCCAGAGTGCCATCAGTTATGAAGGACCAGTTGTTGTCTCTGGCTTGTCCAACAAGCTGAGCCCAGGAGTTAGGAAACATCTTCACCCAAAGTACTTCCAAAAGTCTTTCTCTTCTGGGCATCAAGTATCATCTGCTCTTATGTTCATGGTTGTCACTAAGGTCATTAAAGCTTGAGGGGACATCGCACAAAGACTTGGGTTCACAGCTCAGCCTCAGCCACTTACTAGGCTGTGAGCTTGGGTAAGTGAGTTCACTTCTAAGAACCGCTGATGCTCTCTATAAAAATAGATGTTGATAAAACCAACTCTGGAGGGTTGTTTGTAGCACAGAGTGCCTTTCTAAACTCATTAGTCGATGCTCGCTAAAGAACATTTAAGACTGATTTTCAGTTTTACATTTGATCAGAAAAGATTGAGATTGTATCACACACACACACACACACACACGCACACACACACACACACATCTTCATCCTTAACTCTGATAAGTCTCCTTTGCTCAGGGAGGAAGTGGTGTTTCTTTACCATGATATAGGAAACAGGAAGTGGACAGAGCAGGAAAGTAAACTGAGAGCAAACTGCTGCTGAAAAGTTCCTTCCTGAGCCAGCTTCCCTTCCCTCTCTTCCCAATTACATGAAGCCTTTTATGCCTATTGGTTTTGTTTTGTGATATTCTTTTTTCGTTTTGAGACAGGATATCCAGCCTACTGGTCTGGAACTCACTATGTAGCCCAGGCTTGTCCCGAGCTTATGGAAATACTCATGCCTCACACTCTTGTCTGTTGGGATTCCATGTGTGAGGTCACTATTCATCACTCTTGGAAGCCTCCCTTTTAGGATGTCTCTGGGACATGATGTGTTAAAGATTTGATCACTGCCAAAATCTTGATGCCTTGGCATCTCTGGTGTTCATGCCTGAGTTCATCTCAGACAAGCTGGTGTACCACATCATATCCAGGATTCTGGCCAGGCCTGGGTGCACCTGCACGTGTGTGCCAGATTTCTAGAAAAAAAAAAAAAATCTTGTCTCTTGCAGAAAGTTTGGAGGAAAAGTCCTTGTCTTTGTTTCCTTTCCTTTTGTTTTGCTAAAACATTCTTAACAGAAGCACTTTAAAGAAGAAAAAATTTGCTGGATGTCTTACACGCCAGTGATCCTAGCACTCTGGGAGGCAGAAGCAGGTGGATCTCTGTGAGTTTGAGGCCAGCCTAGTCTAAAAAGTCCATGGCAACCAAGGCTACACAGAAAAACCCTGTCTCAAAACAAAAAAACAACAACAAAAAAAAAACAACCCTGTCTCAAAAAACTAAAATATAAAAAAGGAAAGAAAGAAAGCAAAAAGGTTTATTTAGCTCATGGTTCCAGGTTATAATCTATCTATCTTTGTGGGAATCAGGTGGCTGGAGCTTGAAAAAGACAGTCATATGACGTCCTCAGTCAAAAGAAGAGTACGGTGAACACATGTGTTTGTGTGCTTGGCCATGTATCTTCGCTTATATAATCCAGGCTCCCCTTCCTAGGGAATTGTCCTGATCCTAATTGTGATGGGTCTTCAGTTAACACAATCAACATGACCCCCCACAGCCATCCAACAGAGCCGTAGCCCCAGCCTTCTGTATATACTGTCCTCAAGAGTGTTACTCCAAGGGCTGGGGAGATAGCTCAGTGGTTTAGAGCACTGTCTGCTCTTTCTAGAGGTCCCGAGTTCAATTCCCAGCAACCACATGGTAGCTCACAACCACCTATAATAGGATCTGGTGCCCTCTTCTGTTGTGCAGGCATACTTGCAAATAGAGCACTCACAGACATAAATAAAGAAATAAAATCTTAAAAAAAAAAAAAAGAGCGCCTGTCTTAGGGTTTTGTTGCTGTAAAGAGACAGCATGACCATGACAGTTTTTATAAGGAAAAACATTTAGTTGGGGCTGGCTTACAGTTTTACAGGTTTAGCCCATCATCATCATGGAAGGAATCATGGCAGTGTGCTAGCAGACATGGTGCTGGAGGAGCACAGAATTCGACATCCTGACCTAAAGGCAGCAGGAGGAGACTGTGCCACTGGGCACAGCTTGAGCATAGGAGACCTCAAAGCACCCCCGCCCCCCCACACACACCCAGTGACACACTTTCTCCAACATGGCCACAGCTACTTCATCAATGCCACACCTCCTAACAGAGCCACTCCTGTGGACCAAGCATTCAAACACATGAGTCAATAGGAGGCCAAAACTATTCAAACCACCATAGAGCCACTCCATAGGGTGCTGCTTTCTCCTTAGGAACTTTGAGTAACAACAGCTGTCAACCCAACAGCCACGTCTAGTCTGCAGCCCCCAAATGGGAGCAGCTGAGGTGAGGGCCGGGGCCACACCTGTGTCTCTGGCGTAGCATGAAACAGAGAGAAGGGAACAGGTTTGTGGGGGCAGCTGGGCAGCGCATTGGACAGTTTTTGTTGGAGGAGGAGGTTCTTGTGCACTGTTCTCTGATAGTGATATCATGCCTTGAGATCTGGTTACAGCCCTGCCACAGGCACTGTGCGGGATGTTGAATTCGCTCCTGTAACCGTGTGATGATAAGGAATGTTCTCCAATTATTTGTAATTGGCTAATAAAGATGCTGAAGCCTGTGGCTGGGCAGAAGGGAAGTGGGCGGAGTTTAGGGTCCTGGTTGGGGCTCCAGAGACCTTGAGGATGGGAGGAGAAGTGGAAGAGGTAACAGGAGGAGAAGAATCTGGAGAGAAAGCAGTTGCCTTGACACAAGATGGAGGATGAGCACATGGCTGTGAACACAGACTGATGACGCAGAAGCCACAGGGAGTCATCTTGCCAAGTTACTGGCTTTTAAGTAGTTTTTAAGGCTAGTAGTATTAGACTAGCTCAGAGTCTGCTCAGCCTAGTGTCTACAGCTTAATAATAAATCGTGCTCTCTCTGTGTCGATCATTGGGGAACTAGTTGATTAAAGAAAACTGCTGTTGTAATGATTTTCTATAGTAATTAATATAGTAGTAAGAATATTTATCCTTTCAGCAGGCTTTGGTATTTTAAACTTCAAGAGTCCCTTGTGGTCTTCACTCATTTAACCCGTTGTTTAGCCCAGATTGAGAACTGGTATTAGGAGCACAGCTTAAAAACCACACTGTGTAACTTCGAAGCCATTTTGTGTGACTTGGAATAAACCTGAGCTTACTACCAGACAGCTCTTAGAGCTGGACCTCGGAAGCAAGCCCCTGGCAGAGCACCCAGCAGCCCTGAGTGGAGCCTAGCTCAGGGCAGGCCTTGATATGCTAATGAACTAAACCCCAGATGGTATTGGCACACTGGTGGACCAGCCCAAAACTGTAAGCCCTGACAGCAGGAAACTACCGCCCAGTGAAATTCTATGAAAACTAGAACTTTGGGAATGGTTTCTAGGATCTCCCGGCAATGATCCCCAGGCGTGGCCGGCTTCTCTAGCCACTGTGTTGATACCCTTCGGAGAGAGGACTTGATACTGTGTGAGGCCCCAACCTCAGTGATGGCTGAACTTCCGGTATCCTGGCTAGGTCCACACCAGTGCTAGCCATTGACCTACACTCTCCAGGACCCCCTGAACCTCCACAGTGCGGTCTTCCCAGCCTGCCACAACGAAGAACTTTCACGGAGGATGTGAGTCAAGCCTGCAAGTTTCTGAAGCAACCCTAGTGGAGAAGATTCCCATGTGGAAACTTGCAGCAGCATTATTTCTGCCCAAATAACTGTTCCCCACCTGGTGAGATGGCTATTTAACTTTGACATTAGCATGATCACCTAAGAAGTGTTTGTGCAGGTCAACTGAGCGTATTTGAATAGGGCAAATGGTCAAACCTAAAACCTGAGTTCAATCTCCAGAGCCCAGTTAGTGGAAGAGAGAAATTGACTCACACACACTCACACACACACACACACAAATTAAATTTTTTTAAACCAAACATCAATTGACAGATACTGAAATAACCTAAGATATGCTGATTTTTTTTTAAACATCTTATAGCTCCAGGGCCTGAATGGCATAGTTAGAGATACACAGTTAGCCATTTTACCTTGAAGTAGAATATGTTTGGCACTTTATTAAAGGCTTTTCTGGGCTTGATTAGATTTGCTTCGTGGTTTCTGCTCCCTGACCAACATCTGTCAGCAGAGGAGCCCAAGGCTTTTTGCATTCACAGTCTTCTCCAAGGCCTGGTCTGCCCACCTTAAGAGAGCTCACTGCCCCTGAAGGCTGCAGAAACGGTGCACATGTCCTCCTCCTACCTCTTCCTCAGAATCTCCTGAGAGATCTGTGGGAGGCAGAGCCAGGCTCACAACCTACTTGAGCGCAGTTACTGGGTGTTCCAGAAGCCTCTTTTTGTCTTTAATTATTATTTTAAATTTCTTTTTGCAATTTCACGTGTATGTTATGTATTAGGAACATATTTACCCTGTTAAACATTTTTTTTAAGTTATCTATTTAAGGCTACTACAAGCAAAAGGATGGATGGTCGGTGAAATAATTGTCACCATTCAGTGCAAGAGAAGACCAGCTTAATTCCTCAGACCCTTTGCTGATCCAGGTGCAGAGTCATGGTCCCAACCAGTGCTGTGGCCCCTGTTGCTGACGGCCCTCATTCCCTTTATTCATCTTCACAGCCACGTGGAAGCAGGTTCACGTGAGGCTTACGGAGGACAGCATGGTTATCCTCTCTACCAGGGAAAGGGCTTGGTCTGCTGTGGAGCGGGGGGTAGGTGGCCCACTAGGGTCTCTCCAGCTCTCTGTGGTGTGACTCTCCAGTGGTGTGACTGAGCATGTTCACTCCTCCCCAGGGCAGTACTTAGCTGAGGGCCTTTTACGTGTGAACTGAAAAGAAGCCATGGCCTGGCCCAGTGTTAGCCTTTTAACCTTTTCTTCCTCTCCAGCTCCTATAGAATCTCTTCTTCTCAGCTTTTCTCCCTACTTTCAGTCCCTAATTCTTTGTGCAGCTATCCGGCAGGGAGCCACAACCACTGTGTGTTCCTGTTGCAGGACTCACCATCTTGGCCATCTGACAAAGCAGTGCTGTCTAGAATACACCAAGAACTGAAGGAGACAAGAACCAAAAATTAAACCCTAAACGTGAAGAAAACAAACAACCTAATCTAGAAACGGGCCATGCATCTGAACAGAGAACGAGGGATAGTAAACATCTTAATATGTGTTCAGCTTTTATAGCTATGAGGGAAGTACAAATTAAAGCAACTCTGAGATGCTCTCTCCCCTGGCCAGAATGGCTGCTGTCAAGAAAATGTGGGGAAGGAGAACCTTCATTCACTGTTGGAAACAAAGTAAACGGAGGCAACCACCATGGAGATTTCCTTAAAATGCTAAAAATTAGAGCTTCAGGTGACCCAGCTGTACCACTCCAAGGGCTTATACCTAAATGACTCCATACCCTATACACAGAGACCTGTATCCCATGCTCACTGGTGCTCTGCTCATGGTAGCCAGCAAAAGGAATGTGCCTAAGATGCCCATCAACTGATGAATGGATAACAAAAATGTAGAACCCTTATATAACAGGATTCTATTCACCACTGGGGGGAAAAAAAAGGAATTACATAATTTACAGGAAAATGGATGGAACTAGAAAAACTGACAATGCATGAGATAACCCAGGCTTGCTCAAAAGGAAGCTCTCCTGCTCTCTCTCACAGAAAGAGTAGAACTTTGGACTTTTAGATTCTGGGTTAAAATGAGTGTCTGTAGAGGCCAGAAGGAAGAAAGGAGCCATGTCCTGGGTAGTGGTGGCACACTCCTTTAATCTCAGCGCTTGGGAAGCAGAGGCAGGCGGATCTCTGTGAGTTCAAGGCCAGCCTGGTCTACAGGGCTAGTTCCAGGACAGTCAGGGCTCCACAAAGAAACCTTGTCCTGAAAACAAAAAAAACAAAAAACAAGCATAAAAAAGAAAAAGGGAGGAAAGAAGAAAAGAGCCATGAGAACATTAGGAATAGGAAAAACCATGTAGAAGCTTGTGAAGTTATAACAGATTCAACTGATTTTTTAAAAATTTTTACTATGTTTTATTAATTACAGTTTATTCACTTTGTCTCCAAACTGTAGTCCTCCCCCTCATCCTCTCCCATTCCCGCTCTACCTCCTGCTTTTCCACCCTCTCCCAGACCACTGACACTTATGGACACCTGACTTTTGACAAAGAGGCCAAAACTATACAATGGAAAAAAGACAGCATCATCAACAAATGGTGCTGGTCTAACTGGATGTCTACATGTAGAAAAATGCAAATAGATCCATCCTTATCACCCTGCACAAAACTAAAGTCCAAGTGGATCAAAGACCTCAATATAAAACCAAACACACTAAACCTGTTAGAAGAAAAAGTGGGGAAGAACCTGGAACTCATTGGCACAGGAGACAACTTCCTGAACAGAACACCAACAGCACAGGCTCTAAGATCAACAATCAATAAATGGGACCTCATGAAACCGAAAAGCTTCTATAAAGCAAAAGACACTGTTGTCAGAACAAAATGACAGCCTACAGACTGGGAAAGGATCATTACCAATCCTACATCTGACAGAGGGCTAATATCAAGAGTACATAAAGAACTCAAGTTAAAAGCAACAAATCAAGTAATCCAATTAAAAAATGGGGTACAGAGCTAAACAGAATTCTCGATAGAGGAATATCGAATGGCAGAGAAACACTTAAAGAAATGCTCAACATTCTTAGCCATCAGGGAAATGCAAATAAAAACGACCCTGAGATTTCACCTTACACCCACCAGAATGGCTAAGATCAAAAACTCAAGCGACAACACATGCTGGAGAGGATGTGGAGAAAGGGGAACCCTCCTCCATTGCTGGTGGGAATGCAAACTTGTACAACCACTTTGGAAATCAATCTGGTGCTTTCTCAGACAATTAGGAATAGTGCTACCTCAAGATCCAGCTATACCACTCCTAGGCATATATCCAAAATATGCTTAAGTATACAACAAGGACATTTGCTCAACCATGTTCGTAGCAGCTTTATTCGTAATAGCTAGAACCTGGAAACAACTCAGATGTCCATCCTTTGAGGAATGGATACAGAAATTGTGTTACATTTACACAATGGAATACTACTCAATTGATTTTTTTTTTAAGTGTGCAAAAGTACCCTGCATGGATGGGTCCCAGAGGCCATAAGTCTTAAAGTAAAATCCCAGTGCAAGATATGAGATACCTTGTAATGAGTTGTCCAGGGAACTCCAAGAGGCTCCAAAACAGCAGGGCCTGTTGCCATCACTCTTGGTCACCTTCAAGAGCTAGACGGTAAGTCTCTTGCTGAAGGTACCACACACTTGGGATGCAACCCACAGACAAATCAAGTTGGAACTAAACTAGGAACTTCCTTCCCACTATGGCATGCAGTGTCTGAAACTCTGTTCCGGGTGCTGAGGGACAAAAAGGCATCAGAGGTCTTACCCAGACCGAACTCCTGAGTTCTGTGGTAACTGTCAGGCAGGCACTGTTGTAGTAGTACTGTGATTGTTGGGGGCAGAGGGTCTGCCTGCCTTCTTGAGCCTGCATTTTATACCTCGAAGGTGTTTGCATGTTTGCCTTCCCCAGATAACTCACCAAGAAAGCTTTCGGGAAGAGTTGAGGGGGACACTTTCAGACTTGCTCGGCTGGCTCTCTGTGAAAGGACTTCCATGGAAATCAAATCCAGGGAAAGTGTTTTTTACCAACAATTTGCCAGATGGCTCTTCTCTGCTTGTCATTTTAGCATGCTTCAGGGACTTATGAACGAATGTCCCTGTACAATTCCCACAGGAGCTGCAGAGTTAGCAAGTGTGTCAAAGGAATAGCTAAATAAATCCTGAGCAAACGGGAGTGTTTCAATTAGAAAACTTCTCAGTGACTTGAATCACACAGAGGAGCCCTTCGGGGTGAAAAGGAGGGTGCTTGCATACTGGGGCTAAAGACAGGATTGTCTTTCCTGTAGAGCTAAGGGAACTCAGTGTGAGCATAAGTTATGTAGGACTGACTCTCTAGCTTGCTTAGTATAGTTTTTTTTTTTCTAGCATTTGGGATTAGATGGTCAAAAATAGTTCATATGACACTGGCTTTCTCAGGCTGCATGGATCTCAGGCAGAACAGGAAAATGCCAAAAGTTTCTCAAGGCCAAACACGTTCTATATTTTCCATGTGGAAAAGTTATGGATGGCCAATAGGTTTCAACTATAATGAGCTACCACCATCTGCTGGGATGACAGACAGACTCTCTTCCCCAAAGGTCAGAAGTATTTCCACTTTAATGTCCCTGGATCAATCACAGAATGAGTATTCAATGTTTCTTTTCTTTTTTTTTTTTTTCTTGTCTGACATTTTGCACAACAGTAAGGTTCATTCTCTAAGGCCCTTGATAGCTGGTGGTATCATCAACTGAGGCAGTCATCAAATGAGGAGTCTCCATGGTCTCTGGGACTCCAGGGGCTTCTGGGAATGGTGGAAAGACAAGGCATTTAACGGGCTCTAAGACCATGAACACAGACTCAGATGTGTCTCAGTGTTTGTGATTCTGTTGGAGTAGGAAGGCATGGGTGTCATAAGCATCTTTTGTTCATTTGAGGAGACATATTGACCACATGCTTGACTTAGTCTTCCAAAAAAATGGAATGACTGCCACCAAGAGCATGGAGACCGGAAGTCAGCAGACCTAGGCTCTGGTTCAGGATGTGCCACTGATTTAGATCATCACATGACTGAGCACCATGATTTTTGCTTTATCCAGCTCTGAATTGGGGGTGAAAGGAAAGGGTTGGACTAGGCAACTGTTAAGACTCCTCTGGATATGAAATGCTTATCTTCCTCTTTTGATTTTATCTTATGAGCCCCAAATTCCTTTGGGGGAGGCTGGATAGGTATGGTTGTTTGTTTTGTTTTGTTTTCTTTGAGACAGGGCTTCTCTGTAGCCTTGGCTGTCTTTGACTCACTTTGTAGACCAGGCTGGCCTCGAACTCACAGAGATCTGCCTGCCTCTGTAATCTGCTAGGATTATAGGTGTGTGAAACAGCACCCAGCTAGGTATGGGTTTTTTTTTGTTGTTTTGTTTTGTTTTTTAACATTCTTAATAAATGTCATGGAAGCACATTGATGTGGTTAGTCTATGTTTAGCCCTCTCTGAGATTGTTTATATATGTTTTAGGCATGAACTGAGGAGACCTTCCAAGCCATCACTGTGTGGCTAACAGTGAAGCAAGTGAGGATAAACTTGTGTTTCTAAGCAGCCATCTTAGTGTTCAGGGCCTGCTCATTCCACTTCCTCATCACTGCACTCAGTTTGGGCCTCCGCTTGGCCACTTTCTGTGTCCACTTCCCTTGCTATTGCCTTCTAGCTCACGCCTGCACCCATCTATCTAAAGATGCCCCTCCCTGTCCATCACATCAGCCTGCCCTGCCCTTTCTCCATGCTTTTCATTTGCTCATTTCCTGCCTGTCTCATTCATCTAAGACAGCGAGCGGTTCTCAACTTTGCGGGTCAAATGACCCTTTCACAGGGGTCACATATCAGATGTTCACACTATGATTCATAACAGTAGCAAAATTACAGTTGCGAGGTAGCATCAAAAGTAATTTTATGGTTGGGGGTCACCACAACGTAAAGGACTGTATTTAAGGGTCACAGCATTAGGGAGGTTGAGAACCACTGATCTAGAAGGTCAGCTCGGGAAAGCCCGAACCTTATCTTGATTGCTATCTTCAAGTCCAAACATAAAGTCTTTACCCACATTCAAACAAAAACAGTCATCCTTAAACATGTGCCATGACACATGCTAAGTTAAGAAGACCCCACATCAGCTACACTTCAGTCTAACTAGGATGACACAGCTCAAACGTTCCAGCTCCGTTCCCAGCACTCCTTTCTCTCTAGCATAGTCTTTTTCACAATTGGGTAGCTCTGTTTTCTTAGCCATCCTGGAATCGTGAAGGATGCCTAATGATAGGAAGTAAATCATGCTTAATTTTGCATCTCAGATTTAGCAAAATGTCTGCTTCCTAGCAGTGATGAAAACTTGTGACTAGATGACCACCCACACACGCACAAAGCTTTGAATAATAGATTAGTATATGCTGACCCTGAACTTGATGGGGATCCCACATTATTCTGGAGGGAATCAAACACTCATGGTGTTACCTGAGCTTTGCGTTTGTGTCTAGAAATGACAGAAGTAATCCCAGGCCCAGAGGAATGCAGGGAAGGCTTTCTTGAGACATCTGCTCCAGCCAGACAAGAAAAGCAGATATGACCAAGAGGAGGTCAGCCAGGCAACTTCTAGAACAAAGAGAAGGATATAGATAACTTAAAAGAGTGCCCTTGCAAGCTCCCAACAGGTCCTTCAGGCAAAGGTTCAAACTGTAGCTCCTAGTCTTATGTGGGCAAGGTCTAAGTTCAGTTCAGGTAGGGTATTGGTCAGTTTTCACTTCTAAAGGAAGGTGACCTTCTGGAGGCTGAGCTTGTCTGCATCTGTAGAGCCGGGGCTTGGGTTTTGTTTTGTGTCTGCCCAGAAGCAGTTCTCGTCTCAAAAGGAACGAGATAGTTTATTCTGGAGCCAAACAGAAGTAACCATGGCCCAGAAACATAGATTCAAGTTTTCAAACACAGTCTTCAAACACTGTGTTCCACTATGGAAAGTCACATGAACACAGAAAGTCATATGTTAAAGTGTTTATCAAGCACATTGGTGGGAGGGCACAGGTTGCGGGGGGGGGGGGGGTCAGAGACTCTGTGATAGGTTTCAGACCTTTACCAAATGCAATGACCATTCTGAGACAAAGATACAGACAGACAGACAGACAGACAGAGAGAATGGAGTAGGTGGCACCAGCTGCCCATTGCTGAGGGACCCAGAGTATCGAGAACACCCATGCCCCTTTACCATGCCACATTTGGCAGTTTCCCATCATCTGCATCAGATTCCCAATCCACAGCTGTCTGCAGCCTGAGCGCGGTGGAAGCTCCTCTAACCTCTTCCAGCAGCTTCCTGCAGTAAACCGCAGACAGGAATGCTAGCCTTGCCATTCCAGGTGCCATTTCCTAAGGCTGCTTTCCCAAATCTGCCTGGGAAAGGGCCCATGAAATAGAGACGTGGAGAAGGCAAGAAAACCACAGCCCCCTGGCTTCTGATCTTTTCCAGAAACACAGAGGGGCCATTTTGCTTTAAATCACTTTCTGACTGTCTGGTCAGTCAATTGCAATAACACACGTGACATCTGCCCTGCTAACTGCAAGTGAGTTGTGCAAAGGCTGCTCGTTTTCGTTAAGAATTGCTTTTGGAGGACCAAACATCTCCAAATGGCCACAACAATGGCAACTATCTTTATAAGTGGTGAAGATGCTTAGAATACCACAGAGGTTTCTATAAGTGTTGGGAAAAACACCACCAGGAAGACAATATAGCATCATAAAAGCACTGCTCAAAATGTGAAAATTGGTTTCTATTCTTCTTGAAAAATAAGAAGACTTGGAAAATAACATTTAAATAGGAAGACTGGGCTGCACCTCTAGCTAGGTTTTCCAATCTTCTGACACTGTGAAATGGTATTGTCATCAATACCATTCATAGCTATCTCAGGATGCAAGCAGACTGCAGGATGGACATGTCTGTGAGGGTTCGACATCCTCCCAAAACAGTTGCAAAATCTCAGAACGATGTGTTCAAATACCATGAGCCTATAAGGAAAATCCCACATTCAAACCATAACAATTATCAGCCGTTTTCTGTGACAGCAGCACAGACAGAGATGTTTATATAGCCAAAATCAAAAGCCAGGAGTAAAAAAAAAAATGGAAGAGTGATTTATGAACTAGATGCCAATCTGTGGTTGGGATTGTGCTCATGCTGACTGCCAAATATTTCTTTATCTTTCCACTTTGGGATATACTCTCAGTTTATACTTTCTTGCCTTATGGTGAGGCAGAATAATTAGAATGGCTCTGGACTCTGAGCTATGAGAAGGGCTGATACCTGTCACATCTCGGCTATAGCTAAAGTGTCCAACTATTTGCCTGAATAAGTGGTTTCCCCATCATGTGAGATTTATAGTACCAATCAAGGAGAACCCCTGGAAAAGTAGGCCAGGGGTTATGTTTGCTGGAACATTTACTTGCTATTTCTAGTCTGTTTGTAAGTCTCTATTTACAAGGACACAGAGGCTGGTAATGTTCCAGGTAGTGGCTCTTCCCTTATCTCAGGGAATATGTCTCCATTATCCATGGCAATATTACTAGCTCTGATAGAAGGGAATAGGAAACCCTGAAGCTGGAATTAGAGGTGATAGTGGGCACTGGGAACTGAACTTGGCTCCTCTGAAAAGCAAGCAAGGCTCTTAGCTGCTGAGCCATCTCTCCAGCCCCATATAGTCCTTATTTTATTCAATAAAATAATGCCATGTATTAATGAACTACGTTACTTCCTTCTAATTTCCCTCTCATAGAATAAACAAGACAGAACCCTCTTTTAGGAAAACTTGTCAGTCAAATTCAAGGCATCGGAGGGTTTTTTTTTCTTCCCAGTTATTATTTGGTAAGAGAAGAAGGGTGGGGTAAAGGGAAAAAAGCGTGGGAGTGTAGTTCATATTCTCATAGATTCCCTTTAGGAACACAGTGGAGGAATTTACAGAACGTATCAAGCAGGTTGGAACGCTGCCATTAGCATGGCTGTGTCCCTGTGTCGGTGGGAAAGTGCTCGTTTTGAACACAAGCTCCTTACATACTGACATTCCCACTGCTGAGGGACATAGGAAATGTGCTTCGCCTGCCATTTTAGCAAGCTCTGAATTTCTGTGACCATGAGACCTTCATGACCTGGAATAGAAAGGCTGGGAACTCTCAAGTCCCCTGAAGCCACTTGCTCAATCCTTTAGTGACTGGAATGTTCACTTTGTTTCTGGGGAAGTTGGAAGCTCATGCTTATAGTCTATAGAAAGTTGGGTTTTTTTTTTTTTTTGAAGACTTTTTAAAAATTTAAAGATGTAATCTCACTATGCTGCCTCCATTGGTTTCTAACTAATGGACTTATATGATCTCCTCAGCTCAACCTTCCAAGCGGCTGAGACTATAGTCATGTTTGGTAACACCTGGCTTGACCAAGGAGAGTTTTAAAATCCTTGCCTTCTCTTTGCCAAGCTTCCCAAACTATAGTTTTAGGGAGGAAAATGAAATCTAGTAACTTTGTGTTTTCTAGGGACAGCTTATCAGTGACTTAGTTAAATCCTACATGGTAAAGTCCACTCCTCTATGGTGGTGTGTGCGTTGTTTGGTGGTTTGCTGCTCATAGCATCTGGAGCCTACACTTCTAGCAGCCATTTTGTTTTTTCTTTTTTCTTTTCTTTTTTGATTCTCAAACAGTCAAGGGCTCTAGAGCCCAGGGGCATAGGAGAGTGAGCAATGTTTCTTTATCCACAACACAGACATTCTCCTTTCCACACTGCAGAGACAAATGGGATAGCAGATAAGATTGATAAAGTGGCGTCCTAGTTAGGATTGCTGCCACTGAGAAGACACCATGAGAAGGAAGAACTTGAGGAGGGAAAGGTTTATTTGGCTCATGTTTCCACATCGTTGTTCATTACCAAAGGAAGTCAGGACAGGAACTCAAACAGGGCAGGAACCTGGAGGCAAGCCACGGAGTTCGCCCTGTTGGCTTGCTTCCCCTGGCTTGTTCAGCCTGCTTTCTTATAGAACTCAAGACCACCAACCCGGGGTGACGCCACCCACAATGGACTAGGCCCTCCCTCATTGATCACTAATTGTGAAAATGACTTACAGCTAGATTTTTAAATATGTTTTATTTATTTATTTATTCACTTTACATCCCAACCGTAGACCCCTCCTTCCTCTCCTCCCAGTCTCACCCTCCCTCCCTCTTTCTCCTACCCTTCTCCCTACCCTCAGAAAATGGGAGTCCCAACCCACCCCAGTACATCAAGACACATCAGGACTAAGTGCATCCTCTTCCTTGATTCCCTGGCGAGGCAGCCTTACAAGGGGGAAGTGATCAAAAAGCATGCAACAGAGTCTTTGTTAGAGATAGCCCATGCTCCTCTTAGGAGGGGACCCACATGAAGACCAAACTGCCCATCAGGTACATATGTATAGAAGGCCCAGGACCAGTCCATGCATGGTCCTTGGTTGGCTTCAGTCTCTGCAAGCTCCCCCTGGGCCCAGGTTAACTGGAGCTGTTATTCTTCTTGTGGAGTCCCTGTCCCCTCCAGGTCCTTCTCTCCTTCCCCTATAACTCTTCCACAAGGCTCCTGAGCTCCTCCTGGTGCTTGGCTGTGACTCTCGGCATCAGTTTTGACCCATTGCTGGGTGGAGCCTCTCAGAGGACAGCTATGTTAGGCTCCTGTCTACAAGCAGAGTACAGCTGGATCTTCTCAATTGAGGTTCCCTACTTCCAGACAACTCTCTCTGGTGTTAATTTGGCATAAAACTAGGCAGAGCAAAGGTGTACTAAGTAATATGAACCAGGTTAATTATTTTATTTTGTATTTATGTTTGAGCCATAGTCTTGTGGATGCCGGACAAGCTTGCTATGTAGCCGAGGAAAGATAGCCTTTCTGATTCTAATGCCTCCACCTCCCAATGCTAGGATTGCAGGCACCCCGTTGTCACCGTGCTGGGGGGCCTCAAAGCTGGGGTTTCATGAGTGCTAGGCGTGAGCTACAGCCTTAGCTCAGGTTCATATTTTCTTATATATAACTTTTCTCTGAAACTTCACAAAAACTCCACAGGAAGTTAATTTCACAGATGAAAAACCAGAGGCTTCACCTTCCATCAGTGTTTCCACAGTCAGCTTCTTCTTTGTCCCCTCAGTCCTCTAAAACACTGTTTCTTGTTGAAGGTGGCATAGGGGCTGAATTCCACGCCTCTGCTTAGAGTTGATTCTGACTGGGGTTTCTCCTGAATCAAGAGAGGCACATGCGTTTCGTTCAACAAGCTTGCTTTTCTCTCATCTATCTGTCTTCTAGTGCAAGAGTCAGTGGCAACTGCAAACTCGTGGGCGTTGAGGAAAAGAATCGTATTTTCTCCCCTTCACTGTAAATATTTTGTATGACACACTGGCGGACCACAGCTCAAGTAAAGCTAAATAATGCACTTTCCTTGACTTGTTTGCACATCTCTGGTTTGTTCTGGTTTGCTCTGGACTCTCCAGAGGGAAGTCTCCTTTACAAACACAATGCAGTGAACTATGATGAAGTTTTTGTTCTTTGAAAGAAACTGGGTGGATGATACTACTTTTGCTATAAAGGAACACAGAAGATCTCGTCCATGGCCCGAACTTCTTCACCAGCAGTGTACACAAAGAAATCCCATGACTGAAACAGTACATTGATGTGGTTGACTGTGGCCACTTCCTCCTTTCTGGGAAATCACAACCCTCGTCTGTCCAGATTAGGAAGGATGCCTTTACTTTCTGAAGAAGTCCTGGAGATTTTCTCATACTGAATAAATCAAAATTTTCATAACCTCAATAAAGCCAACAGTGTTGTATGGAAGATCACCATGGTCCATCCTCAACACAGGTCATAGAGTTATCAGAGCCATGCCTAAGCAGACGGCTGTCTCTCCCCTAGCTGGTGCCTGGTGCCTGCTTGTCTCAGAGCTCTGAAAGCTGAAAAGACACAGGTAGTTAGTTCCATGACTGAGCCCATATTCAGAAAAAGAGGGTGGTCTTAAGGTCCAAATTATTTCTTAGATAAGGCTGTGTGGCCTAGACAAATGAGATTCCGGCCTATGGGAGAAGACAGGAATGTCTGGTGATCAGTACTTAAAAAACATTACCTTTTGCCAAATCAGCCCGCCAGGCACATTTGCCTTTCTTCTGTACTGGTGCCCCTTTCAACAAATGACATATTAAAACTGCTTTGTTTTCAGGAGGCTGTTGAATTTGTAATTATCCAATTTGTAGCACCATGTTTGTTGAAAGGCTTTAAGTGGAAAATAAGTCTGAGTATCAAGCTGTGGATTGAGGCTGACTTTTGAAAAGGATTCTCGATTTCTAGGCTAGTTCTATCCTAAGGTGTTATGGTTGCCGACAGACTCATGTTTCCAGTGTTTGATGCCCAGGGGTGATACTAATTGGAAAGTTTTGGATCTTAGCAGGTGAAGAGGTTTTAAACTAGCTCCCAATCCCTGTTCAATCTAACTTTCTATGCTTCCTGGCTTGCCACTGTGTGTACAGCTCTTCCATCTACTGGTACCTCCATGAACTCCACCATATCTTCTCTGTCACGCCAGACTGAGACCCTCTCATACTATAAACAACAAGAACCAAATCTTTCTTCCCATGAGTTGTTTCTGTCAGGTATTCTCACAGCGATGCAAAAGTACCTCATACACTAGGCTTTAGTCATATGTGACCAAGATGTTGTCTGTGGCATTCACTGTTTTGTTGCAGGAAGACGCGCTTCAAGTGGTTCATTCCAATTGGAGAATTACAGGTCCTTTCTTCTTTGAGGGTAGGGGATGTTTTAAAGTATTTTCTACAGTTGAGATGTAAAATTTGCTGGGCGGAGGTGGCACACGCCTTTAATCCCAGCACTCAGGAGGGAGAGGCTGGCGGATTTCTGTGAGTTCAAGGCCAGCCTAGTCTAGATAGTGAGTTCTAGGTCAGGTAAGGCTACACAAAGAAACCCTTTCTCAAAAAACAAAAACAAAGCGACTGTATAGTCCAAAAATAGGCAGATAGAGAGAACAAGGGGTGAAATGTGCCAGTCACACAGCAGGACCAAGTTAGCCGGTGCTATATCCATTCCTAAGGCAGAACCTCCCATCCCTATGTAGAACGGGCTTTACAGAGCCTGGTTTCTCAGCTTTTCAGAGGGGTGGAGAGATGGCTCCGAGGTGAAGAACATTGGCTATTCTTCCAAATGTCCTGAGTTCAATTCCTATGCAACCACATCATGGCTCACAGCCATCCATAATAAGATCTCAGCTTACCCGCACACTGGCCTGACTTTCTTAATCCATGAATAACCCATGAATAACCTGTAAGACCTCTAAGCTTCTACCTCATTAACATTTACTTCAAAGCATATATATATATATATATGCTTTATATATATATTATATAATATATATATATATATAATCTCTGAAATTTTACCTCTGGTCTGCTCAGGGCCTCTCTCGTCAGCAGGAAATTTCTATCCTTCCATGTTTCACTTAAAAAAAAAAATTCTTACTGGTTCATTCACTCTCTTCTGTCCCTTCATATCTCCTTCAACACAAGAGATAAGAAGTCGAAGAACAGAAAAATCTAACACAATTGCTATTAACATGGACCTCAAAATCATCCCTTTTAGGGTTGGAGAGATGACTCAGCTTTTAAAGGCTAGGCTCATGACCGAACAACAAATTAACCCTTTTACCAAATGTTGGAAGCAGAGAGTATTAGTGTGTGGGGGCCGGGGGCTGCCTATGAGGGAGTCCACTGTGGCTTCTGTCTATATTGTATACATCCCCTAACTAGCAGCTTGAGTTACTGTCACATGACATTCAACAGTATTTATAACACAAACCATCAGCTAAGATGCGTTCTGTTTTTATACATTTGATTTACATATAGATGTACATACAGATCAGTAGGTGATGAATTCCTCTACCCTTCAACATGCAAACACAGGAAGCCTTCTCCCTGAAAAGCAGCATCACACATGCTTCTCTGGCATTTCCCGAGTTTGCTTTTACATATATAAAAATGCAAGCATAGATGTTCACATACACACATACACAGATGAGAGAAAAAACATGGAGGAGCACAATTTGATTTGGTGCTAAAATTAAAAACAAAACAAAGACCAAAAATAAAGTATCTTTTGGTTTGTGCTTTTGGTTTGAGCCCACACATCTCTCACCAATCTGATTCGGACTTTCAGGCCTCCCTCAGTATCATGGTCAGGAAGCACAGTTGGTTTTTCCTGAAAGAAAAAAAAAAAGTCCCACAGCCAAGGTCATCTGTTGGTTTCTGGTGGTGTTTGTCATACAGCTTCAAATACGGTGACTCATAGTCACAAGTCGGAATAAACCTACTTGCTATCATTTATTAAAAATGAGTTCCCGCCGTGAGGGAAGCTGGCTAGCTTGTGTAAATCAGGCCCCTGAAGCCCAGGGCTGATGAAATCACACTTAATGATACAGTCTCTAAGACAGCCCCGGCTTGCTATTTCTGTGGTTCTTTTTGGTTTCTATTTGTTTTGCTTCGTGACAAGCCCTTTGCTAATGATTTGGCTCTCGGATGAGATGCAGAATCATGGAAGGTGGACAGAACTTACCACTCTTTCCTCTCCCTGCTGGAAATAGGCTGTCATGAAGTAGTCAGGAAAAAAAAAAAAATAACAACCTTGGGGGTTAGGGAGAGGCTAACGGTGGAAGAAGGCACCTGAAAAAGACTAGCTTGGTTTTTCTCTGATGGTGACCATCGTCATGGTCTAGAATATTATCTAGAACATTGATCTAGAATATTCTAGATAAACAGCTGGAGGTCTTTTGTACAGATGGGGCCAGATGCCACCAGATGCTTCAAGGACAACTCTTCCTAACAGGACCTGGTCTTTTGATTAAAGTTTTATAATGTTTTTATTCTATATAGGAAAAAAAAGCCACCTAATAATCCAAGTCCCCAGAGGAGACTATCAATTTGGAATATGAAATATATGTGCCACTGCACAGGACGAGGACAGCCCAGTGATGACTTCATTTCCTCCCTGTGGGCTCGTGGGCATGCCCAGTCAATTATAACTTCAGGAAGGGCCTGGTAAACCTAGACTCAGGGGAGAAGGTGGCAGATTTAAAATGTGCATTCAGTTTTATTTATCCCTTCCTTACTCTCTAGTGAGCACGCACTTACTTGTCCGTGGGTGCATTAGACTTTCTAACTAAGAAAAACTAAAGCTTTACAGATTATTCACTCGCTACTTAGTACCATTTTTTCAATAAGGATAATAAACATATACACGCTAAAAAAAAAAATCAACCAGAAATAAAAATGCAGCGAAAACAGAGCATGCTTTCAGCTTTGTCCCCAGTTCCCTGATGGCTCCCTGTGGTTGCCGATTCCCTATGCTTTCCTCTGAAGACAGTCCGCACGCGCAGCATCGCGCACCTGCGACGGCGCTTCCGCTCTCCTTCTGTGTGTCCACGTCGTCATACCTGCGTGCCCCGTTAGACACCTCACTTTTTATGCTGTCTCTGGACATCCTTCCTAGATAGGTGTCTTACAGGCTTCAGCTCATACAAACAGCCCCTGAGAATCAGATGATGTAGCTGTTTCTACCTCGCTGTGGCTGGTAGATTATGCACCCCTCATGGCGAAGCCCCCTTGCACATGGCACGATCCTATCACCCAGCGGCTTTCCTCCTACACACTGAAAAGCTCTGACAACTTCGTCTCCCACCCCACTTCTTGGACTGCGGCTCACCCAGTCCCTGTTTCAGTCAGGTTTGGGGTACCATCCCCTCTCCCCCCTTTCTCCTGGGTACATTGTAGTTCGCTGGATTTTACTTTGACTCACTTCAGTAAGCTGTCCTCTGAAACAGGACTTAAGCTGCCATGGTTAAACGTTAGCTTCTTGCTGGGCGGTAGTGGTACACACATCTTTAATCCTAGCACTCCGGAGGCAGAGTCAGGTGGACCTCAGATTTCAAGGCCAGTTTGATCTATAGTGTGAGTTGCAGAACACCCAGGGCAACACAGAGAAACAACATCTCAGGAAACAAAAATGAAACAAATAAACAACAAACGAAAATGTCAACTTCTTTACAGCTATGTCTTTAGAGAAAATGATTTCTGTTCATTTAAAGATGTAGCTCACATGGCCGAGTATTTAAATAATAGAGCCCTCAGAAGGGCAAGGACTGTGTGCCTTTTGATCATTTTACATTATAATGAGTTTAGTGGCCTTCTGTCTTAGCTGCTTTTTATTGCTATATAACAAAACACCATGACCGAGGCATGGTGTTATAAAAAGAACTTATAAAAACTTATAAAAAGGAAATGTTTAATTGGGCTTAGGATTTCAGAGGGGCAGAGGCCATGATGGTGGAACAGATGGTGTTGGATGGCAGCAGTGAGGGCTCCTATTTTGATCCACAGCAGGAGACACAGAGCACACTGGGAATCGCCCAAGTCATTTTAAACCTCAAGTCCACCCCACACTGTCGCAGCTCCTTTGAGGGGGACCCCGCAGGTGTCAAAGCAGGGTCTTCAGTGATCTTCAAGAGACGAGGATGAAAACTCCGTTCAGATTGGCTTGCCAACCAGGATCAGACTTCAGGGAGTCTAATGCCGGGCAGTTCATCGTCAGCATAACCACAGTACAATTTGGGAAAAGGTTTCCGGGCAACAATCAGTCCTATTCCAGGTGCACCATAAAGCTTGACATGTGACTACATAGAAACTCCTTTGCAAAGTACATGTGACCATGAGAGTAGGATCTACAAGGCCTGGAATCTAGTGTGGTCTCTGACCAAGAGAATAGGGATTAGCAGGCTATAAAATACATGTGGAATCTCTACTGAGGATAGGTGTAGCTAAAAAGGGAGAGTCTGGGTAATCATTCTGGGGAATTTGGGCGAGGTCTGCCTCTACAGCAAAAGGTAGACGAGGACTGCCTCCACAGATAGCAAAAAGGTCACCAAGTTGTTAACAATATCCACTCCCAGCTTTCGGGGAGGAAAAACAGGTATTTTATTTCTTCCTTTGAGAAGACACCTCTGTGTGTTTAGCATTCCTGGTCTGCAACACAAAGACCTTTATGTCCCAACACTCCTTCAACAAGGCCACATCACTGAATTGTTTTCAAACAATTCCATCTACTGGGAAGCAAATATTGAAACCTGTGAACATTCAGGGGCCATTCTAATTCAAACTACCACATCTTGCTTTTATGCCTGTGACATGGCATTAGTTTAAAAAACTGGAATAACTTGGGGAGAACAAGAGCTCCACAAAGACCAAACTGAGCAGGGCACTGTCTTTACGAGACAGTTTCTCCAACCAAGGACCATGTATGGATATGGCCTAGAACCCCCGATCAGATGTGGCCCATGGTAGCTCGGTGTCCAACTGAAGAACCTAGTAAGGGGAACAGGGACTGTTTCTGTCATGAACTCGATGGCTGGCTCTTTGACCCTCCCCCATACAACCCAGGGAGTAACAGCCTGGCTAGATCCCAGGGGAGGACATTGCAGCCAGCCCTGAGGAGATAAGATGATCTGGGGTTGGATGGAAGGGGAGGAGTTCCTCCCCCATTGGTGGACTTGGAGGGGGCAGGGAGGAGAGGAGGAAGGGATGGGGAGAGTGGGAGGGAATGAGGGAGGGGGATATGCCTGGGATGCAAAGTACCTAACCTGTGATTGATATAAAAATAAATAAATTACATTAAAAAAAACTGGAATAAAATCTCATTCCTCTTTGATGTCCCACCCTTCCTCACTGTGCTTGGTCTGTGGCTGGTTCAACATTGTTTTGGTTTGTGTGTGTGTGTGTGTGTGTGTCTGTCTGTCTGTCTGTTCATGAGAGAGAAAGAGAAATAATTATGTATGTGTCAGAATTGTCAAGATTTGGACAAAGCTTGTTCTGTTACAATATAGGTCACTTATAAATGAAAAATTATACATCTCTGACACCTCCCCATTGGCAATTCCTTACTAGCCACGTTCATGCAGACTCAACTTCCTGCCCCAGTGGTGTCTTGCAGCTGTGAGTCAATGTGTCCTGTGGTGTAGACAGCCTGTACTGTCTAATCTTAGCCCCACCAACTTCTCACCTTCTAGAGAAAGCCTTATGAAGAACATGCTTACCAGCCTGAGCCACTCCCGTGGATGGTTCCTGCATCCAGGCTCTGTTAACTCTATCATCCACTTCCTGACTTCTACGATTACCTCCTTGGGCACCTTTACTCCATCTATCTGGAAGGAGATGGAGAGAGAGGACATGAAAGGGTGCTTCATGGCAGGCTTCCGTGCACGCCTAAAAGAGGTCCGGGTGACTTCAGCTCCCAATCTTCTCGACACAGTTGCCATCCCTGGCCAACGAATGACAACGGAGCCTGGAAAATACAGCTTCCGGTTGGGCATCTGCTTCTCACACCATCTCTACACCTCAGCATGGAATATGGGTTTTCAGCAGCCGGCTGACTTTTCTTTGAATCATGATCATTATGGGTTTCACACTACTATTCTGTATGTGTGTTTTAGTCAGGGTTTCATTGCTGTGAAGAGACACCATGACCATGGCAACTGTTATACAGGAAAACATCTAATTGAGGCTGGCTTTCAGTTTCAGAGATTTAGTCCATCATCATCATGGTGGGAAGCATGGCATCGTGCAGGCAGACATGGTGCTAGAGAAGATGCTGAGTTCTGCATGTTGATTGACAGGCAGCAGAAAGGCACTGTGTGTTATACTTTGGGCTACATTGGGGATAGCTTGAACATCCTCAAAGTCCACCTCCACAGTGACACACTTTCTCCAACAAGGCCACACCTACTCCTACAAGGCCATGCCTCCTAATAGTGTCACTCCCTAGGAGCCAAGCATTCAAACACAGGAGTCTATGGGGGCCATCCTTATTCAAACCATTACAATGCACTATCTAGTTTAATAGTAGCCACTTGAAGACATTAATATGTTATATTGGATGAAGATGTTGGAGCCCAAATTACATTCATTTAGTAAGTTCCAGTGTTGAGATTCAAATTCTGGTTGGTCTGATTCTAAAATCTAGTAATCTTAATTTTATATGTCACACTGCTTTGGTAAAACTGGCATATATAAGTCACCAATAACCAAACTGGGGGAGGGGGAGGGCAAGACATTTACCAAAGACATGTTCCCCTTTATTTTTCTCAGTTTCTTTTACAACAGCACTAAAGAAAAGGCCCAAGGTTCTAAGTAAGTTTTGCAATCGTCACATTGACCTTCGACACTTCTGTCTCAATTATCTAGAATCTAGACTAGCTTCACTCATTTTCAAGACATGATGACCATTCGTTTAAAGATGGCTCCCACATACTTATTTTCAGTCCCAAAATATCATCTCAGCATTAACACTTGCTTTTAACTCAGTCCTCTATAGACACCCCTGATTCAACATGCCCTCCCCCCAAAACCAAAAGCATTGACCTTACATCCCAAGACCTACTCCTCCAGGTAGGCCTGTCAACAGATTGCCAGCTTTGATCAGCTACTCACAGTGTGGGCATAGGCGTCTGGTATTTCTCTCACTTTCTTTCTTTCTTTCTTTTCTCCCCCCACTTTCCCTCTTCACAATCCCCCCACCCCCATATTGGGGTTTGCACCTAGGGCCTCATGAGTGCTAGGCAAATGTATTACCACTAAGTTGAATCCTTAGCTCAGACCTTGTATTTTTTCCGTTGCTACTAACTTCTTAAAGATGAAGTCCACAGCTACTTTGCATGTTTTCTAGACTGGCCAAATGTCACCACGATCGACTATAGGGCTGAGGGACTATTTTGAGTCGGTGATGATCATCTTATGGAAACACCCTTCCCTGTAAGGCTTCTCCTCTCACTTTCTGTTTGACACTGAGCAGGTGGCAACAGCTTTCAAACCTCTCATTCTTCGGCACTCTGCCATGACCTGAGTCATATTAACTCACACACGGAGACGTGAGTGTGAGTGCAAATGATCTGTGGACCCTACATGTACCATTCCTCCTCCTCCTTTCTCTCCTTTGATTTTCTTGAGCTGTGGCTTCCCTGTGTAGCCCAGGCTGGCATTGAACATTCAGTCATCTTTCCTGAGTCTCCCTGGTGCTGGGATTATAACGCACAGCTCTTCCCAATGTCTCTACCTTCCCGGATGTCTCTGCCCACGCTGTCGTTTGGAGACATTTTACTTTTCCTCCCTTTCATTCCCTCTGAACTAATTTGGGGGCAGAAAATAAGTCAGTTTCTTCTCATTTGGAGGTTACTGAGAGTTTGTGGGGGGCAACGTCACTTGTTCTCCGCAAGCTCACCCTTTGAAAACGCAGGGAACTGTCTGAGACAGCTTGTCTCCAAGGAAAACCCAGGCTGCCTGTTTAAGCCTTCAGCCTAGGTGAGGGCAGCGAGCTAACCTGTAAATAGGCGCTAATTATTAAATTCAAAGAACAACCAAAAGAAGACCAAGATATTCAGAAGAAAGAGTAGGCTGAAAATTCTAATTGGTGATGAAAGAATTTGAATTCTTACCTTCTCCTCCACCCCAAGATAGTTTAACCTAAACCAGGAAAGAATTTATAGCGGCTTAGTTTTTCCTTCTCTTCTCTCAGGCACTGTTAATCATAAAAACACCAACTTTTTGTGGGACTACAGTGATGACAGCTCAGCAGGTAAGAGAGCTTGGTGGTCTTGTAGAGGACCAGAGTTCGGTTCGCAGTACCCACGTCTGACCTTCATGGGCATGAGATGCATGGGCATATGCAAACACACACACACACAGACACACACAAAATGTCAAATCATCTCATGCCAAAGGTAATATTTGTATTTTGCAGATGGGGGAGGGAGGAAGTGACCCTAGAGCCAAATTACTTCAAGGATCAAGATGCTTTCCTCCACACGCACATTTCTAGCTGCAGCCCTAGATCTTGGGGGAAGGACCATGAACATCTCTTCTGCTTCTGTATGCCTACAGTGCCATTCTGTGTATAATGTCATTCCTCCTGCTATAATGTGCTGCCTTGATACGGGTCTAAAAGCACTGGTTCGTTCTGGCCAAAGGTTGACATCTCAGACTAGGAACCCGCTCATACCTTTTCTCTTTATAAGTTAACTCTCCTTGGTATTTTGCGGTACCGAGGGAGCACCGACTAATACTGTATCCATTGTCAGTAGTTCTGGAGATGCCCCTATCTTGCAAGTAGCTGTTTGCACTAGAATTGTTATAAATAATTTAAAGTGGAAATGACAACATTTTTCCCTTTGCCTACAACTCATTGCCCCTCATCTAACTAAGAGGTAGATGGTTATTGCAATTCAATAGAAGCTAAAAGAGGAATAGACAGAGAAGTGTCATGCAGTGTCGTGTAGTGCTGAATCTCATGTGGTCTTGGGGTTGAATGCCGGTCATCATATGGGACAGTGACCGGCATTCAAGCCCAAGACCACATACGATTTAGGTTTCGCATGCTCTCAATTCACTGCATTTGCCCTTATAAACACTTCCCATCAGGAGTTCATCATGAACAGTGGCTGAATGAGTATCATGTCCAATTTTGATCCCTTTTAAAATTTTTATCCTATATTTTGGTTGTTTTTGTTTTTGAGACATGGTTTCTCTGTGTATCCCTGACTGTCCTAGAACTCACTCTATAGAGCAGACTAGCCTCGAACTCACAGAGATCCACCCGCCTCTGAAGATAATTCTGCTAGAATTAAAGGTGTGGCTTCCTGTCCAGAACCTTACAGTCCTGTAGATTTCTCAATACACAAAGATGGTTTAGGGCATTGTTCTCTGAGCAAGAGAGTGGATGCTTGAGAAATCTTATCACTTGGGTGTACTCAGGCCTATCCTGTCCTAATTCTTAAGCAGTGACTAGCACAATTCCACTCCCTTTGCTAGAAGCATCGCAGGCCTATCCGGTGTGGAAAGCCGAGTGGCAGTGCCTGAGGCCCAGGCAGTGCAGCGTTGAACCTCTCTAGTGATAACTGGGGGTCAGGGTCAGTGGGAAGTGGCAGAGTGTTCCCAATGTGGGCCCATGGTGGAGGTAAGATGGAATCTTACTGATGATTTTGTGTGTCCATCAGCCTTCCATTAGGTGCGGTGACATTCTAGAAAACACACCAAAGCAACACCAGAAGTGCAAGTTCTTGTTGTAGAGTGTGCGGAATTCATCCAGGAGGAGCGAGTAAGTACGGCTCCTCACTGCTCACTGAAGTGGTTTTTTTTGTTTCCTGCCATTGTAGAATGGAAGCATTAAAAGTCATTTTGTCATTAGATCCAATCTCATTCACAGAAGGAAAAACAAACAAACAAACAAACAAACAAAAACCCAGGAACTCAGAGATTAAAAGTACCTGCTGCCTTTGTAGAGAACCTGGGCTTGGTCCTCAATGGTACCACACCGTCGTCTGGCCTCATTGGACACCTGCAAGCACATGGTTGTACTTAGAAACACACACACATGTATGTGCACACACATAGACCCCAAATAAAAATATAATTTAAAAAATGACAACAAAAAGACCGTAATATCTAATTCCTGTTTTAGTGCTCAGGATCCCAAGGGGGATGGTTTGCCTTGGTTTGAAAGATACAAGATAAAAGTCAAACTTCCCAGGAATTCAGTTCCTTCAGATGGTTATCGTGCAGTGTCTGGAAGTGTCAAGGTAATAAATAGCTCTTCAGGCATCTCTAGAAATAGGTCTGATGTTAGGAGGTGAGCTGAGGGTCAAGGGGTGGGCAAGATCATTACAAACGTACATAAGGGTCTGGACGACGTTATCTCAGTTTCCGCCTTTGCAGGTCACGTCAGACATGATTGGTATGCCGTCTCCTGAGGTCAGGAGTGCCTCTTCTCAGATACCTTGTGAACTGGAGGAATTTGAGAGCTCCTTCCGATACAAGGAGAGATCAGCTCTTCAGACAGAGAACAGGAGTTAAGCACACTGGCTTGAAAGAAAAATGTCCCATCGTAATGAGGACCTGTGAGAGTTTGGGCCAGCGTTCCTGTGTGGCTGTGCTGCCTTTGCTAGCAGCGAGACTGTAGTGACTGACCATGCTGCCTTTGTGTAGATTAATCACATTTCTTCCTATCCTTTGTATACCCGGAGACATTGGAAGTAAACCTAAGGAAGGGGTCAGGTGACATTAAAAGCACATCTAGTCCCTCCACACATACGTCGAAAGGCCAACCGCTTAACAGATGACAGTAGGGTGTCTTCATACTCAGTTCACCGTAAAACTCTAAAAATTATTTATTGAATCTGGTGACTGGGCTGAGTGCTATGGATGTATTATTACATTCCCAAGTAAATTCCCTTGAAAGTAAGTATTACTATTACCCTTACTTTCCAAATTCAGAAATTGCCTCTAAAATAGTGTGCAACTAACAAGTAGGTAATAATCTCTGTTGTTTTCATTGTTCTTTGAACTTACACTAGATGATGTTATTTGTGGTTCAGTTGTGTTAGATAACAGCAATGTTTTCTAAGAGGGTTTTTACCAAGTTATTCTCTCACTGTTAGTGTTTAAAATCGTCCATTGTTTCCTGTCTCAATTACAATTGTCAGATTTCTGAATTTCCTCCAAGTTGCAGAGTATTTTTAAATTATAAATTAATAGGAGGCAATTGTTATTTTTATTTGATTTTTCCTAATCACTAAGGCAGTTGAGAACATTTTCAACTCAGTGTTCATTTGATGTCTGCTTTGTTTCCTCCCAATTATTTATAGGTTCTAGGTCTAATTTTGGAGGCTTATGTGATTGTAAATGGTTTTTTTAAAAGATTGTTTTTTTAGCCTGGCACGGTGGTGCATGCATGTAATCTCAACACTCCGAGAGACAGAAGCAGGTGAATTGCTGTAAGTTCAAGGCTAGCCTGGTCTACACCTGGTCTACAAAGTGAGTCTAGGACTGTCAAGGCTACACAGAGAAACCTTGTCTCAAAAAAGAAAAAACAAACAAACAAACAAAAAAGCATCTCTTTTATGTGTGCTTGTAAGGGGATATGTGCATATGAGTGCAATTGCCTACAGAAGCCAGAAAGAAAAAAATGTTGGATCCTCTGGGACTAGAGTTACGGGTGATTGTAAGTTACTCAATGTGGCTGCTAGGAACTGAATTCAGGTTCTCTGCAAGAGCAATACACACTCTTTCCCTCCACCCCCCAAGACAGGGTTTCTCGGTATAGCCTTGGCTATCCTGAACTGGCTTTGTAGAGCAGGCTGCCCTCAGACTCAAAAAGATCCACCTGCCTCAGCCTTCTGAGGGATTATAAGCATGTGCCACCATGCCCCGATGGATGCAGTACACACTTTTAACTACTTAGCTATCTCTCTAGGATCCTGTAACTTTTTAAATTCTTTGTGAGTTCGAGGCCAGCCTGGTCTACAAAGAGAGTCCTGGGACAGCCAAGGCTACATAGAGAAACCTTGTCTCAAAAAAGAAAGAAAGAAAGAAAGAAAGAAAGAAAGAAAGAAAGAAAGAAAGAAAGAAAGAAAGAAAGAAAGAAAAAAAGAAAGAAAGAAAGATAGATTTTAAAAACCCACTGTTATTTACTGTTGATTATTTTCATATTATTTAGTTGTATTTTCGTTTTCTGTGGTGTGGGCTTTCATTTTTTATTTTAATTAATTTATATGAGGGTATAATCAATTTACTCCAATACCCAGGTTAACATTGAACTCCTGGCCTCAAGGAATCTCTCCTCCAACTACATGGGATAACATGTGTACCCTACCATACCAGATTTTTTTCAAGCAAATAAAAGTATAGATGAACAAAGAGCCTAACAAAGCCCAAACAGTTTCTGAAAAAGAACATCAAATTTAGAGGATTTCTATGCCCAATCCTAAGACTTAAGATGAGATCATAGTAATTACCTTAGGATTAGTATCTTGATAGTTTTTTTAAAGTTATTTATTTGTTTTTAATATTATCTCTTTAACTATATGTGTTTGTATGTATCTGCTTATGGAAACGGAAATGTGAGGACAGGTGCCCTCAGGAATCAGAAGGAAGCATTGGCTTCCCTGGAGCTGTAGTTATAAGCAGTTCTGAACTACCTAATATGGGTGCTGGTCACTGAACTTGGCTCCTCTACAAGAGCAGTACCTCATTCTTAACAGATGAACCATCTCTCTGTTCCCCTGACAGTTATTGATAAGTGTAAGCAAAGAGAGTCCAGAATCAAATGAACATAAGGATATGGCCAATCAGTTTTCAGCACAGACACAGAAGTGATTCAAAAAGGAAGGAACAATCATTGGAACCAGAGTGTTGGAACAATTGTTGTGCAATGACATGAATAATACACCATGCCACATAGAAAAGTTAACTTAAATGAAACAAGGCTTTTTACTACACGAGAAGGCACAGTTGGTAAAGGTGTTTGCCACCAAGACTGACAACCTGAGTTGAATTCCTGAAATTCACAAAGCAGAAAGAAAGAACTAACTCATACACGCTGTCATATGACTTCCACGCATGTACTACAGTGCACATGTACACACACTCTCACACATGTATACACGCTAAATATACCCACTCTAAATATTAAAAAAACCTCAAAATGAATCATAGGTTTAAGCATAAGAACTAAGATTATAAAACATCTACAAAAACATAAAAAGAATTTTTTTGTGACAATAGGTTAGTCAGATTTCTAGAATAGGATACAAAAATACACAAAAAAGTAAAAATTATGAAAAATTGCTTGTCAAAGACCCTTATAAATAAAATCACAATTTTTTATTTTGTTATTTTATGTGTACGGGTATTTTGCCTGTATGTATGCCTGTGCACCCAGCTTTCTGGTGCCCAGGGAGGCTAGGAGAGCGTGTCAGATCTCCTGGAACTGGAGTTGCAATTGTGAGTTTCCATGTGGGTGCTGAGAATTGAACCTGGCTCCTCTGGAAGAGCATCAAGTGCTCTTAACCACTGAGCCATTTCTTCAGCCTCATGAATTATATTTTCAAAAGTCAAACAGTAGATGGAATTACTGGCAGAAAACACTGAAGGATTAATACCCAAAATCTACATAGGCTGTTATAATCAAACAATAAGAATTCCATTAACAAGCGGAGGGAAGACTCAGCTAGCTGTACAATGACAAGCGTAGACGATAGTAATCAATATTACCCTAGGAAATGCAGATTGGGGGCTGGAGAGGTGGCCCAGTGATTAAGAACTTTGGCTACTCTTCCAGAGGACTGGGCTTCCATTCCCAGCACCCACGTGGTTGCTAACAACTGTCTACAACTCCAGTTTCAGGAAATCTGAGCCCTCTTCTGGCCTCTACAGGCACCAGGCAAACTCATGGTGCATGTACAATATTCAAGCAAAACATTCATACACAGAAAATAAAAAGAAACAAATCTCTATTACCTTAAGAGTGTTAGCAAGGATAGCTTATCAAGTGTTAGCAAGGAAATGAAGTAGGCAGGATTTTCACCCTTCACTGGTGGGAATACAGAGCCATATAGCCACTTTGGCAAATAGTAGGCAAGTTATGTGAAACTGAGCAAACACGGTTACACAGGCCAGCAGCCACACCCCGAAACACTTCTCTACCAGAAATGACACCAGAGGCCTACCCTAAGACCTGCACGAAAATGCTCATTACGGCTTTAGCGATAGCACACTCAAGTGGAAACAATGCAAATGCCCTTTAAATTTACAAATGTGTGATAGTCTACACTATGGAAAATCACTAAAGAATAAAGAATGACCTACTGATTTCTGTAAGGACATGAAAAAGCCCCAAAGTATTACACTAAGTGGCAAGGAACCAAACACAGAAGGTTACATTGTGTATAGATTCGCTTACAGGATCATCAGGTAAAGGTTATGAAACACTGTGATGAGCTACCACAAACCATTATCCAGCTGAAACAGTTATTAATATGCTATTATCCTTATTTCATGTACTTGGGCTTCCTATAATTTTGAGAATGTACCATTTTGTTTCATTGACATTTTGCCATTTGATTCATGATAGCACCAGTATGAATTTCTCTGTAACATACTGGCCACACCATTATCACAAATAAATAGGGTTGTGTAGCTTTTGGGGTTGTTGGCCTGTATAACTATACTCAGCCTAAAGAAACGTTCATTTGAGCCAGATGTGGTGGTGGTGGCAAATGCCTGTAATCCCAGTATTCAGGGAGGCAGAGGCAGCCAGATCTCTGTAAGTTCGAGGCCAGCCTGGTCTACAAAGCGAGTCCAGGACAGCCAAGGCTACACAGAGAAATCCTGTCTTGAAAAAGAGAGAAAAAAAAAGAACAAAGAAAAAAAGAAAAGAAACATTCATTCTTCTTTGTACATTGTTGCATGGATCTACTGAGCCAATGGTCATCTCCTCATCATTTTCCTCTAGTCTTTGGTCCCCCAGCCCCTGCCACTACTTTAAATATGAACAGTGAAGTCAGCTGCTAAATTTTCCAATTTGCTGATCATATTTTAAGATGCGGAATTCTGGGGCTCCCTGCTTCATGTCATTTCTCCTGGTGCCAATCTAACTGTCTCCTTCAATAAGTCTGATCACGGTGGAGTTCTGAGGATTTAATCTCCTCCTCCCTCTGGCTGCCTTACCCCCTTAGGCGGACAGTTGTTTTCTTTGTGAGCCATAGTCTGAAGGATGAAGTATCTCTAATGGCAAAAGGAGCTCACTGGCCGAAAAGGGAAGGTGTCTTAATCAGCCTTTGTTGAATGGAGATCCAGCCACAGGCAGGGATTTGTGTACACATTCTCTCAATTCTCAGAACAGACTACAACAGAAATAAAACTTGTACCTGAACAATCTTTCCATTTTCCTTTCTGTTAGCAGCTCCCCGCCAGCTGATCTGACGTCTTATTTCTGAAGGTTTCTTTTCCCAGGAAAAACCATCACAGCGGATGTATTTCCACTTAACACTATTGTATTTGCGTCAACCTTCATGCTCCAAACTCCCCAGGGGTTACTTTCACTGCCTGGCAACTAAACTTTCACTTTTCTGTCCAGCTCAGATCTCTTCCTAGAACAATAAATAAGTACCGACGGAAATGTTTACATGAAGGAGACAGTGCGGCTTTACGAAGCTAGTGGGGAAGAGTCCCAGTCCTCCGAGCAAAACACAATGTGGAACAGTCAGAGCTCCTGGCCCCTGACTGGGAAATAGAAAAAACTTAACTCAGGTTGATTGCCCACTGGCTATGTGAGCCATTGTAAGATGGCCAGACGGTAAGATGGCTTATCTCTGCCTCGGACGATTGTTTCCCAGGGTAATAGAAATATGGCGAATCGAGAGAAAAATATTTATAATATCATTTCACATTTCACTGTGCAATTCTCGCCACCGGCCTGTGTTAACTTCCATAGCAAATGGAGATTTTTCTCTCTCTGAACTTTGTCTCTTTTGGTCACACTTCCGAATGGGTATTTGCCAACAACATACATCTCTGGGCAAAAATAATTTAGTGTTAATAAATTGTTATTTTATATTTAAAAATCCATTTAGATGTTAATACCCGGTTCCTGTAAATGGGTCCCAGTGGAAAGCCCACCTACAGCTCAGTGAGTGTGGCCTAAGGGGGAAGGGGCCTAGCGGGATTCATCTCTACTAATGGAATAATTAATGGAATGTACTTAAGGCTGAGAACGGCGTGATTAAGAAAATCCAGGATCCAAGCCAATCTAAGTTTTTCCAGGGTAGTGTTGGCGAGCAAAACTTGGTTGATGTGACTTCCAGATTATCAGTCTGGAGCATGTGAGGGGGAGCAGATGAGGGGACTGCAGAGCTTAAAGGCACGGTGAGGCTGGACAGCGACTGGCTAGAGGGAAGTCCTTTTAAAAAGAGTGGGCAGGGCTGAGGATGGAGCTTTGCAGGAAGCACTTGCTGTTTGCTAGGGTGCAAAAGGCCTTGGGATCAGTCCCAGCACTATGGGGAAGAGATAAAGAAAGCTAGCTATTCAGCACTGATTTATTCTTTTTTTTAATAAATAATTTTTAAATAATTTATTTTATTTTATGTGCATCAGTGTGAAGGTGTCAGGTCCCTTGGAATTGGGGACATAGACAGTTGTGAGCTGCCATGTGGGTGCTGGGAATTGAACCCGGGTCCTTTGGGAAAGCAGACAGTGCTTTTAACCACTGAGCCACCTCTCCAGCCCATGATTTATTCTTTAGAAGAACCGTATTCTCTGGCATCCCAGGAATCAAATTATTGAGAATTTTCAACCCCGAGTGTTAGATAGGGAAAAAAATAAAAATAAAAAAAGAATATGAGGCCATACTTTTGCCCTGTCTGGTTCTGCTAAAGCAGGAAGTCCTACGGTTCCATATACGGTATAGTCACATGTATACTAAACAATTATATTCTTCAGTTTGCTTCCTAAGGTCCCTCTGGTCCCAATACTTCGGGGCTCCATAGTGTTGTTATGTTAACAAAAGAATAGCTTCCTTGCTATTATCCTAACTAATAAAGTTATCAACGATTCCTTCCTATGTAACATGCATTTCTGTCTCTGAATGGATGACTTGGATTCTATCCTTATTAACCTCATTTCCTAATCCCATGTTCACTCAGACATAATGATCTGGAAAACTCCTGCCTGCCTAGGACTTTTTGTTAGCATCAGGTTAGCTCAGATTGACTCTGGGCTTTGAGAGGAGATAAAGTGCCATAATGACCTCAAATGTTTATATATTATATATAAACATGTATATATATTGAAATGACCATAAGCTATAAGAGTTGCATTGCATAAAAGATGTGATTACAGATGATATATTTACCACAAATATATAAATCATGTTTTTAAGCAACAATGTTATATTCAATGGGGAAAAAACAAAACCAAAACCAATGTAGTTATCTGAAAGGTGAACTTGGCCATAGCTGCATGTGAAAAAGCTCTAAACAGAGATTGAGCTGGGGCAGGGGTGTGGAGGAGTTTGAAGGGACCCAGGTTAGGATGGGGCTTCTCCAGCTGTCACAGGCCTTACCGCAGCTGGGGAGCCTGTTAAATAGCTACCCATGAGTCAGGGCCTCATTAGGATGCGGAAACAACTGGTCCTCCACTGTGCTGTGAGCAGGAAGAAGCTAAGACCTAGTGTCCCAGCTGAGGTGAGAGCCATCCAGGCCTGGTACAGGTAGTGTCCATGGAATGGAGTCATCAACTGGACTCCTGTTCCTTGCCAGAGTGACTGGATTGTTTTTTTAAACCTAAAGCAGCACTTTCCTGGGCCCAGTCAAAACTCAGTATTCCCTTTAAGTGGCCAGTGACTCTCAGGAGCCCAAACTGATAAGGACCATGTTGTTGGAGTGACATTCCCCCTCCCAAGCCCCCAACAGATGTGAGATCCAGGGGAGCACTCAGCAATGAAAACCAGAGGGCCCTGTTCCTAACCAATCATTTACGCATTGACTTGTTGCTCACTGTACCAAATCGACACCTGTCTTTCCTTCCTTCAGGCAGAATGATCCTGATATGAACACATTCTCCTTTTCCAGCACTCGAAAGGTACTGATTTTCTCCTTTCAGAAAAGCATGTTTATTTGCTTATTGTTGCTTTTGTTTGTGGGTGCGGGTGCACGTGTGTGTGACAGAGATGACAGAGATCAAATTCAGGTGTCTTCCTTAATTTTTAGGCAGTGTTTCCTCACTGAATGTAGAACTCACCAACCTATTCAGCTAGACTGGCTAGCCAAGTGGTTCAGCCTTCCTAATACTATGACCCTTTCGTACTCAAGTGAATCCCCATCATAAAATCATTTTCGGTGCTACCGCATAACTGTGACTTTGCTACCGAGTGCTGTCTCACTCAGTTCCTAAGACACATATTTTTGATGGTTGTGACCTGCAGGCTGAGAATGGCTTGGACTTGTCAGTCAACCCCAGGAATACTGTAAGCCTGGTGCTGGGATTGCAGGTTCATACCATCACTCAAGTGTCTTGGAGATCCGAACTCGGGTTCTCGCGCCCCATGGATCAGGCTCTTTATTGATTGATCCATCTCCCTACCCCACCCTTGCACTTCTAAGGTGTTCTAACTTGTTTTGTGCTTGCTGAGCCTGAGAACTGAATCAATACAATACATATTAATATATAAATTGATATAAGGATGTACAAATACATTCAATACAAACTTTGGGTGGCATGAGAACCCTCATCAGGTCATAAAGACCAAAGCTCAAGTTACAGTTAAACATTTATACAAAACCCTTTGTTTTGCATCTGTGTGTTTGATCAACTGCTGATCGAAAGTATTTAGGGGAAGCAGATACAGCATGTAGCATGGTATATACCTTTAATCCTAGCACTCAGGAGGTGTTGGCAGGCAGATCCCTGAGTTCAAGGCCAGTCTGGTCTATAGAGTGAGTTCCAGGGCTACTGTGTGCTTGTGAATTGGAAAGGGATGACTAAATGCCATTTCTTTTTTTGGGGGGGGGGTGGAGGGGGAAGAGCTTCAGCAAATACAGTTTCCATGATTGATGATGGTAAAATGCTTCTTTGGGGTCCGATTAAAACATCAATATGGAACGTGATGGAATATGATGGATATGAATATGGAATATGAGCAGCCAATATGAAGCAATAAACATTTTATGTTAATGATATTTAATTTTGGTACCTTCGAATACAATAAAAGAAGACAAAAGCACATTCACAGTTTGAGCCCGGTTTGAATACTGCTGGTTACCTTTCCATTGTTACATAATTGGAATGATGAGGGTGTCCCTTTCCTCTCTTCCTGCCTGTAGAGGAGGACTGGTCACAGCCCTCTTGTACTAATGAGTCTGAGGCACTGGAGAAATGCCCAAGTCTAGATCATACTTGTTCAGGGTTTAAAGACCAGAATCATATCCTGAGGAGAATTCAGGAGCAAGTCCAAAAGCTGACGCTCCAACCCCAAAGATCAAGAAGCCTGTGCTTTGTATAATAGATAGTTGCTCACGCCTGAGGATGGTAGTGAATCCAAATAATCACATTAGAACCAATGAAAGAACTGTAAGGCGTGACTATGGGAGGTTGTATTCTGATATTTTTGAAAAAATAGATCATGCGGCCTGTAAAAGGAAGGTGTGTCCTCTCAGTGGATGAGAGCCACACACTTTAGCAAATTCCCATCAGTGCTGATGTGATTTCCAGGTAAACTGAAAATATTTGCTGATGTATCTGAGATCCTCAAGGAGGAAGTAAGGTGTATTTTCACTTTCACATCCTCTTTGGAAGAACATGGTCCCTGATACTCCTCAAACAAAAATCTTTCCTTTTGAAAACACGGTTTATATTTAAGAAAAAGAGGAGGCGGAAAAGAGAAGTGAAGGAAGGAAAAGAGGAAGGAAGAAAAGAAGCTCTCACTGTGTAGTCCAGGCTGTCCTCCATTTTGAGGTCCTCCTACCTCAGCGTCCTGTGTCCTGAGATTACAGGTAGGCACACTGTGCCTGGGTATTTCATTAGTGCCCTAGAGAACGGCAGTAGTGAATGAACCTGCCTGCTGAAAGCATTGCGTAGGGTTCCCCGTGTGTATAAAGTGAGGTGACTCTCTCTGAGATCCAGGCATTCTCTCAAGGCATTTTTGGCTCAGGGGACTGTGTGGGCACCAAGCCCACCCATTATCAGGTGGCTGGACCAGGCACAGAAACAGGTGAGTGTCTCAGGCCTTTTAATGTCTCTCATGGGTAATAAATGGTGCCGACAGACGCCGGTTTGGCATAGAGATTATTTTGAGTTTGGGGATGTTTGAAAAGCAATGCAGCTCCCCTTTTCTTAATTAAAGTAGAAGAGGCCTCAGTATGAAAGACACCCTCCCTGCGTTGGTAGGAAAGACATTTTTATCTCCAGAGAAGAAGCTGAACCTAAGAAAACCTGTACAGCAGCCCTCCTTGAGGCAGCCTTTCTGCTTCTTGGCACACCTCCAGGACCAAGCGGCTCTGCCCAGCTCTTTCGTTCTTGCTGTGACTTCACAGTTGTCTTTGTTCAACCTAGTGCTTAGTGCTTTGTCACTTCCTCCAGAGCTCTGCTTTCTTCTGTGGCTTTGTGTACAAGTAGCACTATGAGTTCTGATCATTGTTCTTGCATCGATGAAATGTGAAGGCCCAGTCAGGGGCCCTAAAAGGGTGGAGGTAAAGTCTTGCCCTCCCTCAAAACCACCTTGGAGCCACCCCACCATCCTATTTGAACAAACAGTTTCTCAAATGAAAGGATGTAAACCATGGGTGAATCTTGACAACAACAAAGCACAGTACTCCAAGAATAGTGTGTTGTGTATGTGATGTGTGTGTGCGCTTGTGTGGTGTGTGCATGAATTAAATTTTGATTCAGGTTCACATGCTTGTGCATCAAGCCCTTTACCCACCGAACTGTCCCCCGGGGGAACAGTATTTCTGAGATTTTGTTTTCCTGACAATAATCTGTATTCTGCAGTTAGTCGTACCAGAGCGATGCTTGAAGTTGCCTCCAGACAGAGATTTTGGCCATTAGATTCCAAATTATGCTGTTTATCATCGGCAAAGAAATGTTTTAAATAGCCTTTGCATCCCACAAGTGGGTGTGTCCGGGCTTTTCTTTCAAAAAAAGAAAACCTTTTCTTAAGGGCTGGTGAGTCACTGGTCTGCTGTGGATATGTGGGCCGGCGCTCCTTCCAAAAACACCGTGAATGACACTTATTGTGTGGGGGAAGACTATAAACACTGAGCTAAAATCGTCCTGGCACTCTGTGTGTATGTATGATTTTTACATGTTCATGTATGTATGGGGGGGTACACATGCATGAGCACGAGGGGTGTGTGGAGGCCGGAGGTCAAGGTTGGGTGTCGTCCTCAGTTCTCTGTACTTTTGGGCCGGTGTCTCCCTTGCAACCCGGAGCTCTCAGCTCGATTAACTGACCAGTGATCCTTAGGAACCTCACCTGCCTCTCCCTCCCCACTAGGGTTACAGCCTACACTACCACAGCCAGCTTTTTAGCCGTGATTGCTGAGAATCAAACTCAGGTGCTAATATTTGGAAAGCACTTTACTGACAGCCATCTCTCTAAGCCACTCAGGCTCTTTTCTTTAAGCTATTAAATTCTAAGTTTTCATATGTGTATGTGTGTGTGTGTTATGAAGATAGAAAATCACTTAGAAAACTGACTTATGGGCGGTAAGATCAGAGAGGTCATGGAGAGTCTGGCCCATCTTGGGATGGAGGTCAAGAGTAGCTAAGTAGCAGCTTGCTTACCTAGCATGTGTAAAACCCTTGGCTTGTACACAGGTGTATACACACACACACACACACACACACAGAGAGAGAGAGAGAGAGAGAGAGAGATGAATTTTGGCAGTCTTTTGCTTGGTCAATGTACTTGGCCAATGCCCATTTGTACATCTTGCCAGAGATGGTTTAGGCAAATGAATTAATCTATCCAATTCCAGGAAATGAAGTGGAAACCATTTTGTGTGTGTGTGTGTGTGTGTGTTTGTTTGCTGCGTGGGGAGGGAATCAGCAACCCTGGGTGGTCTAGAGTGTGTGCAATAAGGCAGGGTTTGGTGCAGCTGGATTTGGGCATTATCCAGCCCTGGCTTGTGCTGGCAGATCTCCTCTTACTATTGTGTGTCCTTGGCTAAATGAATTCCCCTCCCTTAGTCTTCCACTGGAACACTGGAGTGACCATTGCGCCTCATGTAGAGGTGTGAGATTAGGATGGAAGAACATAATGTTGGAAATGGGTTAGGAGCTCCTGGCACTGTCTGTACTTGCCAAACATTCCAATTAGCGTCCTTTGAGGGGACAGTGTGCAGTGGGGTCGGCACGCACTCGTCATATTCATTTTTACCCCCTGCTAGGGGACCATTCTTGCTGCAGAAGTCAGAAAACCAAGCACGGTTTGTGTTAGACTTTTTGTCCCGGAATCAACCCAAGAAAGATGTTACAGTTGTTTCGGTCCATCACGGTGTCAATGGGCGGCAGAGCAAAGCTGCCACATCATGGTGGACAGGAAGTGGAGCAGAATCATAACAGGAAGGGGCCAGAACAGTGGTTCTCAGCCTTCCTAATGCTGCTACCCTTTAGTATAGTTGTGGTGACCCCCAACCATAATACTATTCTTGTTGCTATTTTGTAACTGTAATTTTGCTACTGTTATGAAACATAATGTCAGTATTTTCCGAGATAGGTTTGCCTAAGTGGTTGCCACCCACAGGTTGAGAACTGCTGGTCCAGAAGATATAAAGATAGTATCTCTGTGGTCTCCTTCCTCCACTGGGCCCCACTTCTCACAGTTCCACCACCCCTCAAAGGGCTTTTCAAATTTGAAATCTGTCAGTGGATTAAACCATTCACCAGGTCACAGCCCTGGTGATCTAGTCATCAGGGAATGTCACAGGCACAGCCAGAGGTGTGCTGCACTGATCTTCAAGCTTTCACATGGCTTTCCTGAATTATCTTTCATCTAAATAGCTGGTTCAAGAAATTTGCATATGTCATATTTTCAAAACAACAATAAGACAGTGGGACTTTTTTTTTCCTATTTCCTGAAGCAAACAAGGTCATGAGATCATGAAATTTCAAAGAATAAAGCCAGACAGTGGGGGCACACTCGGGAGGCAGAGGCAGGTGGATCTCTGAGTTCGAGGCTCAGAATTTTCAGGAACAGAGCCAGTGGCGTTTTGATCCTGGCATTCAGATTACATTTTCTTTACCCCTGTATTGCACCTGTTGCATTAAGTTCTTGAGCTCAGTTTTCTGCTGCAGCCTTCTGACTCCTCGCCTGCCTGACCTCTGACCTCTGCAAACACTGTAACTCCCCAGTAGCCTATTCCTTTGCATTTAGGGAGCCTCTCTTGAGAGCCCACTTCCCCAGCATCTCCCCACTTCTATAGCTAAGTCTTTTTGTATTTAGGAAGAGACTCATGGTAGATTCCGTTTAAGCACCGCATTCTAACTTAAAGGAGAAGAAACTCAAGGGGAGAGGAGGAATTGAAAATGAAGGGGGAAGGGTGGTTGAAACAAAACAAGGGATGGTGAGAAGATGAAGAAAGAAGCACCCATAAACGAATTGACACCCACAATGAATAAATGTTTAGATAGAACTTGAGAACTCAGGAAGGGCTGAATAAAGTGCTGCATAACTTTGAACTCCAGTTACCTTCGTGGTTCTTGTGCAGGCATAGTGGAAGGACTGAGTGTCTGAGGGTAAAGCTTTTGCATGATCTAAATGTCTTTCCCTCCTGGCCTCCTTCTTTGTCAAGGAAGTACATGAAACAGCCTCTCTCAGAACTATGCCATATATGGCTCGAAAAACAGTTTGATAGCAAATGATCATTTTGGTTTCTGTCTTGAATAGAAATTGATGGACTCTGTAAGCTGCCTGGCATGGGGAAGTCATTAGCTCTCCCACCTGAGGTTTGGTGATTACAGCCATTCTCTCCCCTGGGGCTACACTCCTATTTCAGAGGCTGATCTGTCACTCGTGTACGTGGGAATTAAGTATTACAGAAGCATTCTGGGCCATTAAGCATAACTCACTGTTCTGATGATGTTTGCATTCAGCCGTGGCTTGGAATGATCCCTCATATAAGAGCCCTCAAGAAAACTCTCTCATTAGCGCATTTATCCACATGTGTCTAGAGGTAACAACCCTCAGCCAAATGTCAGCACACTTATTGGTCTTTGACTAACGCTGCTTATCAGCCAGGGTGCTCTGGAAAGGGTACTTGAGTGTGAAGGAAGCAACCAGTTTCCCTAGTCATCTCTTTAGCTAGTAAATTACGACCATGCTGTCCCCTCTTCATACGACACTCCTAGCAGTCTCACGGAAATTTTGCTCTGCCTGGCCTTATCAGCAACTATGGAGGAAGTAATGAGGCTGCAGGTGCCTGGCCACAGCTGAGACCTTCTGAGAAAGGGTTTTCACTCTCACCATTTAGAACATCATCACTGTGGGCACAGGCAGCAGGGTAGGCATCAGAGTAAGATGATAATGTGAGACGGGCATACTGATGTGGTAGATTCAAAGTGGCCACAGATCTGCAGCTCCCCCCGTCAAGAATCTGTGTCTTTAGCCTTTCAGGCCAGGCTGTCTTTGTGACCAGGAGAACATTGGAGGGGGTGATGGTATATGACATACTTCTAAGCTTAGGCCACAAGGCACCTTGCAACATCTGCCTACATCCCTGTGGAATAATGGTACTGCTTTGTGAAGACCAGGCTAGCCCACTAGAGAATGCTACTATGTAGAAGACAGTTGAGAAATCCTAGTTGGCATTCTTCAGACTAAGCAACTCCCTCCACCCCCATCCCATGGCCAAGACATCAGGCAGCATCAGGAAAAGTCACCTGCCCTCTTGATCCTAGCCCACCTTACTGACCCAAAGAACGTAAACATAAAAAATGCTTTGTTTGAAGTACTGAACATCAGAGCAACAGATGAAAAACATAGCTATTCTGAAGCTAACCTAACCACATTAACAGAAAAGAGAAAAGCAGGTCTTTACTTAAAAAAAAAAAATGAGCTGTGCAGTGGTGATGCATGCCTTTAATCTCAGCACTCAGGAGGAAGAGGCAGGCGTATCTCTGTGAATTTGCTGCCAGCCTGGTCTACAGATGAGTTCTGGGATAGCCAGGGCTCCACAGAGAAACCTTGTCTTGAAAAACAAAACAAACAAACAAGAATTTGTGTGTGTGTGTGCGCGTGTGTGTGTGTGTGTGTGTATGTGTGAGTGTGTGTGTGTGTGTGTGTGTGTGTGTGTTTTATGTGGGCAGATGCTAACAGAAGCCAGAAGAAGGTGTCAGATCCCCTGGACCTGGAATTACAGGCAGCTATGAGCTGCCTAATGGTGTGGGTACAGAAAGCAAACTTGGGTCCTCTGGAAGAAGAGCAAACACTCTTAGCCACTGAGCTGTCTCCCCTCCCACACCCTGATGCAGGCAGTTGTTGATGGTGAATACGGAGCCACACCAAGCTCTATAGTGATTGCGCATGATCACACTGGACCCTACAAGAAGCAGCACAAGCAGTGACATTTATGTGTGACTTTGGACCAATATGTGCTCCATCACAGGTCATCTTCATCTTCTTAGACAGCATCTTAGGACATGGTGGGTTTCTAAAAAATGTCTTCTATGATAGGACAAGGGTGCAGCTCAATAGGAGGAATGACTTCTAGCGTCCTATAGCAACTATGTAACATAGGTAACTATGGTAGCTGCAGTACATTTCAAAAAGGATGGAAGGGTAAAGTCTTACTGTACCAACAGGAGAATGTTAGAGCTCATGGTGATGGACATGCCAGTTCCCATGATCTGGTCATTCATTACACATTGTGTTGTTCATTCAAACATCACATTGAACCCTACAAACACAACTATTATTATTGTGAATATTTAAAAATACAGCTAATGCAATGGGGGCTTATATGGAATGGCATGATGGACAAGAACCTATGATAAAATTCTCAGGAGCTTTACAGGGTACATATTAAATATTTCCATAACTGAAAATTTATGTGGAATTTGATTAACTATGTTTTGACCTTAGAATATTGCTCAGCGATAAAGTTCTTGCCTAGCATTCACAAAACCCTGAGTTCCAACTTAAGCACTGAAAAAAAAAATTATATCGCAGAGGTAACAAATACCCGCAAACTCATCACTTGCTGATGATATCACTACATGTTATTATGTGCCTGTTCTCAGTGCTCCTGCTATATATTAATTCACTCCAGCACGCTTGGCATGCTCTATGGTGTGCTCCGATGTTTGCATTGTGTGACTATGTCAGGTATTTTTGTGACACCGTGAGCCAAGCCTGTGAGAGAGCAACATTGAGAAGGGTGGGGTTATTTTGCTCATACTTTCAGAGATTTCAGTCTGTTGTAGCCTAGCACTGTGCCGTTGTGCCTGAACTACATCCATCGTGGTGTCATTCACTGCATGGTGGTCAGGGAACACAGAATACAGAAAGGAGCCAGAAAAAGACATCCCCCCAAGGACATGTCCCCAGGAGCTCACTTTCTCTAACCAAACCTGATGGCCTATCTTTTAGCACCTCCCAACATTCTGAATCCGTCCAGGGGATGGATTCCTTTGATTAGAGCACAGCTCTAATTGTTTCTGGGAATGCTCTCACAGACATACTGAGAAATGTACTTTACAAATCTCCCAGCCAGTCTTTCTAGGCAGTCAAACGTGTGATCAACATTAACCATCAGAATGACATCACACCAGTAATTTGAAATTAGCTCAAGTAAAAACACTTAAACCGAGACCAAATAACAGATCCTAAAATTTGTGGGGTTTTTTTCCCCTTGAAGAACAAAGGTTAACCTTTATTAATAACTAAATCACACAAGCTTCCTTTCCCAGCCTTCATTGTATCTTGTCACTCTGTGTTGGGAATCCCTGGGAGGCGTGCTATTTTTTGAAGGGAAGCTGGGAAGGGTGGATCTGGAAAGAAGGGAAGTGGGTAGAGGAGGGGATTGGGAAGAGTGCCGGGAGGGGAAACTGCCGTCTGGATGTATTGAAACCAAAAATAAATTTAAGAAAAATATCACACAAGTCTGGTTGTTTATTTTGATTTGTTAAATACCACCAAATCTGATTACCATGAGCTCACTGGCCCAACACCCCCAAAGCCAAGGTATGTGCAGTCTCTAGTCTTTTCTCTCATGATTTGAAACCGGGCCTGCAGTTGTAATATGGCATCCAGATTCTAAACAGCAAGGAGAAAGGAAAGCATAATGGGAAAGGAGTGATCCCTATATCTATAAAACAAATATTTCCCAGAAGCTTCTGAAAGCCAAAGAGGGGTAAGAGATGTAGTTCTTGGAACTGTGCGTAGTGCCCTTTCCAATGAAGTGAAATAGAAGAAAAAAACTACTTAGGTAGACAACTGTCAGTCAACATCAGCTGGTGTGATATATGAACAGCTCTCACCCCATAACTGTACAGTTCTTTTACATACATGTAGATTAATTAGCTCATTGTCATAGTAATGGCAGTTCTGAAAGGTAGGGTAGATGTTTCTAACAGCAGGAAAAACTGAGGTTTGGAGAGATTCTAGACAATAGAGAAATGGCTTACTGGGAATGAAAACAAGTCTTCCTTCTCCAAGAGCCCAGTACTCTCCATTTTATCACGTAACTTCAGTCTCTACTGAGAAGAGCTCTGATACTCAGCATGAGGAATTTATAATGAGCAAATATGACAAAAGAAATTAGGACAGTCAAAGTACCAAAAACGGTAAGACAGTGAAACACGGTCTAGTCTAGAGGAGACTCCTTAGCGCCTTGCTCTGATTCTGCCTCAGACACTTTGTCTTTACATCCTACTTCCTCACAGTTGCTTTCTCTGGCAGAATCAAGGCTGGTTTACTAGACAGGGGAGTTCAGGTATACATCCTGGAATTTGTTCTAGATAATTCATGGTAGTTAACTTAGTCTACTCCAGTGTTAGTCCTAACGAGTTCTGCTTGACCTTTGACTCAGGTGGGGGCCCATTCTATGGCCACCTGAGCTAGTATACATCCATAACTGAGTGTTGTATGTTTTCTTCCACAAAAACACGCCAGAAGGGTCTGATGGTGGTGGCAGCAGCGTGGCAGCACCCGCCTTTAATCCCAACACTTGGAAGGCAGAGGCGGGTGGGTCTCTATGAGTTCGAGACCAGCCTGGTCCTCAGAGAGAGAAAGAGAGGGAGAGAGTGTATGTGTGTGTTCCAGGACAGAGGGGGCTACACAGAGAAACCCTCTCTTGAAAAAAAACCAAACCAAACAAAATGAACAAAAAACCACCAAAGGGAATCGGGAAGGTTCCCTACCCCTGGATGATCTTCTTTATTATGAAGCAAGATTTTAAAAAATTATTTCTAGTTGATAGAGCTGTGCTGTAACCCCATTAGTCTAAGAACATAGTCTTTTCCTGTCAAACTGTACCACCTCTCAAGCTGACACACATAAACGGCTAGTTATTGCTTCAAATAGTCAATCGAATGTATGCTGCACATGTATTTCTCCGTTCCTCACGGATGGACTCCAGAGTCTTCCATTTTCTTCTGTAAATCAAAGATGGGGGAAAACATACACTGTGTAGTTGTGTCAGAGCGCCATCTCAGACAAAATGGCTTCAGGAAAAGAAGTGTCACAAAAATTGGCGATATGTTTCGTAAAGATACGAGAGCCATCATTCAGGAAGACATAATGATTTAGTAACTGAGATTCAGTCTCACTGATATCAAGGAAATTTATATTCTCTCTCTCTCTCTTTTTTTTTACATTTACTTGTTTATCTATTTGTGTGTGGGAAAGTGAAGACAGCACACGCGTGGAGGACAGAAAATGACTTGTGGGGGGAGTTTGTTCTTTTTTCCAACATGTGGGTTCTAGACATTGAACTCAAGTCACCATCGTTAGTACAGGCTCCTTTCTCTCCTGAGCCATCTTGCTGGTTCTGTAGTCATTCCCTCTCCCTTCCTCCCTCTCAGTTTTTCAACACAGGGTTTCTCTGTATAGCCTTGTCTGTCCTGAAATCTGCTCTGTAGACCATGCTAGCCTCAAACTTGAAGATTGTATTCTGTTTTTAAAGAAATACATTTTGAAATCTATCATTAGACATATCAGAGATCCATCTGCCTCCGCAGATGAGTTGTTATCACTACTTTGTCAAGGTTATGAAGAAACAGGCATTAGTGGTGGGAAAACACATTGCTATACCTTTCTCTAACGGACTATTTGGCCATCGAAATTTAAAATGTGTGTTACTTTGGGATTCCAAACTCCACTTCTGAGAGTTTGCTCTCTTCACATATGGGCAAAATAAGAAAAGAATCATGAACATTGTAATAGATGCAGGAAAAGCATTAGGATAAATTTAACAGCGACTTAAAGTGGAAGCTCATGATGAAGAAAAAGCAAGAACTGCAGCGTCTATGGCTGCATGGCTAGCTACCTCCAGAACACTGTGTCTCAAAAAACACAAGTTTCTCCCACCGTGACGGGCATCAGAGCAGAGTATGCTGGTAGCTATTACTCTGGATCACTCAACATTTCCGTCAGTGTTTTGTCTGGGCTGCAGTGACATCAAGACTCGAGCTGGCAGATCTGCGGTGCAGGCATATGTTTGACTAGCTAGCACTGGCTATTGCCAGCAGCAAGCGCTCTTTTGTCTTTACTAGAGCTGTTTGGGTCTCCTCAGACACAGACGTGGGTTTGCACAGAGGTGAGTGATCTGACAGAGATACTCCAAAAAGATGAGGTGGAAGCTGAAATGCCTTTGATGACATACTTTTGGCAGCCACACCTCATTTCTGCCATATTCTTTTGAATACACAGTTCAGCCAGGATTCAGTGAAGGAGAAATATCATGCAAATATTATGCAGAAGGAAAATATTTAAGACCTTCTTGGTGTGTTATCTATGAACGGGGAGTGTTTTAATATTATGCGTGTTTACAAAAACCCTACAACAAACATTGTGCTTGATAGTGGCAGTCTGAAGCTCACCTCTGGGCCAGAGATGAGGTAAGAGCACTCGCTGGAGCTGTCCCTGCTCTTCATGGCAGGACATTCTGTCCCAGGAAGAAAGGACAGTGAAGGGAATGGTAGTGGTAAGAAGTCATCGGTCTGATTGGACAGAGAGAAAGGAAATGTCTATGTTCACAGATGACATGCTGTTACAAAGAAATTGCAAATAAATCTACATATGCACTTTTAGATGGCAGAAGTAAACAGCAGTATCTACGTATAAAGGTGAATAGCACACACCTTTAATCCCAGCACCCAGGAGGCGGAGGCAGATGGATCTCTGAGTTCAAGGCCAGCCTGGTCTATAGAGAGAGAGAGTTCCAGGACAGCCAGGGCTACACAGAGAAACCCGTTCTGGAAAAACAACAGAAGTTAATAAGATATGTAGCTGGGCACAGTAGAGTGTGCCTGTAATCCGAGATTCTTGGGAGGCAGCCTCAGAAGGGTCACTTGAGCCCAGGAATTTAAGGCCAGCCTGAGCAACATGAGGATGATCCCATCTCTACAACAACAAGCATGCAAACAGCAAGCAAGCAAACAAATGAAAGAGTTTTTTGTATCTCCCAGCAATCATTAGACAAAAGATTATTGAATGTCACCCTCTTCAATAAACACTTTAAAATAAATTGCTTGAGGGCTCAGAGATGGCTACTGTCATATTGACACTAGATCTATACAAAGGAACACTGCTGGTCAATAGCAAATGCCAAGCGTTTTATTATTTAAGTGGTACCGGGTCAATTGGATATCTATACCCAAAGTTGAAATCTGCCCATGTATACTTAGAAATGTATTCGAAGTCGACTCTATCTTTAAATGTGATGGCAATTCAATATATTCTGTAGAAGACATATCTGCAAGACCCTGGTGTTAAATAAATGTCACAGTGGTCAGCCCAGAAAGGAAGCTGCCACATAATTCCCTTCAGAAATGTAATTTATTAAGAAAAATAGCCTGGAGCCGGGAGGGAGATATCACTAGACAGAAAATGCTATCATGTATTTAAAACTGTTTAAGGGAGCCTTAAAGGGGAGGCTTCACCTTAAAACCTGGAGAGGAGCTTGAAGAGTCAGAATGAGAGGGTTTGAAGAGACGGCTCAGCCGTTGAGAGCACTGACTGCTCTTCCAGAGGACCTGGGTTCAGTTCCCAGCACCCACGTGATTGCTCACAACTGTCTGTAACTCCAAGATCTGACACCTTCACACAGACAAAACACCAATGCACATAAAAATAAAAATAAATACATTATTGAAAAAAAAGTCAGAATGAGAAGGGAGATGTGAGGGATGGAGGGTGCAGAGAAACATCTTCAGAGACATAGGAAATATCAGACTCGAGTGAAGTTTGGGGGCTGGCAGGAATTTTCACATCATACAGCTTAGTTCAATGTGCATTTGAGACAAAGCCTGTGTTCTAACACTTGGAGTTAGAATGTCAAAGATCAACCACACTGGATGTAAATAAAACTTACTATGAATTGTCTCCATTGCCAATATCTTTGTGGGATGGAAGGGCCGCTAACATTGTGGCAGAAGATATTCACAAAACCTACAACTGACAACTGACTTCCAGAATACGGAAATTACTGTCTACCCAGAAAGGATAGATACCTCAACACACAAAGGAGTAAAAGACCCAAAAACGCTTTAACAAGAGAGTGCATCAGAACAACATCTGAAATCATGCACAGGAGAGGAGGCATTGAAAAGGCGGGGTGGGGTGGGGTGTTTATCTCCGTTGGCCTGGTAGCTACCTGAGCATGCTCACATTGTGAAGGTTTATCAAGTTGTATACTCATAATCTGTGCTTGTTCCTGCGTATTTGCCAGACTTCTATAAACATGCTGTTTAGAAGTTCATTTTCACTTGAACTTCATAAGGACTTGAGTGCTATAAAGGCGGAAGTGAGAGAGCCTGGAGCAATCCAGCCACACCCGTCTATCCCACCTGGGAGGCAGCTAGCAAGGCTAGGAGTCTCTTTTCTTTTTCTGGCTTCCTTTGGGCTAATGCGAAGCATCCGTGGCAGAAATCCCTATTCTCAGGAGAGTCTTATCCCTTCTGGAGCCCACAGGAAGCTCATCCGGCCTCCGGCTTTTACAGTTTTAATCTCCTGACTGAGCAGTACTACTGGTAGATTTCACTTAGGGAGATGAGGTGGGTTTCATTTTTACCGGCTCTCCACTTCGAGTGATGCTGGCTCTATCCCCGTTGAGCATCGGACATTATTGGAAACCTGACCAGATCTCACGACTGTTTCCCAAAAGAGGCATATGCACTAAATCTCGGTTCAAAACAAAATTCTGCCAACAGTTTGGAGGATGGGGGTGGGGAAGGGCCCTAAGATAGACCCCAGGGAGTTAAAACAGCAGGGTTTGCATAATTGGTTTCTGGGCTCATTGGGGGAAGCCAGTTGGGATTACCTATTAAATCCCCCTTATAACTTTTAAGAAGTCTTTTGGGTTGTAAATGAAGCAGTTATCAGTCTAGTTAAGGAATACAATAACAGGCTTTGGAAGTAAAACAAGGGACAAAAGCTGTCATCAAAATGCAAATGAATTCCTTGGGTGTGTCCTTCGGAAAGATTTTAAGGGACAGGAAAATTCTTCTTTGAGGGTGTAGAAAATGCTTTTCTATTAGCAAGACACCAAAATAAAGAGGGATTCCTATGGATAAGTTGTCTTATTTGCTTGTTTTAGTCACTTAGAAAGTTAGATATTTAGTTAGTTTGTTACTCCTTGGTTAATTTTACTGCTCTCTCAACAAATACTCTTTTTTTTTTGAGACAGGATTTCTCTGTGTAGCCTTGGCTGTCCTGGGCTTGTAGACTAGGCTGGCCTTGAACTCATAGAAATCTACCTGCCTCTGCCTCCCAAGTGCTGGGATTACAGGCATGCACCAGCACAGCAGTCTGGAATGCTCTTTTTTAATAGGAAGTAGCTGGAGCCATCAACTCAGAGCTTCCTATTTGAAGGAATCCAATCTAAGTTTGAGCTCTTGTGATCCATGCTGGCTGGCGGAAGACCAGAGATACAGTCTGCTCTACCTGGGTTATGTGTATTGGGCTGTAGAACCAACTCCTTGCCTCTCTCGCTTCCTTGCCAAGAAAGGACAAGCAGCGAAGGATTATTTGTGTGGCAAACATATTTAAATTTGTGATGCCTGCCCCCCATACCGTACAGCTAAAGAGACATTTTAGGGCAGGGGGAAAAAATAAAACCTTTGAAATTAATTAAAATAACAGCACAATATCCCCCACCCTTATCTTTCTTCAACTAACTTATTCCCAGTATTTAATGCCCAAGAGGGTAATGTTAGAAGATGTCCAAGAAGCCTGCTTTTAACACCTTCAGGTGCAGCTGTAATGATGTACCTGAAAGGGAGTCATCCTGGAGCAAGCTGGCAGCTCCCCACTCTGAGCCAAGTTGGTCACAGCATGTCTGGTTTCAGAGAGTGTCAGACAGTACGAGCAGATGGACGGTCCCTCCAGACTAAGTGAGGGGCGTTTGAGTAGCTCAGACACACGCAGCTCTTCAGGGCGCAGCCAGCATGTTCATTCTTTCCTCGTTGCTCCCATTACCTGGACCCTTGTCTGAAGATTTCTTTTCTTGAAGAGTCAGATCATCTGGAACTCCAGTATCCTTCTAGGCTTAGTTGGGGCTTCAAAACACTTCAAGAAAAAAAAAATACATCTCTTTAAAAAACAAAAATCACAAAGTGGGTCATGAGCTTGTAACATCTGAGATCAGCACGGACAGAGTGTTCTTATTCAGATCTGAACTGTGATCTGAGTAACGACTTCGCATGACAGCTCAGACAGAGAAAGCCACGATGAAAGGAATGAACGCCCTTGGTAGAAACAATCAGAGGTAAATCTTTAATCATCAAAAGCAAAACCAAAATGCTTCAGAATCACTGATAGTCTTGGATGAAGTCAGAAGGGAGTTGGGAAGGAGTCCACAAAGAAGGGAACGCTCTTGTTTTTTAAGCTTTATGGTTAAGAGTCAAGCATGTCCCACCCACCTTTTGACATTTTGAAGTGATATCACCATCTACAAAGTTCACACTGGAGATCCAAAACAAATTGCCTGACTTCCTCTCAATAATGCTTTAAGCAAGTTTAACAATGTGGTGTGGGTTTCATTCATAAATACTCTCTTGTGCAGGTGGCTCACTGGAGCCAGGTGGATATGATTGGCAGTGTTCCGAATGGATATGGTCTCTTCTAATTTATAGATCTGTGTACATTCAATACACTTCTTTGCACCAATCATTAGCTCTTCTAGGGTGGATACCTGATGAAGGATGGAGATCATAAAAAAGAAGACAGAAGCTGGGCAGGGGTGGCACACATCTTTAATACCCAAAATGGGAAGGCAGAGGCAGGCCAATCTCTGAGTTCAAGACCAGCCTGGTCTATAGAGTGAGTTCCTGCACAGCCAAGACTAGCTACATAGAGAAACTCTGACTTGAAAAAGCGGCGGATGGGGAGTGAGAGGAGAAGATGGAGGAGGAGGAAGAAGAGGAGATCCTAGGCTACATAGTAAGATAGTGTCAGGGAAAATATCAACCAAACCAAACCAAAATGAAACATCCTTGGTTCCAGGCTAATTCTACTACAAAATATTACAAACAGAGAGATGGACTAGGTCAGCATTTTTGTCCATGGCAGTTACAGGGAAAATGGCAAGATGGGACATTGGTTTGTATGTGCTAGGAGGTGATCATGAGAGCCAGTTTTCAAAGACTGTGTTTATAGGCTGGCTGTGGTTCTGCTGGAGAGCACAGGCTTAACACGCCTTGGCTTTGATCCCTGTATTACCTCTCCCCACGTTAACAAATTAACAAACAAGATAGCATTTGTGAAAAGGCTTCCTAGACCACAGATTATTATTATATAGGTAATAAAATTGCTGATTTTTATTTAGTGATAGCAGGGAGAGGGAAGACGTGGAGGCGTCCACACACTTAGCTCTTCGTGTTGTAACCCCTGGCTTATTTATATGTTTTTGAAATACATGCAAAGGGATTAAGCAAAGTAATGTTTTTCTGAAATTTTTATTTTGAAGTAACTTAGTGGTTAGTCTCATTTTAGAATAATGTCCTCTCTACTCTTAGGTTTTATACCTAACCTCTAGGGCCAGACATGCCTCTATAGATGAATAAGTATGTAACGATGGTAGAGTTTTGACTTTCCCAGTAAGCTTTTCTTCCCGGCTCAGCTTCCTCATCCCCATCACTGCTGAAGCTCTTCAGACCCCTGCCCCAGGTCACCGCTGTTACTCTGACAAAGGAGCTCTGTCACCCTATTTAAAAACCTGGATGGCGACCATGGCAGAGGGAGACTAACCAGATGCGTCTCCCAGTCCCCCTGCTCTTAGCTTGTATTTGTGAAGAGAGTACTGCATTTAACTGTACCTTTGCGAAAGCTGGCTGAAGAATATTTTGGCTACGTTTGTATACTACACAACTGTGTTTTTCAGACAATCTGATCTGCGTTGTTGCCCACACACTGTGCTGTTTGCTGTTGAGAATTCTTTCCCTCAGATGGTCTGACCTACTTGTGACGTCTGACCACTCTCACATTTAGGTATTTTTCTTTCTTGTACTCGCTATACACGGACAGCAAGAGAAATTCGTAGGTGTTGAAATTTGTCACTGGAGTGAGCCAGTTCTCAAGAACAAAACCAGAGCTGAAGTGATGGTAGCATTCTTACCTTGAAAGCACACACAAACACACACACACACACACACACACACACACACACACAGGGCGTAAAATGTACAAAGATCAGAAATGAAAGGCATGTCTCTCTGGATTTAATGACATCAAAGAATAAAGGAGGGATATATGAATAACACTTTGCTAAAAAATTTAACTGTCTAAGGGAAAAGGACCGATACCTTGAAAAATGCAATTCAATAAAACTCCCAGAAAGAGGAGTATGTAATGGGAATAGGCCTACATATGTTATAGAAATTAAATCAATAATTAAGACCCCTCCACAACAGGAAGAACCAGCTCTTACTGGTGTTAATGGTGAACTATGGCAAACATTAGAGAAAACTCATTCAGTTGGTTGCCCATGCTTATTTTGAGACAAGGACTCACTATGTTGCCCATCTGAGCCTGAACTCATAAGCTCTAGCAATCAACCTTCCTCCACCTCTTGAATGCTGGCACTGTACAACAATGTTGTGCAGTCCAAATTGCCCTTAAAAAACAAAAAACAAAACCCAACAACAGCAAAGATTCATTGGCCAGAGCTGAGGCCAAAGTAGACCATGCTGTGAAAGTTCGCTCTCCTTATTTAAAAGTTGTGTGTGTGTGTGTGTGTGTGTGTGTGTGTGTCTGGAGAGTTAGCCAAGCAGCTAATAATAACCCCTTTTCTGGGAGAAGACCTGAGTTCAGTTCCCAGAGCCCATATGGCTTACAAACATCTGTAACTCCAGTTGCTGAGATCCAGTGTCTTCTTCTGACCTCTCTGGGCACCAGGCACACACTGATGTAACAAACACTCATACAACAAAATAAAACAAATCAATCTAAAAGCATTTAAGTTGGGCTGGAGACATGGCTCAGAGGTCAAGAGCACTGCTTGCTTGACCAGAGGTCCTGAGTTCAATTCCCAGCAACCACATGGTGGCTCACAACCATCTATAAAGAGATCTGATGCATCTTCTGGCCTACAGGCAGAACACTGTATACATAATAAAATAAATAAATCTTTTTTTAAAAAAAATTTAAGTTTTAAGATATCATTTTCATGAACTTTAGGCACTAGAGTTTTGTTTTTTTGTTTGTTTGTTTGTTTGTTTTTAAGGTTTTTTGAGGGCATGGGGCAAAGGGTGAGATTCAAGATAAAGTCTCACTATGTAGTCCTAGCTATCCTGGAACTCACTCTGTAGACCAGGCTGGCCTTGAACTCACAGAGCCCTGCCTGCCTCTGCTTCTCAAGTCTGGGATTAAAGTCAGGTGTCATCAACACCCAGCTTAGATTTTTATTTTTTAAACATTGCACTAATATGTGCTGGGTAACTGAGATTTTGTTTGTTTGTTTTTCTTTTTGTTTTCTGCTTTTTTGTTTTTGCATTCTCAAATTTTGTTCCCAAGGCATGTGTCTCTCTATAGTCCCAGTCTTGTGGGGAAGGGAGGCAAGGAAGGAAAAATTGCAAATGCACTGTGGGTATGACGGAATGTGGGATTTTTGTTTTTTTTTTCCAGTGGTGACGGTTAGCATTTCGGCATACACAAAGACCAGGGTGCTAAGCGGTGGGTAATGTGAAGTGCAGCAGTGGGTAGGGAGGGCTGTGTGGTCTAGAATCAACAAAAAAGGACTCTAGTTTACCCTGAGCAGGACTGGCTTCAATTAAGCTCACATCCTAGCTAGATCAACTGTGTATCTTGAAAACGTAGACCAACCATTGACCTCTGGCAAAGCACACTTGTATTTTTTGATTGATTAATTTGTATAATCTTTACTGTTTCTTATGCATTAAATCTGTTGTTAGGTCCTTCAAAAAGAACTAGAATGGTGGGAATGATGTATTCTGGGGGTGTTGCAAAGGCTAGATCAATAAAATACACGGAAAACTTATTCTTCTCAAGATGATGGCTCACCAAAGAATAATCAGAAAGTCCTTCCTCTTGTTTGAGAATTGTTTCCAAGCTGGGCACAGTGGTGCATGCCTAAAATCCCAGCACTCTGGGAAGTAGAGTCAGGCTGATCTCTGTGAGTTTGAGATGAGCCTGGTCTACAAAGTGAGTCTAGGACAGCCAAGTCTGAGAAACTCTGTCTGGAAAGAAAGAAAGAAAGAAAGAAAGAAAGAAAGAAAGAAAGAAAGAAAGAAAGAAAGAAAGAAAGAAAGAAAGAAAGAAAGAAAGATGCTAGAACATAAGCATTTTCTTCCAAAGTCCAAATATAGCAGACTCTAGGTTGTATGACAGTTATTTGTTCTTTCCTTAAACATAATTTCCTTTCTAAATCTCAGGTTTTTTGATGAAAATAGTTTCAGGAAATACAATGCATATATAAGCACAGCTGCTATTCCATTTTGTTTGGACATGCATTAGAACGTGCAACTATTAATAATTAGGTCATTTATAAAAAGCCTCAGATCTTCTAGATCTTATTGCTACATATACTTCTGGGTCAGTGATCCATAAATAATAAGATGCTTAAAATTATAATTTTTCTAATACTTGTGATGGAATTCTTCAAGTTCAGTAAACTCAATATAAGCATGTGACGTTTCGGCCAAAAGATAAGCTTAGTTTGAAAGATGAAAACTGACAAAAAATCTAACTATTCTGAGGGGCTAGTCAGGTACGTGGGTACACATATGCTGTCCCGGTACCTGGACAATAGACTCCCCAAAACAAAACCTGGAAACCAACCAATCAACCAACCAACCGAGAATGTTTTGGGCATCGTTATACAGAAACATTGTGAAAGCAGAAAGACCCTACATGTTGTCCCTCCCTTCAGGAATGTGTTTTCGCTCTGCTTCTCTTCAACAGTGCTTCTCCTCAAGGAGACGGGGCAGGGAAGCCTCCTGTCATCATGCCCCAGCCTCCTGACTACTTTCTGTGGGCTCATCGCACTGTGGATTGAGTGGATACTGTTGCATTAGAACAGCCACTCTCAATCATGGCTTGTGACCCCTTGGGGTCCAATGACCCTTTCATGGGGGTTGCCTAAGACCATCGGAAATATCCAATATTTCCATTTTGCTTCATAACAGTAGCAAATTACAGTTCTGAAGTAGCAATGAAAGTAGTTGTATGATATCTGGGGTCACCACAACACTAGGGCCTGTATTAAAGGGTTGCAATGTTATTGAGAACCACTGCATTAGAGTCTGGGCAAGGAAGAGCTGCTTTCTCCACCCACCATCCCCCACAGGAGGATTAAGGATGTGCTATTTATCTGCTGCTGAACTTCCCTAGGCTATGAATACACAGAGAACACATAATTAATTTCTTCCGTAGTTCTGGAAGACCTTTAGGCAGACCAGTTTATTTCACTGTCTCTACTTAGCCTGCATTTAGATGCACAGTGTTTGATGAAACTAGGGAGTACAGTATAATCTGGGGTTATCTTTCCAAAAAGAAGAAGAACCAGTTATTCTATAGTAGGGTCAACGTGCCAATATATGGAAAGATATATAAAGACAAAAGAAGGGCTAAGCACTGGTAGCAACCAGAAAGAATTGTTTGAGAAAAGAATGGTAGTCATCAGAGCAGGAGCCTGACTGTTGTCCAAGATCTGTCGAGTCAGATCTTAGTACATTTGGGAAGCAAATGTTCTTTCTTTATGGCCCACACCAACCTCCGGCTTGCCATGTGACCTAGGGTGGCTTTGAACTCTCTATTTTCTCATCTCAGCCTCTGAGTGCTGAGATTACAGGCCTGCACCTCCATGCCCAGAGAATAAGAATCATTCAAATACCTAACTGCACATCAAGTCCTTTGCTGGTACTGTGGTGTAGAGATACTAAATCCAGCATAGCTGATCAGTTCGTTGTTGATATATACATATAAAAGGAAGACAATTTTGGTGAGGGGCAGTCTGAGACAGGGCTGGCTGCCCTGAAATTCATCCTGTAGGCCAGGCTGGTTTCGAACTCAAAGGTCGGCCTGCCTCTGCCTCCTAAGTGCTGGCATTAAAGGGGTGCACCACCACTGCCTGGCTAGAAGACTGTTTTCTAGGAGACTGACCATAAAAGTTTTCTATCCGTGAAGTCGTACGACAACCCAGCAGTCCAAGGCAGACAAAGGAAGGCAGGCGCGGTGGTTTGAATGAGAATGGCCCCCGGGATGTTCACAGATTTGAAAGTTTGGTCACTGGGCAGTAGCACAATTTGGAAGGATTAGGATGTGTGGTCTTGTTAGAGGAAGTGTGTCACTGGAGGTGGGCTTTGACGTTTCAAAAGCCCACAGCAAACACAGAGTCTTTCTCTCTCTTGACCAGTAAATCGGGGTGTAGCTCTCGGGTCCTCTCCAGCACCATGTCTGCCTGTGTACTTCCAGGCTCCCCGCCAGGACAACAGTGGACTAAATCTCTGAAACCACAAGCCATCCCTCAGTTAAGTGTTGTCCTTTATAAGAGTGGTCTTAGTCATGGTGTCTCTTCACAGCAATAGAACAGTGACTAAACAGTAAGTGTTCTATTTAACTGGGAAAAGAGATCAAATTATTTGTGTTTGCACATAACTTGATTTTATGTATAGAAAAACCTAACGATTGTACCAAAATACTATTATAATTGATAAACAAGTGCAGTAAAGATATAAAACCAGCAGAACATAAAAAAAATCCCAGAATAAAAATCAACATATAAAAATCACTACTTGTTCTATATCCCAACAATAGAATCACTGGGAAAGGAATGAAGAAAATAATCAAATTTACAATAGGAAAAAAAACCCCACAAACAAACAAACAGCAACAAACCAGGCATAAATTTAACCAAGCTAGTGAGTGATATCTCCAATGAAAATTACAAAAGTATGCTATCTTAATCACTGTCTATTGCTGTGAAGAGAAATCATGACCAAGGCAACTATTATTTAAAAAAGCCTTTAGTTGGGGCTTGCTTAAAATTTCAAAGGTTTAGTCCATTATTATCATGACAGGAAGCATAGTAGTATGCATGACCCTGGAGCATCGTGATCCAGGCAGAGACAGTCTGGGCCTGGCATGGACTTTTAAAACCCCAAAGCCCACCCGAGTGACATATTTCCTCCAACAAGGACACACCAACTCTAACACAGACACACACCCTAATCCTTCTAATCCTATCAATTAGTGCAATTACCTGGTGACTAAGCCTTCAAACATATGAGCCTATGGGAGTCATTCTTTTTCAAACTACCACAACCGCCACAAATGGTGAAAGATGTTTAAGCAAATTTTTGCCCGTAAACAAACATGGAAAGACATTCCATGTTCATGGAGTAGAAAAATTCAGATTAAAATGCCTATCTGAACAAAAGCTATCTATAGGGTCAGTGTAGGTGGTATCAGCATCCCAACAACATTCTTCAAGAACTAGGGGAGAAAAATCACAAACTTTACATGGATCTACAAAGACCTCAAAATAGCCAAAGCAAGAAGAGCAAGGTTAGGGGAGCTACAATACCTGACTTCAACACATACTATAAAACCAGGACAGTAGTCTCTCCTTCCCCCTCTCTCTATGTCTCTTTCTGCCCCTATCTCTGTCTCTCTCTTTCTCTGCCTCCCTGACTCTTTGACTCACATTACTGTGAGATATGCTGCTTCACTCCACTATGAGCCTCAGCCATAGTGTTCGGCTCACCTCCGGTTCACAGAAATCAAACCAGAAGGCTGGAGACTCAAAGCTCTGAAGCTGTGGGCCAAAAGACCTCTTTTCTTCCTTTAATCCTATTTCTCTCATATGTTTGTCACAGAAAACAAACAAACAAACAAAACCCCTCAAAAAATAAACCTGGCTAACACAGAGAGAAGAAGCCTTACCTATGATTCAGGCTGAGGAACGCCAAGTGAACTCCAGAGCTAATGTTCTCAGTCATCATGGTAGAAGCAAGCTGTTTAACACACAGCACTGCTACTTTCTGTTAGTTCCAATGACATTCTTTTCATCTTATGTAGCATTGTTATTCTCAGAGGGAAGAGTAATCATATGATCAGGGCAGAACCAGCAGCTGCTTTTTGTCTGCACTGGCATGATTGTGATTCTTGTACCATCATCACTCGTGTGTACCATCCAAGGCTAAGGCTATCACTGTGACCTCAAACACACATCAGATTGGTGCAGTGGTCCCAGAACATGCTATCCATTCAGTCAGGAAACCCCTTTGTAATCCGGAAGCCCAAGCTGAAGTTACACCCACTGGCTCAGTTACATTGTTACTGCTCTGATGAAGCACCATGGCCAGGAAAACTTATAAAAGAGAATTTATTGAAGTGTACAGCTCCAGAAGGTCAGTCCATGGCTGTCATGGCAGGGAGTATGGTGGCAGGCAGGCCAGATGTTGGAGCAGGAGCTGAGAGCTGACATCTTAATCCAGGAGGGCAAAGCAGGAGGGGGCTGGGGAAGAAGGAGAAGGAGAGGGAGAGGAAGAGGGAGAGGGGGACAGAGAAAGAGGTAACTGGGAATGGCATCCACTTTTGAAGCTTCAAAGCCCATCCCAAGTGATGCTTTTCCTCCAACAAAGCCACACCTCCTAATCCTTCCCAAACAGCTCCACTGCCTGGGAATGAAGCATTTAAACATTTGAGCCCATGATGGGGACATATATTTGAATATATTCTCATTCAGACCACCTCACCCACAGAACACTTTCTTGATTTTAACAAATGTCATCTAATTTCCCCATTGCTGTGAGTAGTTTCCTATCTCCCTATCTAATCTTTTGACAGTATAACAACCCTACCCAAATTATAATATTCAGGTGGTCCTTCCTTTACGATGCTTTAGTCTAGAATTTTGCAAATTTATAATGGTGTAACAGCCACACCTGTTCAGTAGACAATAGGCCTTTAAATTCTGAATTTTGTTCCTTTGCCAGCCTAGCAAAAAATAGAAGGATATGATATCTAGTGCTGGGCAGGATGGTGAACTGTAGTTCTTGGCCAGCCACACAATCACTAAGCAGAAAGTCCAGCACACCACATTGTGTATGTGGCTGGATGCAATGGGGCCAGTAGGGAAGTGGACTGGATGCATTTTCAACTCAAATGGATTTATCAGAGTGTTACCTCACCGTGACTCAAAGTGCAGTCTATAAACAAGCTTCATTCTGTTCCCCAAGTATTTTCTTCTTCTATCATCTTACCTATAAATATAATTCATTCTAAAATTAGCCTCTAAAACTCTAAAGGATTGATGAAAATTAACTGATCAAAGGGAGAAAGGCTATTCCTAGAAACAAAAGCTGAAAGGGAAGGCTTTCATTTTAAAATCTATTTTAACGTATTTTGATGTGTATTTTTAATTGTCACCTAGTGATTATACAGATTTATGGGGTACAGTGACATTTCAGTGTGGGTATACAATTATAATTATCAGATGAGGGTAATTGTCATGATTATCACCTCAGACATTTTAGATTTTGTGACACATGAAAGACACTCATGGAAAATATTTTAAATAATTCTAAAGGATGTTTTGATGCACATATGTATATATATATATGCAAACTTATTTTTTTTCATCATGGTGGGCAATCAGCTAAGCAATTGTTCTACCACTGAGCTGAATATCCTTAGACCATGAATGAACATTCTGGTCAGCATAAGTTGGGTCAGGTGATATAGACCATTTTGTTCTCTGCTCTTTTCTTAGTGCTCAAATACAGGAAAACAAACATTAAGAAAAATTTGATCTGTTATCCTCTATTGATGTTCATCCATACAGAAGTGTGCTTATTATACCAGCTGAGATGGTGAAACCCATACGAAATAGAAGCAACCTCCTTCATATCTCCTTCAGCCTCCTTCACATTTCCATCCCCCTAAGCAACCAGAGTTATACCCGCTGTCCATTCCACACTTCTCCCTTGTTCAGTCAAATACTTGCAAGTGATATATATATATATATATATATATATACATATATATATATATATAGTCTTTTTGAACTTGTTTCTACTCAAATATAATTAAAGCAAATGTGTTAGTCTGTAATTTATGTGTCTCCTGCTCCCCACGTCTTAACAATAGATAAATCAAGAACATTCCTAACAATTTAAGAAATATGGCTAGATTAAATTTTTCTTTCTTTTCTAAAATTGTGTCTTTCTCCTTCATCCCAGCATGTGTGTGTGTGTGTGTGTGTGTGTGGTGGTGTTTGGTTTCACATTTCTTATTTGTACTTTGTCTTCACTAGTGTCTGTCCTCCATAGGCCTACTCATCTTCCAGGATGTTTTTAGCTTCTAATCTTATTAGTGAAGGTATCTGCCTTGGGCACTATGCCCTGCTAGGTCCATGATTCTTAGAACAAAAGAGAATAAATAGCAGGGGGATAATTCACCTCCCAGAAGTCATAGGTTATTAAGTAAAAAGCCCAATGCCGGATATAGGGTACTTCCCTGTGAATTGTTGATTAATTAGGAAGATCTCAGATACCCCCAAAACAATATAGGCTATTGCCAGCCGCTATTCTTGGTTTCCCATTGGAACTTGATGAAAAAACCCGAATGCTGAAAGCCAAGACATGCTTTGGCTACAGGACATGCAGAAATCAAGCTAAAAGCTTCCTCCCTGCTGGCTAGCTTTCATAGTACCAGAATTCACACAATGCAGGCTTTGGGGAAAGAAAAGTCATCAACAGTCTTAGATGGCTGTGAACCCTACAAAGTACAACAATGACATGTCTGTCAGAATGCGTTCATTAATGTAACAGTGGCGTGAATGCTATGGGGTTAACCAACCAATTTCTACTTAGATTCAAGGTATACTCCATATGAGGGAACTCGGGCCTACAACTGCAAACCCAGCCAAGAACTTGTGGCTGGGTAGTCATAAGGTCTCAAAGAAAACCAACTACAGTCATGGTATCAAACTGCTTTCTACAAATTTTTTAAACCCATAGATTAATGCAGCTCTCAGATTTCATCAGAGAACCTTCTTTTTGCAGTAGATAGGGGTTAATTCAGAGACTTAAAACCAGTCAAAGAGCAAAGAGTAAGTAGCCACTGCATACTCAGATCCATGGGACATCTGTATTATACACATGTGCCCTTCTGCTAATGCTCAGAGAACATTGAGGAAATGGGGCAGAAAGACCATGAAATCAAAGTTTGGGAATACTGTGAAACAGTATCTTCTGGCATGACACAGCTAATGAGCTCATGAACTTACTGTAGCTGTAGCTACCCACACAAACCCTGAGTAAGATTGGGCCAGGAAGCATTTCAATATAGAGTGGAGAAGAGCTCATGATACGTGTCCCTGACACACACACACACACACACACACACACTCACACTGAGGGACTATTGGCAGTTAACAGCGAATGGGTGAAAGGGTACCACTTTCTTCAGTGTTGTAACCGCTGATAATTTGTCCACGCTCCAGGAAATGACCTCCCGTGTTCGTGCAGGAAGCCCTGCTTAAACTCAGTGGGTCTTACACACAATAAGACATGAAAGTAGAAGGAGAACTGTTTGAGAGAATTAAGAGACGGTAGGAGGGTGAAAAAGACTAAAATTTATTATATGTATAGGTGCATGGAACTATCAAAGCTTTGAAAACACAATTTTTAAGAAGGGTGAGCTTGTGGGCCAACCACCTCTGCACATAGAAAGCTACAGAGCATCTGCTCGCTCCCGTAATAATTAGCTGTTTGTCTTGAGACAGGGTCTCATATATCTCAGCATGGACTCTAACTTAATATTTATCTGGGGATGACACTAAACTGGTTCTCCTGCTTCCACCTCCCAAATGCTGAAATTACAGGAATGCACCTCCATGCCTGCTTAAGGGCTGCTCTAAGTCAGGGCTGTGTGCACAGTGGACAAGCACTCTTCATCCTTTGCTCCCACAATTGGATCTGTATCTAATTTTCTGAGCTTTGAAGCCTACAGGTTTTGAGGGTAATGTTATGAATTAAGGAAAGCCAATGAATAAAACCCATCTTTCTATAAATTCTGTATTAGCCAAGAGCTAAACAAGTTAGATGAAAACATTACCTTCTGGTCATCAGCTAGACAGAGGACACAGAATGACAACCACAATGTGTCTCCTTCCCACAAATCCACAGGATTTGTGTAGCCTTGGCTGTCCTAGACTTGCTTTGTAGAACAAGCTGGTCTTGAACTCACAGAAATCCATCTTCCTGTGCCTCCTCGAGTGCTGGGATTACATGTGTGAGCTACTACACCGGACTTCAACTTTATAAATTAACTCAATACCTTCATCTATGCAACTAGACAGACTACAGCCTACTGGGTAACTTATAAACAACAGAAACTTATTTCTTTGAAAGCCGGGATGCCAGAGAGGAAGGTATTGACAGGTTTAGTGTCTGTCAGCGGTCAGATTCCTGCCCCTAAATTGTGCTCCATTCTACAAAGGGGAGAAACAATACTTCTCACTTGGCGGAGGAGCAGAAGTGGGCTGGGGGGACCAAGGGTGGGGTGGTTCAGTGGGTGGGGGATGGGGTGGAGTGTGGGGTGAGAGGGCACTGATAGGAGCAGGGAAGGAGGAGGAAGAGGAGAGAGGAAACATCTCTTCTTTTCTGAAAGCATTAAATCCATCCATGAGAGTCTAAACCTCATGGCCTAATCACATCTCAAAGGCTCCACTTTCTAACAATTATATATTTATAATTAGCAATGGAGTTTCAATGAGTTTCAGAGGGGACAAATATTCAACCTACAGGGCCTAGCCTCTCTTAATCTGTAATAGCAATACAGACTAAGACATCTTGTAGGGCTTTTTGTTAATATTTATTTTTATTTTATGTGTATGAGTGTTTGTTTATAGGTAGGTATGTTGACCATATGTGTGCCTGAAGCGTGTAGAGGCCAGAAGAGGGTATCAGATCCTTCGAAACTGGGACTTACAGGCAGTTGTGAGTGATTTTTTTTTTAACTTCAGGAAATTTACTTTATAGAAACAAATCACACAACTGTTTGAAAAAAATCTGTAGGAAAGATATTTATGACAGCATTCTTGTTAAGACTGGAAAAACTCAAGATTACTCGCTATTTATAAAAGATGGGTTAAATAAATACTGCTCATATGTAGAATGGAAAGGCCGTGCAGATATTAAAAATGTAACGAGGAGACTCTTGTAAGCACTGACCCAGAAAGTTGTTTATGAGAGCATACTGACTGAAAAGAGCAAGGATACTAATGTGTATTGTATGTAGATTTTTGTTGTGTCTTTGTCCATTTCAGGCTTAGAAAACAAAATCAAATACCCCAATCTCTCACCAGTTTGTTCCTTGGGAAACTGGATTGCTCGCTCTGGAATGAAGGCTGTTTAAGAAAGTAGAAGGCTTGCATTCTTTATCTAATGATAAATAATATCCTAACGACAAGCTTTTCTAAACAGTGGCACATACAAGGAAAGTCCCCTCAATCCTCAGAGCCTTCTCCTCAGAGGATGCTGAGCCCCAGGCGGACATGCCCAGGAATAGTTTTGTAAGCTGAGACTGTAGCTGGTTCTGGTCATGCATACCCTCTCTAATAAGACACTTTAGCCTCACTCCTTTACCTGCCGGGCTGCGTGCACAGCCCTCTCTGAACAATGCTTCTAGCAATCTTAGCATCTAGGACTGAGATTTCAGTACCCACTGAACTGTGCAAGAAGCTGTGATGGTTCAGTCGTAAGAGCTTCCAACTCCTGAATGACATGTCATCACACTTCATTGACCTACACAATTTCTCTTTCCTTTTTTTTTTTTTTTTTTTTTTTTTTTTGAGACTGGGTTTCTCTGTGTAGCCTTGGCTGTCCTGGACTTGCTTTGTAGACTAGGCTGGCCTTGAATTCATAGAGATCCGGCTGCTTCTGCCTCCTTGAGCACTGCATGATATCTTTACGGAGAGCATGTCTTCATTTCACAGTCTGAACTGTCCACTGAGTGTTCCTTCTGGAAGAGACTGATTCCTTAACATTGTCGTTGGTCTTCCCCTGGGCTTTTGTCTGGCTGTGGCAACCAGTGGCTGGTTTTGCATTTTTCTACATATGGAGAATTTCTTCCTCTACCCTTCTTCCTGGCTGGTGCCTCATCCTCCCACATTAGAGGATAAGGAAGGAACGTTATGGAAGACAGTTTGCAAATGAGTTTCAAGTTATTCAGTTGTGCTGTTTAGTAGGAAAATCTGGCTGTAAGCCCAAGAACTTAAAGTGATGCTCTGAGATTTTAAAACATAATGTTAGAGCTGCTTCCATTCTACAGAGGACTGGCCCCTAGTGTTGGCCTATTAAAGTCCAGAGTGAAGAATTGAGCTGTGAGACAGGGATGCAGGAAAGAGTCTGAGGGAATCAATTAGGTACCAGAGTTATGGGACGGCTCTGCCCTTGTCCAGCCTCCATCTTGAACACATCACTTCTCTCTTTCTCCTTCTCCAAATCCCAAAGTAAAACAGGAAGATCTCCTCCTGCCCCAGCCATTATGAATCTACAGTTGTAATTGCCACCTCTACTTAGGAGCTGATTCCAGGGTGAGTTAAAAAACAGCATTACTGCCAGGTGTGGTGGCCCTTGCCTATGATCCCAGCACTCTGAAGCCAGAAGTAGGCGAATCTCTGAGTTCAAGGCTATGCTGGTCTACAGAGTGAGCTCCAGGACAGCTAGGGCTACACAGAGAGAGCCTGTCTTGAAAACCCAAATAATAAAAAAAGGAAAAGGAAATTAATAATTTGTAGAGGTAAGTAACTAGCACCAATTTTAAAAACGGGCCAGAGATTCAAATTCAACAGCCTATTTGACTACTCATCCAAGACAATTCAAGTGGGAGTTTTTATTTTCATGATAACATGATACGAATATTTTAAAAATATTTTGATTTGCTTTCCAACGTGCTTTCCCTTACATGATGTTTTATGGAGAGAAACATGTGGCCGGAAGGCTCAGTTCAGTCCTCAAACTTTCCCATGATCTTCCTCATTTCAGGAAGAGATATCAAGGATTCCTTTTGAGTTCAGAATTCCTCTTCTTGCAGCAAGCAGCAGCTGCGGACAGACCCTGGAGGTTTGAGTCTTCTAGGCTGACTATGTGAGATAGGAGAGGACCTGGTGACCTTGTTGTCAGTTCAAGACGCTGACACACAAAGTCTCAGAACTGACTTCCTGTTTCTAATTTCTAGACAAAAGCAGTAGCTTCTACTGACACCTAGAAGCAACTGTAGAGGGTCAATGGTCTTCTCCAAGAGGTGTTATCTAGGACATTCTATTCTAGGAAGTAGTGAATCCCAGCCTCATGGACGAGTTAGAAATGATCTCGATGATTGCCACTTCTCCATCAATACTATCTGTATGATGGAAATTTCGAATGGATCTCATAGACCTGTTTAAGCATCAAACAGTTTGCTTCTCAGCCGGCTACATGCTCAACATCTAGCATGTGGGACAGATTTCTGGCATTCTCAAGACCAGACACCATCTCATCTTCTACATAGAACAGTGTTTTGGGGGTTTTGTTTTGTTTTGTTTCCTGTGACAACAAGGATTTTTGACTCACTGATCCTACATGCATGAAAAAAAAAATCCCAAAACAATCCAGTTATTTGGTTTTGCTTTTCAAGAGTTGCAAGGCAATGCAAGGAAAATCTCATAAGGAAAAAATGAAGTAAAAGTGAACACTCTCCTTTAGTTATGATCATTGTTATCACAGGTGCTCTGACATCAAGGACTGCAAGCTCTAGCTACTGCACCTGAAAACAAGGTGTCTGCAGAGCTGCTTCCCAAAGGCAATGAGTGGGGGGGGGGGGCTGCTCTGCTCCTCCAGGCTGCTGGCGAGCTGCTGGCAATCTTTGGCACTTCCCTCTAAACTTTCAGAACTATCATTCCAGCCTAAGCCTTCATCTTCTGAGTTCTCTCTCTCAGTCTCTGTTTTTAACCCTCCTTCTACTCTTTCTCTTTTGTTCCTTCTTCTCTGTCACCTCTCATCTGCCCATCTGTCTGTCCTCTGTGTCTCCAGGATCTTTCACACGCCAAACAAGTGCTTTACCACTAAACTACTTCCCTGAGTCAATTTTTTTACTTTTCATAAGGATACCAATCATATTGGATTGGCATCCACCCTAATGGCCCCATTTAAACTGGATCCCCTCTTTAAAAACCACATTTTCAAATACAGTCACATTCTAAGTGTTAAGACCGCAATCCATGGGGCTGGGGAGATGGAACAGTAGTTAGGAGCACTTGTTCCTAAGAATACCCAGGTTGGATTCCCAGAACCAACATGGTGGCTCACTCCAGTCACCCAGGATCCAGTTCCCCTTGGCCTCCAGAGCACTGCATGAATGCAGTGCACAGGATAATGTGGTGTACAGGCATATAAAACATCCACACAGAGATTAATAAAAATAAAATCGATCTTTAAAAAAAGACTGCAATATATGAGTTTCTGGAGGACACAACGCAAGCCATAGCAACACTGAATAATTCAGGTAAATCAGAACTGTGTCTGTTCCTTTACCATCGAATATACGGATGTTTAGAACAAGTCACGTCACACACATATTGCATCCTCAAATTTATGCACGTGGCTATCCTCCTCTGCCTATACGGGGAGAATTCAGATGGGCTTTACATTCAGTGTCGATTTCCCTCCAAAGATGCTTATCCTTGGCCATGTGAGAATGGGAGATGGTGCAGTTAGTAATACCCAGACCTGCAGGCGGCCAATCTAATGTCAGCATCTTCTCACGGGAGCACTGTCAACTGCCATCTTTCCAAGGGGTAAAACTGACTGATGCTTTCGTCTGTCCCGTATCCGTGTGTGGTGGAGAGAATGTTGAGCAATAGATTGATTTGACAGCAGGGCAGAGGGAAGAGGAAAGCTTTCAGAGTTGGCAGCACTCGGTTCCTGCCTTGGAAATCCTGTCCTGCCTTTGATTTCTGACGAGGCTGGGGTAGAGTGTCACAGGAGCATCTGCCCGCTGCCAGCCTCGGGAACGCTGCCCAGGCCGACTGGGAAGTTCTCGCGAATGTCTTGGGATTGGTGGAAAGCCAGTTTTTAGATGTGTTCCATCTGGAGGAATTGTAGCCCCTTACAAATTGAGCGTGGATTAGCAGCCCAGGCAGTAAATCCTGTGTCAGTCCTTTATATTTCCCTAGTTGTTTTTTTTTTTCTGCACACAAAGACAGATGGTAGAAAGTAATGAGACATGTTATATTCAGGGAGAACCGGGAGCCTCAAACGGGCTGTCCCGCTCTGTCGGCAGAGCTGTAGTGCTCTCACTTCGACAGAGTGCTCCGTGGCTCCGTAGAAAGCGGCAGCATGCTTTCCAACGCTGGGCTCTTGTGGCAGGAGAACCCTAGGAAGGAAGCAAGCCCAGTTTAGACACCTGTACTCTTAGAGCGTCCAAATCATACCCCCCCACACACACCAAGTTGTTTCAGAAATGGATGACTATGCCCCAAACCACGTCACTTGTTTATTTTTATATATTCAGCTCTGCTACATTTGAAGTGGGTGAGCTGGTCTGTGTGTGTGCCCACACAGCCATCTGGGTGAAAACTGGAGAACAGATTTTTGGGCCCCTTGGTTCTTGTGTTTGATTGGAAATTAGCTTCCTCCTTGGACTCTAATTTGCAATGTTTAATGGAACAGAAATGCCAAGGAGCTTTGTTGACTGTTCATGTGAGAGAGAAGCTGTGCCTAATGTCACAGATGAGCTCTTTGCCCATTTACTGGTTCACTTCAGTGAGTGTAAATAGATCGCAGCTTGTTGGCACTTCCAGGGTACAGACCAAGACCCCAAACTCCAGGGAGTCTGAAAAACCATACACTACCAGTTGAACTGTGTAGCCTAGTGTACCTTGCCACCACCAGGTCAGCCTAAGGTCAGTTCAGCAGGGGACTGACTGGTCAGGCCTGAGGGTGTAGCCGGGGCATCTGTGTCTTGCCTAAAGGCTTCCCGCACCTTTCAGCTGATGATTGCGTGGGCATCGTTCTTTTCTAGATGAATCTGTGTGGGCAGAGCTGCCCTCCAACTAGATGAGGCTGAGAGCCAGGAGAAATTTGTGTCACATCTGAACTTACACCCTTCATGGAATACGAAGTGGCCACTGGCAGGCTGCCACTTTCCAGGAAGACGTTCCTGGAGCTTCTGGCAAGCCCCACTCTGTTTGATGGCTCAAGGAGCCTGCAATTCCAGGCCAGCCATCACAGGTACATACCCCATTCTCCTCAGCTGCTTGGCAGCTGCTGATGGGCCTGGGCATCTCTTCCGAGTTGGCCATGCGTTTTTGTACCTTCTGAGCTCTCTGGCAGCCCTTCCCAGGGAATCTGATGCTTGTGGCTTGGAGTGATGGGGATCCCTGACTTGTATCAGTTTTGTGCCGTATGCCTCAGAAGGCCTTTAAAGTCCCACAGAGATCACAAACATTTTCATTATGAAATGAATATTTTTTTAATACGTAGACAAACAGTAAGAACAGTATAACAAGCAACTCCACCAGAAGAGTCTTTATTCTTTACCATACAATCTTAGCAGCATACCTGGTGACCTATGAACTCCTTCAAGTCGTTGTCCATCTCGCTCTCTTGCTTCGCTCCTCTCCTCTGCCTTTTTTCATCATTCACATTTGCCTTGTTTCATGTGCATGTGTTTTCACATGTTTATTTTAGACGTATCGAGCCCTAAAGACTGCAGGAGTATTGTGGAGACTTTATTCTCTGGTTGGTTCTGGTGCAGAGGATGGATCCAGGTACTTGTGCTACTAAATTGTGTTCTGCCACCCACAGCTGGTATAGCTAGCTATGCTTCCACAGTTTGCCATTTCATCTCTTTTTTATTTCAGAAATGTCTCCATGTCATTCTGCCTTTTTAAAACCTATACTGTTAAAAAAAAACTGCTCCCTTTTGCTGATATTACAGTTTATCCACGGTGTGTTTGATTATTTTATTTTTATTTTATTAATTTTATTCCCCTTTCTTGCCTTTTACAAAATACTTCACTAAGTACCCTACTATCTATCTTCTAGTGTACAAATGATTTTATTTTTCTAGCGTGTGGATTTAGAAATAGAACTGGGGGATACAGTTACTGGATTCACTATTCCTCCCAAGCACCTACACTTTCTGGTGTCGGAGATGACATTCCTCTTGCCAAAGCCACCCTTGGTGTTGAAGCATCCTTATTTACCAGCAGCCTGAGGATAACTTTCTGTTATTTTATTTTGCAAATACACTGTATCCTGTCACATCTAACTTTGTGTCTTCAGGCTGAGGAAACACATTTTTATTCAATCAGTCTGCTTTGAGGTTTGTCTTTTCTTTTGCTTCGTGTCATCTGTTCATTCAAAATCTTATCTGGTATAAGAGTTCAAGGGTTTAATTCATGTCTCAGAGATTACACCTCTTGAACCTTCACATATGCTAAAAGAATGATTAAATATCCTTATTTCTAAAGACAGGAACCACAAATCCAGATCTAAACCTCATGGTTGCAACCGGCCATTGAGATGATGAATCCTGGGACCAACATGGTACTGCTGGATGCTCTGAGAGAAGGACAGACACTATATTTGGAAGAAATCCCCACATCACTCAAGTCTCCTCTCCTTTACAACCTTGGGCCGTGCTATCTCAAGCACAAAGACGGGAGGGGAAGATGGAAACTACCGTCTTTTCCTTCCTTAATCTTCTCTATGTCTTGTTCTCGGAGTCTTCCAGATCTCCCAGCCTTCAGTTGACATTAAGATGTTTCTGGCCACCCAGCCTGCCCAGAACACGCTTCAGCTGAGAGATGTCGGGCATCTTGCATGCTTGCTTGCTTCCTTCTCTCCACCCCTCTCTTCTCTTATTTCATGTGCATGCATGTTTTGTCTGCATGTATGTCTGAATACTGTATGCCTACCTGGTACCTATGGAAACCAGAAGAGGTTGTCTGATCCCTTGGAGCTACAGTTGCCAACAGTCATGAGCTGTGCTGTGGGTGTTGGGAATTGAACTAGGTTCTCTGGAAGAGCAGTCGGTGATCTTAACCACTAAGCAATCTTTCCAGCCCTCCCTCATTTTCTTAATATTCCCAACTGCCTAACGCTTATTTTTGTTTGTATTCTTAGGGCACTGGAGGTCAAATCCAAGGCCTTGAGTATGCTAGAAAATACTTCTACCATGGAGCTATATCCTCAGCCCTTCCTGACCACTTTTTAAATATTCTCTACATAAATGTTAGCAGGTAGGTAGATAAGAGTCACTTTCTACAGTTAAAAGGATCAGTTAATAGTGTTGGTTTCATGAAGAGCACCACCTACCTTAGACACACTGGTGTTAGGAGTTGCTCTGAAGCTTTATTTTGTTGCTAATTATTGGCCCTCATGATCTGGTTACTGCCTGGATACACCTATCTTTCTTTTATAAACCTGCCTAAGACATTTTACCTGATTGGTTGATTAGAGACCTATAAGAAGAATAGGGTGGGCGTGGCTAAGGTTCCTGGGTTTTGGAGTCCAAGAGAGTCATGGAGGCAGGTGGACAGGAAGAGAGGAGGCAGAAGGATGCCATGATGGTTTAGCATGGATAAGGAACCACGTGGGCTGGGAGGAAGGACTCCAAAGATGGTGTGGATGGAAAAAACATTAGGATGAAAAATATAAGCAAGTAGACCAGATGAGGATGATTAAGGCAGATGGCGTTGGATGTGGGCTGGAGATGGATGGTGAGGCTATTGAGACAGCATAGGTGAAGTATCTACCCTGCCAAAGGTACACAAGACGATTATAAAATCTAACAGGTGTCTCTGTCTTATTATTTGTGATAGCGGGTTAGATAATGCCGCCATGATAATTATAGGGCTAATAATAAACACTGTATAGCCCAACACTCATTTTTCATTTACTACCGCACACTGGGGAGCATATAACTCTACCGCAGTGACCCAATTCCACCAGTAGGAACAAACGAAGGGGTTGGTGGGAGCGGAGCCCAGTGAAACCCGGAGCTGAGACAGAGGGGAGGTCTAGTCAAATGTAGCTCTCAGGAGACGCGTGCCAGCATTTGAGAAGGAAGTGATTGGTATCTTGTCATCTCTCCACTTCCGCTTCCATTCTTTTCTTGTTATTGCCCAAAGGAAGCCGGAGGGGAGGGTGCCCTGGAGATTAGGGGTGGAGCTGTGGGGGCTGGGGGCAAAGGGTAGAGAAATGTTCTGCATTGGCGTGACAAGAGGGTGGCCAGCTGACGTCACCCCCCAGGTGAACTCTGGTTTCATTAGTGTGCATACACTCAGTGTGTGCGGCCCTGCTTAAGGTGTTTCAAAAGTCTCTCTGAAAGATTGAGGAGCCATCCCAAGTCCAACTGTCTTCAACTCATCTGTCCACCTCAGATTTCTTGAGAATTTATAAGATCCTCTTCCAGAAAAAGTTACCCTTTGCTCTCTTGTTGACCGTATTTAAATGTAAGTTATCTTAGAAGAGGCTGGGAAGGGGTTGCCGCTACACCTCCACAGTAGCATGCGTGCCTAGCAGGTGTAAGACTGTGGAGTCTTACACATAAGTCATAAGAACACAGGAAAATGGGTGGAGGTGGCAGTGGCCTGTAATCCCAGGGCTTGGGAGGCAGAGGCAGGTAGATCTCCGTAAGTTCAAGGCCAGCCTGGTTTGCAAAGTGAGTCCAGGACAGCCTTCCTGGCTATACAGAGAAACCTTGTCTTGAAAAACAACAACAACTACAACAAAACAAAAAAGTAAGAGAAAAAAGAAAAGAAAGTGGGGGCAGGGTGTTGACTCAACATCTCTCTCGGCTCCAGAACCCTCTGGGTGGGGTGGCTATTACAAACTGCTCTGTTGTCAGTGTCTTGGTCTTTCCCCTGGAATTATCGCATTTCTCACAGGAGAGTCTTGGGTTCCCCCTTTTAAACCAAATTCTAAATGGTGCTCCCTGTCCTTCTTTGGAGCAGTATGCCCCTGTTCTGTGTCTGGTGACCCCCCAGGCTAGAGGTCATCTGTCAGGTGTAAGGGAGTGGTTATACGGGGTGTCGAGGGGCCTTTAGGGATTAGCTGCTTCCCATCTGTGCCAACATGCTGTAATTTAGTGCTGCCCTCATTCCCACACTGTGTGCCCCTCTGTCCCACAGTATTGGGGAGTTAGTGAAGTCTCTGACGGGAGGGAAATCAGGTGCAAGTGTGCCAACATCTAACCAAGATCTTTTGTTCCACCTTTTGGAAAGTTTGCTGTTTTGAGCGGTGAATTCACTAACCGACTTTCAGTTTTTCTTGATTTTCAATATTTACATTCATTTACCAGTTTAGGACTGAGTATTCCAAGGTCTCTCACTCTCTGCACATTGTTCACTTGTTGGTCTCTGTATTAGTTCCTATCTGCTTAAATGCAGGAGAAAGCTTCTTGGATGTTGGCTGAGTGAGACACTGGTCTGAGTCCAGGTCTGGTGAGGCCACTGAGGTTCCCAGGTAGAAAGTATCTCTAGGTATAGGTGGCTGACACAAAGGGCATTACTCTTTAACCCTCTCTATGTGCATGAGTGCTCATCTGAATGCATGTCTGGGTGCCTCGTGCTTGTGGAGGTCCGAAAAGGCCATTGGATCCCTTAGAACTGGAGTTAGAAAGGACTGTGAGCCACTATGTGGATGCTGAGAATAGATCCTGGAGCTTCTGGAGGAGCAGCTGGTGCTCTTGAGCCCGGAGCCACCTCTGAAGCCCCATTTCATTATTTTAAATTATGAGTGTGTGTGTAGGGGGAAATCTCATGTGTGAGTATATGCAGGTAAGAGCCAGAAGTGTGGGGGTCACGGAGTCACAGGTGGTTGAGACCTGCACAGCGTGGGTGCTGGGAATTGAATTTAGGTCCTATGCTCTGAACAACTGAGCAGTCTCTCCAGCCATAAAGCTTCTTTGGAAGAATGTATTTTTAATTTTTTTTTACTTTTTTAAAATTTAGTTTGTCATAGTATATACTTTTCTTCCTTCATCTAATTCCAAGCGACACCTGCATGAGTATGTATTTTGTAAACTATGAAGGGTACATTAAAAAAATTAAGACGTTTATTTCTTATGTGACCTTGACACACACACAAACACACACACACACACATATATATATATGTATACACACACATATACCATACATTATATATTGTGTATATATTAATGTGACAACACTAAAGAATAAGCAATGAAAAATGTCTCCTAGGGTGACAGTTTGGGCATCTTATCAGAGGGATCCATTATGAAGGTGAGTATGTTGTGTGTGTATATTTATTTGTTCTGTGTGTGGTGATGGCTTATTCACTGTTGCACACCCAACTCTATTAGGGACTGATCCAAAACTACACACCAAAGCTTCCTCATTCTTTTGAGACAGTGCATATTGGTTTACTTTATGAATGTATCTTAATCTATTTGTCCCAACAACACTGGACTTTTAGGTAGTTTCCAATCGTTTCTTTTACAAACTATGTGGCAATGGGTAATCTTACACCAGCTTTATTGAAACTTGTTCGAATGCACCTAGAGGAGGCCTTTCTAAAAGTTGCTGGGACACAGAGTTTGTATTTTTCTAGCTCTGACTGATATGTAAATTTCTAGTTTCTAACTTCCTCACCTTCTCAGCCAGGGGCCGTGGAGAAAAAGCCACAGAGGGGATTATTTAAAATACGGAACTAATTAAGGAACTAATGCTGAATAGCTAAGGAAGTCAGTGAAGGATTAGGAGAGATAGCCTAGGGCACTAGGCAGAAGAGCCAAAGGAAGGTGTTATGTGACCCCTGAGCCAGGGTTAGGGAGGAAGCTAGGCCTCACAGGCTTGTGCATCAAGAGCCAGGACCAGAGAGCAGGGTGGGGCTTCCAGGAGGAAGCTGAAGAGAGCTCATAGGGAAGCTAGCCTGAGGCAGGGAGGAAGAAAGACCCTTTGCTCCACCCCCCTCTATTTTCCGCCAGAGAATTTTTCCAAGAGTGGCTGGTCTTTGAAGTTTTTTGTCCCTCTCTCTGCTTTTCACCAGTGGTCAGATTGCCTTCTTTTTACAGGCTGTTTGGCTTTGGTCTTTAACAAAAAATGTCTCTCCCTCCCAACCCCATCCCGTTTGCCCAGCATTCTTAATCTCAAAGAGAAGTTAAATAATATAAGATCCTGGAATCCAAACTATTAAATGATCTCGTTGGTGTTCTCTTCTCTTCCTCTCCTCACCTCATCTTTCCTCCCCCTCTTCCTCTCCTCTCACCCTCTCGTCTTTCCTCTTTGAGACAAGGTTCCATGTAGCTCAGGCCCGCCCTTTTTCTTTTCTTTGTATTTGCAAATAATATTCTTTATTTAAATAGTCGTGTGTTTTCTTTACCCACGGATGTCAAGATTCCATACAGTGTGAAAACAGACCATCATTTTATTGATGGAGGGCTTCTTTCTAATCTTAATCAGGTTGACTCTTCTATATGTCTCAAAACAATTCTACAACGCAGAAGCAGCTCAATATATGGTGGCCAAAAGGAATCACTAATTTTAACATATGGGTCATGCGGAACATCAGTTCTATTTATAAGACTCTCTAGAATTTCATTCAGTGTTATCAGCTGTGCATTCGATTCCTGAATGTTTTTCCCCTTTTCTTTTTAATATTTTCATCAGGCACGGGAAAATGATCTTCTAAAAACTCACCAAGGTAAGCAAGAGCTTCTCTTAAAATTCTTTTGTACTAAGCATCTTGGCTTTTAGCTCATTAAAGATTCTTGATTCAGAAAGTGTCACAACCTGGTTTTTCAAATCCCTGTGTAGTATATTAAGGGTTTCCAGGACTTGCTGCTGTTCATCCAACTGTTGCTGCTCCCTGTCTTCCTTTAACTTTTCATTCTTTGATTGGATAGTAGATAGTACCATTTCAAGATCACTCCTCAACTCCTGGAATGCTTCTTTTCCTAATGTTACCAAAACATCTTCAGTCAGATGTGCTACTTCAAGTGTTCCTTTGTTCCATTGACCAAGTTGAGCAGTAAAACATTTCACTTACATAATAAGTAATGAAAGTTGAGCATTTGAGTTAGTGAGTGTCTTGGTTCCAATAATGATAAGTTATTTGACATTCTTCCATGTCTTTCCACATGTCTCCACATTGTTTAATAAGTTCTCCCTTGGTATCGATAACAACACCCACATCTGTAGCCATAGCTGGATGTACTTCTTGTTGATTCTCTGACGTACTCTATAGTTTTCTTCACCTTACAGGAAAAAGTTGGTTCTCTGTTGCCCTCAGTGCACTCTCTGACTTTTTTCTTTCCTCTCCCCTTTCACCTCACTTCCCTTTCCTTCTGTCCTCCTGTCTCTATCTTCCCTCTCCTCACCTCCTCCTTTCTTTTCCTTCCCTCCCTCCCTTCTTCCTTTTTTTCTTCCTCTTCCCTTCTCTTTCTTCCTCTCTTTCCTTCACTTTTCTGAGAGGGCCTCTTTATGTAATTGTGCAGGCTAGCTTTGAAGTCCGTCAGAATTTCTTACTTCAGCCCATCTGGTGTTAACATTGTGAGTCTACACCATCAGCTCCAGCTTCTTCCTGAGACTTATAGGACCTGTGACAGCTGGGAACCTTCAGATAAGGAGGAAGTGTGTCACTAGAGGTGGGCTTTGAGGTTTCAGAAGCTCCAGCCAGACCCAGCGTCACTCTCTCTTCCCACTGCCTGTGGATCCAGATGTAGATCTCTCAGCTACCTCTCCGGCGCCGTGTCTGCCTGCGCACCACCATGCCTCTCACCATGATGATAACGGACTAAACCTCTGAACCTGTAATGCAGAGCCCCAATTAAATGTTTTCTTTCATGAGAGTTGTTGTGGCCATAGTGTCTCTTCACAGCAATAGAAAGCCTAATTAAGAAACTCTGTATTCGGGTTTTCATGCTGAGGTCATTATCTTTATATTAAAAAAAAGCTGTGTGAACAGATGAGTGGATTACAATAGTTCTTCTACAATCAGATGAAGACCAGAGGTCATCAATAGATCCCTGAAGGGAGAGAGATAAGCTCTACAGTCCCCCATGTAGTTCTGAGGACAAGCTAGCTCCAGGAACATCTTGGTATTGGACACCTACACTCTAGCACTATGGTAAACTGTACTGTATGTTGTTTTCAGCCTCCTGAGGTGGCACTTTGATATGACCATGCTAGAAGACAAGGGCACCTCTACTGCTAGACAGTCACGGGGCTATCCGCATATGAGTGAATGTGGGCAGGACAAGCCATGTCCATCCACAGCATCTTCATTCATTTTGATCAGTCTCAGCTCTCCCCTAATGTCAGAAGTTTTGAGCTAGTCATCTTTTTCTTTGGCTAAGGTAGTCATAGCTGTGGAATACAAGAGAACAAACAGAATTCAGCTCGCCAGTTGCTATTATGTGTCCTGGGAAAGTGCACCAGCCCTACCTAGGCGGGCTCACTTTCTCCCACTGTTCAGTGGGAATGGTGGTTTCTGCCTTCTAAATTAATGATTTGTGGCCCAAGTGTGGAAAGCTCTGGGCACAGTTGGAGCTAGTATATCTTTCTCTCCTTGTGATGGTGTGAGCCAGGACAGATGGAGTTCTACTCATTCCAATCATTCATTAAGTTGACAACCATCACGTGTTGGCTTCTGTTGACACCAGAGGAACTCTTCCTTAATCTGAAAAGCTTATGTATCTTCTTTCTGGGCTACAACTGAAGTACCTTTGGAGTCTACATTCCTCCACATTTTTCCTCTGGTGAAAGTCCCATTCTCCCTTGCTTTCTCACCCCTCCCAGCCATTGTTCCAAGCTTCAACAAATTCCCTATTGCCAGAGGGCTTCCTCCTGTGCCTTGCTGGCTGTTCTGAGGCTTCCTGGTCTCCCCTGAGATTCACACACTTAATGAGCCTCCATCTTTAAAGCTTGAATGAATAGCTAAACAAATGCCACAGATCTGTGTGGCATATCCTGTGGCCAGCACATTTCTAAGACCTTTAAATATATTAGCTCACTCACTAGCTCATCTTTCGAACTCTCTTTACTATGTTCTCCTTACTCCGCTTATTTCTGAACTTATTTTATTTTAAATTATATGCTGTCTCTGTATTGGTTGGTACATGTTTGTGAGGTGCCCATGAAGGACAGAGGTATTAGATCCCTGGAGCTAGAGTTGTAGGCAGTTGTGGCAAGCCTGATGTCAGTACAGGGAACTGAACTCAGATCCTTGAGAGAGCAGTACATCTATGTGTCTAGTCCCAGAGAGTCCTTTTTGTAGTGAGCAAACTTTGTATGTGTGTGTAACATTTTAATTTTGTTTCCATATTTGTGCTTTATAAATTTTTATTGACCGTGTCAGTGTTTGCTTTAAGGGTTGCTTAGTGGTTATAGTTCAGTTGGCACAATCTGCTTTGAAAGAATACTGAATTCTGATAAAATATGACCATCAAAAAACCACAATAAAAATGTGACACTATTCTAGTATATTCCTACCACCCTCTCCCTTGTACCATTTCTGTCATGATATTAGCATAGTAATACACATTGTAATTACTTCCTTGCATAAAGTAATGTTTTTTATTAAAAGAAAAAAAAAAAGAGAGGTTAAAAAAAAGAAAGCCGCTGGTATAGTTTCCGGGCAACTGGCAGAGATAGGAGTCTAACTTGTGACTTCTTGCTTCATGGTTTGAGCCCTTTCCAGGCTCTTTCATGGTGCTACCAAAGGGCCAATTTGGTTATTTCAACGAGAAAATTGTCCAAATTTGCCATGACAAATACCAGAGTGGGTCAGATACACCTCCCACCCCCTACTTGACTGTAGCAGTCAAGTAATAAGATGTTTGGCCCTGCGCTTTCTCTTTCCCTGCCTGTCTCTGTCCTCCCTTCCATTTTTCTGCTTCCTTACATACTCACTGTCTCTGTAGCTCTTACCTGTGGACTACATGCACCATCTTGCTGGCCAAGCATCATTTGATGGAGTCGGCCTCTCCAGCTTTCTTATCTGAAATGGCTTTGTGGTGTTGGGATAGTATCTCTCATTTTAGGGTTCCCTTTGATCTTGTGGACGGGTTGACAATATGGTCCTCTATTCAGGGGATATTTCCTCGCTTGTATAAAATGATAACAGCTTAAACAAAGCAGTAAGTCTGTGGCTAGACTGGGATGATGTGCTTACTCACTTGATCACATGCTCTCAGTCTGTTAAGCACCAGGTACTCTGCCAGCCATTGGGTGTCAGGTAAATGAGAAAAATACCATTCTCAGGGGCCCTTGGATATGCTGGGTTTTTACTCTGGCCCCGTCATCTGTGACTGTTCCTTTTTCCTCCATGCTCTGGGCAAAGACTGATAGTCTCCGACACCCCAGGGAGCCACCTCAGTCAATCAGAACTCCTGGGATGGAGAGTAGACTCTCCTTGTCTAGTTCCTTATCTTTTAATTGGGAACTGAGGCTCAGTGCAACAGCAGATGTTAGCATATTGGTCTCCGCTGAATCTGGAGCAGCAGATAAGGTGGGGAGTTTCCACTGATTTCTGCTGCTACGAGAACATACCACAGATCAGGTCTTTTCTTTCTTTCTTTCTTTCTAATTGAAAAATAGATTTTTTTTTTTCATAAGGTGTATTCTTCTTACCCTTCCCCTCCTTCAACTCCTGGGTCCTCCCCACCTCCCTGTCCACTCAAATCCACATCCTTTCTTCGTTTTCATTGGAAAACAAATAAGCACCCTAAAAAAATAACGTAAAATAAAACGAAATAAGATAAAGTAAAAACAAACAAACTAGAATAGGACAAAACAAACAAACAGAGGGAATAAAGAGCCAAAGAAAAGGTAAAAGAAACACATACAGATCCAGAGATACGCACACACAGAGATACCACGAAACCATAAATTTAGGTTCAAGTAGAATTTGATCCCATGGAGAATCCCATGGAAAATTACCAAACTCTGTTCTAGGAATCCGAGGTCAGGATGTCCCAGCTAATTTCTCTTAGTGTCTGTTAAACTGCCTATTTGTTCAAACCATCCCCTCCAGCTAACCCATTATCTTAGCTTCTGTGAAACTGCTTGCTTACATGAAGACCCTGTCCCACCCTGCCCCCGAAACTACAGAGCTAGATGTCAGACTATTTTTTTAAATTGGCTAGTCTAACATAATAAAACCCAAAGATATACTGATCTGATATGCTCAATGTAGTACGGTCTATGGCAGTCAAAGACAAAGCTGTGCTGAGGTCACCTGATACGGCACTCTCTGCCAGCATAAATACCCCAGATTAACACGTGGGAATTCTAAATTAATTTAAGCTTTCTCTGTGGCCCCTATTTTCAGGACCCTTTCCCCTACATTCAGTGTGTGTCACAGCCCACCATTTTAAAAAGCTTGTATTGTATTTTGTGATGTATTTTCCTGAAATTTAAGTTCTGTCCCTGGTGGAATAGGTAAATTGAACTTGTCTGGGGAGAGAAGGGAATGACTTAGTTTTTGGAACTCTTTGGCTTATGAGGGAGGCTTATGAAATCAATCTTGAGTGCCCTTTGTGTGAGATTTCCTTATCTGCCTCCGATAGCAGGATTAGTTTTCAAGTGAGAAGTCACTGAGATAAAGATGAATTCGAATGAAAGGCCTTCTGAGTAGAGGCTGCTGGCTTCCACTGAGGTTCATGATCTGAGCAGGAGTTGAGTCCCTGGCTTTAGGTGGTTGGCTCCATTGCTTAACCCTAACCCAACTTTACTCCTACTGAATATAAAGGAGTGATTTCTACAAAGGCTGTCTTACCAAAAGTCATATCCAGGCTATTATCATAGCATTGTCTTTAACTCAAAGTCCTTTTAAAACTACCATCGGTTAGAATTGGGTAAATAAGTTATGGCCTAGCCATGCTATAGATAGCTATTGAAAACCATGCCTTAGGATGGTATTTGGTGACTTGCGAAAACGTTTAGAGATAATATTAAATAGAAAAAAATCATTATGCAAGCTATAATGTTGTACCTTCTAATTAAAAATTACATCGACATGCTGGCAGACACTTGTCCTGGTGTGCTGGAGTCCTTAGCATGGAAAATTTGATCTCGATGCCCCGGGGCCAGTTAGAACCTGCGTCAGAGACCTGCCTTACGTGGAACACAGGGCTTCACTGGTTAGTGCGTCTCTTTTCTCATGCCCACTAGGGAGTTAGTAGGCACAAGGCAGATGGTAAAGCCTCTTCTTTTCTGGGGCTACCACAAAGGTCTAGAAAAGGAAAGTTTTCTGAGCAGCCTGTCATGGTGAAGGGCAAACTCATGAGAAAAGAGTTGGGTTCGGGTGCTCCAGAGGATCCCAGCATTGGAGGGGCGTGTCCTGGTGACTTGAAGACAAACAGGGAGATTCAGTAAATGTTAAAAAATTACTCTCCCCACTGCTCTTAAACTTAAAACACGATAACACTTGCATGTCTAACGTATGTCTACAGGCACATGTATATTGACACAGTCACTTAACAGTCAGGAGCTGAAAGCCTTTTTTGTGCCCGAGCCAGGGCCGCCAGGATAGGCTACACACAGGAATGGGCATGAGAACAAATACATCCACCAGCTGCAACTCGTGTTCCTGGCTGCCTGGCAGCTTACATGTTTTTCCTCCACGCACTTCTGTATCTTTCTGATTTCGCGCTAAAAGTCAACACTTTTCAGAGAAAAAGATGACTTTTTTTTTCTTTTCCGTGTGAATAGTTGAAAACCTAGCCCTGAACAAAAGGGAAGGTTTCACTAGAAGCCCATAGTAAAACATGGGCAGATGACCTTCCTCTGCATGAGCTTAGTTTGGCTCAGGTGATGCCCATGAACTGAGATGCTCTGAAGATCTCATGGCAATTGCAGAGGCTTCATGTGGTGACAGGAATTTCAACAGGAGCAGATTCACAAAGGAATGTGTCAGCCACTCTGACCTTTTTTCTAATTCACAGTTTGAGTGTAGACTTACCTTACCCATAAATGTTACCTTTCATTCATGCATGAATCATTTAAAATTTGATTTATTCACTCACTTACTTATCTTGAGCATTCTAGATGCCTCCTCGTCACCCTTTGCTCCTTTCGGCCTTGTCAGGCCTTGGGAGGAAGTGATATGAGATCTTTTCTTTGTTAACTCTTCAGTTTCCTGAATCAGGAACCATTTATTTAGCAGCTTCCTCTACTAGTCCCAGGAAGGATGCACTGGAGGATGAAAAGTAAAGGGGGCATTTTTGTCCTGAATGGCTTGCAGTATGTGGAGAGAAGTCATGGAAGCTTAGGAAGCAATCCTGGAAGGATACCACGGGCCATAGCCTCCTAGAGTGGTGTCCTGGTGGCACATGCTATGGGAGTCACAAAAGTGAGATGACAGCATCATGGGAGACCTCAAGAGAGGACCTTCAGGGTAAGCAAGATTTAAATAAAGCATGTAGAGGAGGTAGAACTTCTAGCAGGAGAAACAGAGTTGGAGGAAAGACCATTGGTGTTAACATTGCCAGATTGCCAGATAGAGAAGAAAAAAATAAGTATATGCTATGTTCAGGTAAATTTCAATTTCTCTCTCCACCCCATGTCCCTCTTCCTAACCCTCTTTCTCTCCCTCAATCTCTCTCTCTCTGAGGCAGTGCCTCACTACTTGCCCAGGTAAATACTTCTGGGTATGAGTATATACCATGTAATACTTGGCGCATATTTGTAGTGAAGGTTATGAATTGTTGATCTGGAAAGCAAGTGGACCTGAGTGTTCTGCATCTGTACCTGGCAGCCCTATTTGGGATGTATTCATGGGATTATGTTAACATCCAAGAAACTCATGTTTCCAAGGTGGACAATTGAAATTGTGACCTCCCTGTCTGCAGGGATGACTCAGTGCTGAAGATGATGTAATGGTCTTACAGTGGTGAAGAAGATGTTCTGGTCTTTCAGAAGACCTGAGTTTGGTTCTCAGCAATGATGCTGGGGAGAGGGGGGCTCATAAATGCCTGTAACTCCAGCTCTAGGGACTCTTAATGCCTTTGGCCTTCAAAGACCCCTGCACTCAAGTATGTATAACTGAATGCAGAGATACACAGATACTTATAAAACAAAAAAGGGCATTATTTCTTCACCTCTTAGACATTTAGAAGCTGGCACGGATCCTGGCATTTGAGTCTCTCCTGGGCTACCTTTCCCACATCGTTATTGAACCACTTACAGAACGAAGCTCTTCCTATTTACACACATGTGTTTTAAGATATTGGGATGAGAAAATTCAGTACTTGAGAAAATTTAGTACTGTCAAAGCAGTGTGGCCAAGACCACACCTGTCATTCTTTATATTGGAAAGCTACCCCTCCATTCAAAACTCACAGCTCACTGGATTCACCGCCAAGTACAAGGGTTTGGTTACCACCCATGTACCAGGTGGGTCATTCATTTATCTCTCTGATCTTTGCGTTTTACATGGAGTAGTGATAGTGTTTTCCTCTCATATGAATATTTCACCCATCTCAACTCCTTTCCAAATGCTGCTGACCCTGCAACTCCTGAAGAGTTGCTGGAGGGAACCAGAGATGATCAAATCCTCTATTCTGCTTTTGCTCGAGCCCACCCCACCAAAGAAACTAAGAAAAAAAATGAAGCTCAGGCCAAGAAAAGGTGGTATGCTTGCACCTTGGTAGCAGCCCAGTCTCCTTTTGTGAAGTTATCCATCTTCCCAAGGAGAGGGACGTTTTGTCTTTCTTCACCACGCACCGTAGGTGAGGGATCACACCTGTCCTCCGTAGCACCAGCGTGCGCTGGCACAGCATCGGGTTTAGGCAATAAACGAGAAGGATTTAGAAATGTGTTCCTTGCCGTTTATACTGGCTTATACAGAATAAATCCCCTCTGTTCAAGGGTGTTGAGAAGAGGTATTTAATTTGTTTCCATCTAGTTGTTCACTCAAACTCTTGCACCAATCATTCCTGACCCCTGAATGACCTGAGTGGTTGAGTGAGACCAGGAACACCACGGAAGGGTGCCCAGTGGCATAGATGAGGATGCTCAGTGGAACAGCTACTTGGATATGAGTCTGTCCCAAATGGACGCTGGACGTAAGTACATTCTGTGTATATTACCTGCTCTGGATCAAAGCTGCTTAAAATAGCTGAGCAGGCCCACCCTCACTGCAGCCTGCCTGCAGCCCTTTCTGGATCACAAGCTCTTAAACGTTCTTGGAATCCTGTGATTCTAACCTGTCTCATTGTGTATCCATCTTTGGATGCATTAGGGCTGATGCAGGCTTCTGTTTCTCTCCTCAGGAGTAAGCACATTTTTTCTGCTTTGTTCTGAGGCAAGCATAAAAAGCAGCTTCTTGTAGGCATTGTATAAAGCTTCATCAGACATCAGTTAGCCTGCGTGTTTTAATTCTGAAAAAAAGTCCTGGCGAGGATTAATGGAGGCCCAGTGACTCTTTAGAAGAGAAAGCCATCATTTTCTGAGAACCCGCTCTCCCAGCTAGCCTCAACCTTTAACCTACCTGATGCCTGGGCCCAGCACACTCAAGTAGGTGATAGGGCAGCTACCCGAGGGAACACAACCTCTGGCTTTTAGGTCAGGCCTGGGATTTGGCAGGGTAGAACCTGGCTTGGCAAAGGCCATGTGTTTCTTTTGTCTGCATGGAAGCCAAGAAGAAGAATTAAGGAACATAAATTCTGAAAGATTAGATTGGATTAGAACAAGGCAGCTGTTGTTTTTGCCAGAGTTTAAAGGGCATTGCAAAGTCCACAGGACCCATTTCTGTTTGGTTTAGGGATTTTCCCTTTCTTATGTGAACACTGTTGCTCTTGTCTTTCCTTTGCTGTGTCATGCACATGTGTCCCAAGACAGGGAAAGGGAGTGTCTGGACTTGGAAAAGGATGGGCAGGCATGGTACACTGTAAGATGGTCTCCAGATCTCACCAAACCTCAAGCGGATAGTTAGGGCTTTTCTAGGAAAACAGTGAGTGAAACTTTAGTACCTCCTTTTCCTTTCTTTCAAAATACTCATGGACTTAAACTTAAACTGTTTAAATAGACACACAAACTAAGCTTCCCAAGTCCGAACGTCTGAAACCTGAAGTTTTTCTAAGTTTAAAAGCCTTTGAGTGTCACATGTTGCCACGAGTAGAAAATTCTAGATCTCAGCTCAAATCATAAAAACTCATAGCCAAAATGAAAAGGCACTGGAAATACTGTATAAACTTGCCAATCATGCTCTGTATGTACAGTGCATGTGAATTTGAGTCGTTTCCTGATTAGACAGATCCTGTTCCCACTATATCCCCTTATGAATGTGTAAATATTTCAAACTCTGGAGCCATCTGAAATCTAAAACACTTTTGTTCTTGGAATTCTGAGTAAGTGATGTCTGCCTGTACTGACTTTTCTGATTTTGACCCCTGAATATTACTGAAATGGTTATTGTCTTGCCTTACTCTTCTTTAAAAAAAAAATTCCCATCTCCCTTGCATTGGTCTCTGCAAATTTGGCTGTCTTCATCTGGTTCCCCAGAGCTCTTTCTGCAGCATGGTAAGTCTCTCTGAGGATGCCCAGTGGAAGTGTCCAGTTTGGTAGATAGGGGCTAGGAAGCTGTAGCTTCCAGAAGTGGTTGGTTAAGTGTTTTCTCTCTTTCTTCCTTCCTTTCCTTGTTTCTTTCTTTCTTTTTTTTTTTCTTTCTTTTTAGAGACAGGGTTTCTCTGTGTAGCCTCGGCTGTCCTGAACTTGCCTTATACACAAGGCCATCCTTGAACTTACCGTGATCCACCTGCCTGCGTTGACCTCCCTGAGTGCTGGGATTAAAGGCATGAACCACCACACCTGCCTGGTTAAGCGTTTCTTAATGGCTGCCTAAAGAATGTGTTTCAGGGTTTACCTTCATAGAAAGGCAGTTGAGGACAGGAAGTCTGCGTAAGGCTGGTGGACGGCTTCCCTTTTTCCAGAGAATAGTCTCCTTCTTAACACCTTGTGGCGCTACTTTCCCCGGGGCCTCTCTTCTGCTACAGCTGGCAATCTTTCCCATTAAGTGACACCCGAGGAAGCTGCCAGTGCCTCTAAGCAGGTGAATTTGCAGTTAGGCAAAGTTCTTTCACCTCAATAAAAGGAGGCAAAAGTGGAAGAGATGACACCACAAGGTCAAGAGGCTTGAGAGAATTCTCCAGGAGGTGTGTCAGACAGTCAAAGCATTGGGCTGGGATAAAGTCCACATAAAGAGGACATTGCTCTTGCCAAGTCAGTAGAGGCCACGGGTCCCTTGGAGCTCAGACAATGGGCAAATAGGCGTGTGATGGAGAGGGTCAAAGGCAACTGCAGAAGGATTCTTATTTCAGGGTGAGGTAAGCTGGGCCCTGTTAGTCTCCTGTTTGTCCTCTCAGTGGGACAGCAGCAGAGGAAAGAAGAATAAACTAGAGAGGAAAATCCCCATGGTTCTCTTCTAAGGAGGCGTCTAGAGCACCTGTTGTGTTGTAAATGGAGTCCTAAGTCCCCTTTGTGAAATTACTCTGTGAGAGGTATATGAGATTAAAGAACTAATAATACTCCAAAGACCCTGGAGGTTTGGGCTACTTGGAAGAGGCTCCCAGAAAGCTAGCCAATGGAGCAGGTGCTGGGGGTAGGGGGGAGAGAAAAAAAGAAGGTGGGGAGGAGGAGGAAGAGAGGAGGATAGGTGAGGAAGGGAGGAGAGGAAGTGGAGAGGGAGAGGAGAGGACCCTGCTGGTCCAGCTTTTGTTGGAAGTTGGAGGCCTTTGTAGAGTATAAGGCTTGAGGGACCTTCCCTGATGCTTTTACTCTAGACTGCAACAGTCAGGAGAAAACAGACAGGGAAGCTTGCAGGAAGGGCGCAGTCATGCTGGGCCCCTGCGTGCTGAAAGTCTGAAGGAGGCTCTTAAAGCTTATTGTCTGGCCCTTGAGGCCTCAGGAAAACAGGAAGCCTCAAAACTGACAAGAGCCTGTGCATTCTGCCTTAGTGAATCTAAGGTAGACTTCCGGCTTCCCCCTGGGGGAAGGGGGGACTTGTATCGAACACACTGGCTGGCAGTGACAGTATGAGGTGAGTGAGGCGCCACTGTGCCAGAACATGTACACAGGAGCAGAAATGGGAATCACCTGGCTCGCTCACACCAGAAGGGCAACACAGTAGAAGGACATCAAAAGTCCTCTAGAATTGACTCTAGGGTGTCCAGAGTTTAGACCTAGCAGATAGATGCTGTGGTACTTTTTGGAGATTGCTGGCACTGAGACACCAAGACCACATGGGCCATGTGTAGGTCAGAGCACCTGTTGTGTTGTAAATGGAGTCCTAAGTCCCCTTTGTGAAATTACTCTGTGAGAGGTATATGAGATTAAAGAACTAATAATACTCCAAAGACCCTGGAGGTTTGGGCTACTTGGAAGAGGCTCCCAGAAAGCTAGCCAATGGACCAGGTGCTAACCTGCTAACCCTTTGTAGCTATGGACAAGGCATCCATGCTCCTTCAAGAGTCTGAGCAATTAGGCTTAAACCTCAGAGATGGGGCAGGGATGTGGCTCTGAGGTAGATCGTGTGCTTTGCACTGGTGAAATGCTAGGTTCCATCCCCAGCACTATAAAATCAAAATGAAGCTCAGGGCTCTTCCAAGATTCGTAGGGATGCGGATGAGTTTCTGTATGTAGGACAGAGGCATGATGCATTTGGAATATTACTCTTACAGTTGGAAATGGTGACGTTGGAGACCTGATTTGTTTTAAAGGATCAAGCCAGGATTAAAATGAGAGTGGGTCCTGTGTAGTCAGAGCGCAGTTGAACCAAGGAAACAATACAGTATTTTCTGCAACAGTGGCCAGAGAGAGGTAGGACTGGATTAAGGTAGGATTGCTGGACCCGGCGCTTTCCTCTGCTTTTTTCTTCAATGCCACTCGCCATCTGCCACCTCACAACGCCCACACTCTAGTGGTTAAAACAATTTCCAATTGCGATCCCCTAAAATAAAGCTTAATATATTCACATCTGGCGGTTTTTCCTGCCCTAGTTTATGCTTAGCGTTGGCCTTCATTTTAGTAAACTCTTCTGTGATTGCTTTGTGTTGCTTTGGAAGTGTTTCTGGATGGGGATTTGTGGCTCTGTTTGATTGCATTGTGATTGTGTTTTCGAGTGACAGAGCAAAGAGGAAGTCTGAAGTCTGTTTTTATCTTGTGTCTGTGTGGGTACCAGCCCTGGCTGCAGATCAAAAATCAACTGAGCAAATTTTTAAAATACAGATTTCTGTGTCCTGCTCCAGACCCGGGGAACAGAAGAGCCAGGAGGGAGTAGAGCATTTAGTTGAAAGTGCAGCCCAGGAGGTCAGTGCGCTGGCATTGGTGGGTGTTCTGCAGGCAGAGCAAGGGGGATCTTTGCAGGCCAGGAATTTCAGATCAACCTGCACAGCATCTAGAAGGGCCATACGTTCCAGTTTTCAGCCAGGATGGTTAACTGTGTTTTTTTGTTACAAGGCCTATCAGAAACTGGCAGCTCAACAGCTGGTGAAGAATCCTTCTGTTTGGGCTGGCCACTGAGGAGTTTACTCTTAAGGATTAGAATGTGGAAACATCTGAGTTTACTATCATGGCTCAATGACACCAGTGTTTAAAAGGACAATGGAGGAGTTTGGTAGAGCGCATAACCAGCATGGTTGAAGCTCTTGAGTCAACTCCAGCCCCCAAAATCCCAGCTCAGAGAGAGATAGTGGAGTTCGGAAGATCAGACTTCCATAGTCATGTTTCACTAAGTATTGAGTTTGAGGCCAGTTTGGAATACACAAGACTTTTCTCAAATTTAAAAACAAACAAACAAATCAATAAATAAATAATAGTAAAGAAATAAGTTAAATCAAAGGATAACATAGTAAAGCATTTAAACTGAGCACCTATCCCCATTGACGTCTATTGGTGGGACCCAGCGTCTTCTTCCAGAAGACTGTTAAATCAGAGCTTTGGCTTCCCTGGTGCTCTCTTTTCCAAGAGTGATAGGACATGAGCTTTGGAATCAGGCTGAGCTTTTAGTCCTGGCTCTACCACGGTTTCTTGGTTGTAGTGCCTTCATTTCCACGTAAGGTGGACATATCATTCTTTCAGGACTGTCATCTTTAGAGCGTTAAACCATGCCTACCACGTCACAGTTGCTAAGTTGAGAATGATGTTCTCTCCTTCTTGGGCAGAGGGAAGATCGCAGAATTCCCATGTAGTTGGATGCTTCAGAGCTAGTAAAGGCCTCACCTCTATCAGTTCTGTTTTAAGTATTATTTGCTCTCTCCTAACCTCAGTCCTTCTCTTTTGACCAATTTCTCCATTTGACATCTCCCCTGAGCTTCTAAAGTTGTGACCAAGATAGTTTTACCCTTCTGGACAGGACAAAATACTGGAATCTTTTCAAGCAAAAAGTATAAAATAGCTTTAGTTTAGGCAAAGCAAGCTTCTATGGAAAACTTTATTCTCTTTTCTTCTGTATGCAAACACATCATTAGCACCGCCTTTTATCTCCTCCACCATCTCCTGTAGACATTTCTTTTAAAGCTATTTTATTTGGGTTTTTATACCTTTACCTCTCTTCCAACTCTTATTTCATCCCAATCCCTTCTAACACCCTGACACGAGGTAGGAAAGAAAAAAGGTTATGGGGAAAGGAGTGTGGACCTCTATGGGCTACTTCCTGATGGTTAGGGGCATTGGATTCTTTGGGGCAAGTCCAATTGTTGTCGTCAGAGTATCCAGCAGTCAGTCCAGCAAATCAGCAAACCAGCAAGAGCAAACAGGACAGCAAATGCAGAGGCAGGATGAACCAGCAGCAGCGAGAGGGGGTGGAGGGCAGAGGGTAGGAGTAGCAGCTGCCACAGGCCTTCTTGGGGCTTGCCTTTATACCCTCTCAAGAGGTCCCAGAATTAAACTATCTACACGTTGCAAAAAAAAGAAAAAAGAAAAGAAATCTCCACAGGTCTGCTAGAGCACGAGTTACATTGTAGTTAGTCAGCTGCTGTGGACAATCTGAAGCAGCCCACAGCCCACACCTGGGATTAAAAGAAAAACATAGTCCCATGACATAGTTGAGGTTTTAAAGAAACCGGAATTCTCCCTACCATCTCCCCGGCCTTTAATGATGCTTTCCTTTCATACCGTGCGCTCTAGTAGGGAATGCCATCAGCTCTCTCTTCATCTGGTCTTGGCTCTGCTCCACAGCTTATTTTGACAGCTCTTCTGAACCCAGGGCCTTCTCCAGCACAGCTGTGAAGATGGAGCTTCCCTTTTCAAGCACTCACAGGAGAGGTGTTGCACACCTGGGCAGTTAAGAGAACTGGCAGGATTGAGTGTCTCAAGCAGACCTGTTCTTCTTCGACAGGCAATAGCTTCCTTCTGAGAAGAAGGAATGTCTCCGCTGATAATTGGCATTTTCCCATTTCCGTTGACTATTACATCCATGAATTATAATGTTTGACTATTTCTTTCCTTTTTTTTTTTTCAGGGAAAGCTGCTACCTGGTATTAATCAAATATCTCAGCACCCTACTGTGATTTGCACATTATTTCTAGTGCAGCAGTTTTGACAGATGGCAGTTTTAGATGATGAGAGGAGTTGACCAGATGGGAAAGGGTAGGAGGGGAGTGGGCGGGTGTCTGAGGTAAAGAACCTTCCCATGAGAACACTTTGAATAAAAAATTAAAAATGTACTTGAAATGAATGAGAAGAAAGAGAAGGACATGTGTAGTTGGGTGCTTTTCATGATGGCCTTGTGACCACTGATTTGGGCTGTGACTGAGAACAGGAGAGTAAGCTGCGTTAGGAAAGGGAATGACATCTGAAGCTTCAGTTAGAATGCCACAGAGCAAAATGAACGAGGTGAGTTAGGATGAGGCAGCACTCAGGAAGTCCACTGTGGGATAAGCCGTGGTTCTCCCTGCATCTACAGTCACGGATATTGCACCCCACAGCGAATGTTTAAAGGGAAAGAACCGACAGTGTGTGACGGCTAGACAAAGTGAGGAAATCAGCCTTACAAGTTCCATCCCAGCTCTGCGGGAACTTCAGGTGTCCCAGCCTACCTACCCTCAGGTAGAGCCTGTGTGCTGCCTTGTTTCTGGTCAACTTGACACAGGCCAGGGTCATCTGGGAAGAGAGAACCTCAACTGAAAAAAAAATGTATCCATCAGATTGGCCTGCGAGGCATTTTCTTGATTGATGATGGATATGGGAGGTCGCAGCCCACCATGGGTGCTGACACCCCTAGGCAGGTGTTTCTGGATAAAGTCTTTTCTCCTCAAATTGTTTATAGTTATAGTCAGCAATAGGAAGCTGACTAGAACAGCGTGTAGTCTCTCTTTAATTTCTTTTTATTAATTTTTAAATTGTTTTGTTTTGTTTTTTTAAGACGGGGTTTCTTTGTGCAGCTCTGACTGTCCCTCTGTAGACCAAGCTGGCCTTGAACTCACAAAAAGCCGCTTGCCTCTACTTCCCAAGTGCTGGGATTAAAGGCATGCATACCACGGACTGGCACAATCTCTTTCTTGAAAGGAGGATGAAATGAGGGTAGACTGAGTGGGTTACTTAAGAGGCAATGGATCTCAATCAGTGTGCCAGTATACATTGATATCCCTCAAACTTTTTTCTTATGGGTCCATCTCATGTACTATAGCCCTAGCAGGCACAAGACGTATGTTAGATTTTCAAGTCCATTTAATACATAGAGGTACAGATTGTTATATACCTCTATATGTATATATATACATATATACATGTATATATGTATATATTTTTGTGGGGGGAAACGGTGTGTTTACTGGTACATACGAGAACTTTGCTTCCTGAGTTGTCAGGGCTGCAAAGAACTCTTTTTAACAGTGACTCAGAAATGGAGAGCGTGGGGATGAGAATCAGTAGTGTGACAACCAGGGATACTCTGAAAGCCAACTGTCTCAATTTGAGATGCCGAAGCAGATGACGGCTTGTTTTGTGTCCCCTTCCCTTGCTGCTCCTTTGAGAAAGGGTCTTACTGTGTATGCATCCAAGGCTGGCCTCAAGCTCATGATTTGTCTGTAGCCTTCTAGTGCTGGGCTTCCCAGCTGGGTTTCTGTTATAACGGACTACCCCAGAAATGGGGGAGGGACACAATGGGTTAAGTAGCACGTAATTTCCCAAGGTTCTTTCCAGTTTCTGTAGGTCAGTGAGGATGAACTGGAATAATGGCACACGATTCAAGAGGTAAAGGCAGGAGGATGTTGCATTGAAAAACAGCCTGAGTTACTTATCAAGGCCCTGTCTGAAAAAAAAAGGGGGGGTGTTGAATTTTGGGATGTTCCCTCCTTCTTTGATTTCAAGATATCTTCCCCTGACACGCTGTGAATACCTTGGTTTCTTTGCTTTGGACCTAGTACCAACCATTGATGGCCTGGTGCTGAAAGGATATTTCCATATGTGTTCAAGAACACAGCTCTTTATCTTAGATCTTTTGAGTTTGGTTTCTTGTGTGATAGGTTGATGAGAGGCTTCCTCAAAGATGTTCTTGTCCTAATCATCAAAAACTGCTATTTCATGGCCAAAGGTTGCATATGAAATAATGTTGCAAACCATCTGACCTCAACACCAAGTGGGCTCCTTGCCAAGACAGTGATCCTTAAAAGTGTAAGAGAGGGATGCTCAGTGGTTAAGAGCATTGTCTGCTCTTCCAGAGGTCCTGAGTTCAATTCCCAGCACCCATATGGAGTGGGGTTTGAGAAAAATACCCCGAATGGAAGACAGTGTTTCTGTTACTGCTGTTGCAGCAGCAGGCGTCACCAGGCCAGCAGCAAACATCCAGGAGCCTGTGGTACGAGGCAGGATGTTAGGATGCCAGCGCCATGGAGGAAAGGAACAATGGCTGTTTAATTTGCTTTTTATAGCAAAGCCCATTTGGGAAGAATGAAGACAGGAGACTCTCAGAAGAGCTTCCTTTCCCTGAGGGCTGGCCCATCTGCTCTGTGGAGAGGAGACTGCTGGCTCAGGAAACCCGGCCGGGAGCCTGCGGCTGCTGCTCTGAACTTAGGCGAGGCCCCGCCGGTGAACAAACGGTGTCTCCTGGGTCTGGGGTGGTTGTCAGGGTTCTTTTCTAAGGCGGGACAACTGGCTTCTGTCCTTGGATTACTGACACATATGTTCCATGACCAATACAGGCACCCTTTCCCTGACAAAGCCTCTTTTATGGGCTATTGTGAGGGGGATAAAAGAAAAATGAAGCTGCTCCCGGGGGATTTAAATGCCTAAGAAAAATTAGTCAGTTTTTCTAAGAGTCACATAGCTGTATGGCTTTTTTTTCAGAAGAAGACAGAAAATGCAACCTCTCATAAACACCCATGCATGCTTATGAATATTCATCTTTGACATAATGAGCTGTCATAACTCCTATTTTATTTTGGTAAACACTACACCGAAACTTCTAGAGGTCTAGCAACAGCTAAAAGCTGCTGTGACTTTTTTGAGTTCACGAATCTATTTTTTTTAGTATCTTTTCCCACCATCACTCCCTATACCCCCCAAGCCCCCGTTTTGCCATTTCCACATCTTTTGGAATGAGCCTGGAAGCATTCTCTGCTCCTGACCTTCTACTGAAACCAATCAGTTACTCTGTTACAGTCCCACCTGAGCGTGAACCAGCTCCAGAAAGAACCCGAGTTTCCCTTGAACCCGCTGCTTGCAGATCTGGTTTTCTTTTCTTCCTGCTTAGGAGTTTCTGCCAACCTTGCTGAACCCGCTGCCAAAGCAGCCTCCAGAGGAGGAGGCCATCTTAGACTTGGGCGAACAGTGGCCTTTCCTGAATGGCTCAGGCTCAGTGGAGAGTTGGAGGGTGCCAACAAGATGTTCATGAGAAACAGGCCTCTCTGGAGGAAGCATGGTGCCAGCGCTCAGTGCCGTTTGCCGTCCATACCTGGTGCTGGTTTTAAATTACCACACAGACTTTTCCTCCTCCAGCTGGACATAAGCCCGGCTGAAATGCACTACCATTCCCTTGTATTTTCACCTATTTGCATATGCACATACCGTCGTGAGTCCTGGTGAAAGACTGGGATCCTCTGGTCCAGATGACATCAGCTGGGGTTTCTTTCATGAATTTCAATCACCACAAGAGTGAAGAGGCCTGCCATGTGTGTGTCACTGTGCTTACTGTCCTTGCTTTCCTTGGTTCTGTATGTTCTGACATCAGGGGATGGTACGTTCTTACTGAGAGGATACCTTATCAGATATGGCCCTCTGCTTGCCATCTGTTCGGATTTCACCTCTGCACAGGTCCTTTTCTGATACAAAGGGGTGAATGAAAAACCTAGGCTGGAGACAGATGTCTTGCCCAACACTGCCATTTCTATTTTAGTGACAACAGTCTTCCCTGGGTGAGTCTTGCCCAAGCTGCCAAACACTGATTTGAGGAGTTTGGACCCTCCATGGAATGTAGAGCAAGTCACACGAAGACAGTCTTGTACCTCAGTGGTCCCTCTTTACCAACATTGTTCGTTTGAATTAGAATGTGAGGTGTTGAGGGTCTGTGTGTGTGTGTATGTGTGTGTTTTAAAGGTTTTAGAGTTACATTTAAAGAGGGAAAAGGAATCAAGCAGATCCAGAAAGACACTGTGTTTTGCTCTAGACAGAAAAATACCATACAGCTTTACTTCTTCATGTAATCTAATAAGTCAAAGTAAGACTCAGAATTTTAAAATGGTTAAAAGGGCTTGGGGTGGGAAAATGAGAAGATACTGGCTGAAGAGCGTACACTTTAAATTGTCTGGTAAAGATCTGGAAATCTAATGTATCACAAAATGAGTGAAGTTAATTTGAATATATATTATTTAATCAAATATACTAAAATGAATAGTTAAATGTATAATCTATACATAAGTTTGGTGCTAGGAGTTAGTTCAGCCCTGTGGCACTTGGCAGCTCATATGCTATTAAATAAAGCAGTTCTGAATAACAGAGGAATGTCTTTTCTTATAAAAAATATTGTATAGTATCTGGAGATCCAGAAATACTTTGACATATACAGGTAAGAAAAAACTAAATGAACATTTTGTTTTCCTTTCACGAAGGGAGGTTCAGATAAACTTTAAAAGGCCACACAGGAATCCATCTTAGACTTTTTTTTTTTCTGTTGCTATAACAAAATACCCTAGGTGAATAATTTATAAAGAATAGAGGCTAATTTGGGGGGGGGGCAGAAGGGCTTTCCTTCCATATCCTGACACCATGGTGGGCATCACATGATGAGACAGAAGAAGTATGCCAGAGAGAGCCACTTCTTTCTAGAATCTGTGAATAATACAGTCTGTTCACATGGGGATGAGAACCAGTCACCTTGCAATGTCTTCTCCAACTACCATTAACTCATGACTTTGGGGACTAAGTTCCAAGCTCAGGTGGACACACCCAAACCACAGGAGGATGCTGAGATCACGAGGCAAGGTCAGTGCAGTCACGTGGCGGGCCTCTCAGGTACACTGCTTCACCAGATGACCTGGAAAAAAAATCGGAAAATGGAAACGTGTTTGTTTGTAGTTTGGGTCAGAACTGGGAAGAAAACAAAACAAAACAAAACAAAACATCCTCAGCGCCTCTCTACCTTGCCTACAGCAAGCAGTGTTTCAATTATAAGAAGAGGTAAGGGAAAACCAGGAAACACCCATGTGGAGATTCAGCTGTGAGTAAGTTGTCCGAATTGTAAGGTCAATCTTGTCCCCAGAGACAGCTCTTCCTCTAACACTAGGGCTTCCGGCAATTCTCACCCCACCCTGCAATTCCCCGAGAATTCTGACCTTGTTTAGGGGCCCTGTCACACTCTTCCGGTCAGAGAAGATAGCTCTGGAGATATCATGGAGAGAAGATACCTCTCCATGGAGAGCTAGGTCCTTTGGAATTAGCAAGATAAGCTTTCAAAGGCTGTGTAAAACCATAAACCTGCCCCGGGAGAGACCGATTCCACTCTGAGAGGAACTAACCCGAGCATGGTGCATCCAGGTAGCCCCCTCAGTGTCATCGAGTGCTTTTCGTTTTGTTTTGTTTTGGTTGTTTGTTGAGACGGGGTTTCTCTGTGTAGCCCTGGCTGTTCTGGAACTCTCCTGTAGCTTCGATTGGCCTCAAACTCAGGCATCTTCCTGCCTCTGCCTCCCTAGTGCTCGGATTAAAGAGGTGCGCCACTGTGCCTTCCTCCGCTTCCCTGAGAGCCGGGATTAAAGGCCTGTGTTTGCTGAGTGTTTTTTTTTTTTTTTTTTTTTAATTTATTTATTTTTATCTCAATCACAGGTTGGGTACTTTGAATCCCAGGCGTATCCCCCTCCCCCATTCCCTCCTACCCTCCCACTCCCTCCCTCATCTCCTTCTTCCCCGCCCCCTCCAAGTCCACCAAGAGGGGAGGACCTCCTTCCCTTCCATCCAACCACGACTTATCATGTC
>CM053764.1:95295538-95351175 GCA_028658305.1 Pachyuromys duprasi
TTGCTGAGTGTTTTTAACAGGGGACTCCGCTGGGATTTCTAAATGGAGGCATTGGCACAAAAGATGTTAAAATGGAGTGTTCACTCTAACAGCGGGTTAGAACAGAAAGGCGGTGGCTTGCACAAGTGGACACACCAGTCATTATCTTTGTCAAGGAGCATTTTGCTTGACAGTGTGAAGTAGTTTAGGATTCTTTCAGAACCAACCCAAGGTGGAGAAGGCTGCTTAGGAAGTCAGCCTCAGTCCCTCAAAGTTTCTGTCTGTCTCATTTCTAATCCTCTGCTCCAATGTAAAGACCTTGTCAGACACCTACCATGTGCCAGGGATTTAAATGATTCTAATGTACAGCAGAATGTACCAGTTTGCTTCAGCAGCTGTAACGAAAGACCTAGCCTGAGCAGCTCCGACAAGAGAAAACGATTTCCAAGTGGTTCTTGATGCATGGAGCCCAGGATCAAGGTGCAGGCAGCTCTGGTACCCTCAGAAGCCTCAGGATTTGACTTGTGGGTGTGACCACCTCCGGGTGCACATGTGCTCTGGTGTCACTTGTCATAAAGACACCAGGCATATTTGATAAGGGCTATGTTGTGCCTTGAATCTGAAGGCCCCCCTCTCCAACTCACCACAGGCTCATGTTTTGAACATTTGTTCCCTGGTTGGTGCAATTTGGGGGAGGTTGTGGGGCCGTTAGGAGACAGGAAGTAGGCCTCCAGAGAGAGGGCTTCAAAGGCTCTCCTTAGCTTCTGGTGCAACGCCATCTCTCTCCGTGTTTCTGGCCCCATGTTGAGGAACAGCTTCCACCATGTGCTCTAGCTGGCATGGCTGAGTCCTACCTGCCGCAGCGCCTTTTCCTGCTTTGCTGGACTGAGCCATTTGAAATGTAGTAAAAATAAAGCTTTCTGCCCTTCTGAGGCTTCTCTCAGGTATTGTGGTGATGGTAATGTGATGGTGATGAATACCAGTTGTAAACGGATACCTTGATTTAGCTAAAGCACCTCTTTCCAATAAAAGTTCCTCATTCTGAACTTCTGGGGGTTAGGAATACAAAGTGCAGATCTGAGTTGACAAAAATCAACCCATAAAGCAGGGGTTTCCCTTCCTAACTGTCAGGAGGTGGGGGCTCCTGGATGATGAATTTGGGCCGTCAGGCTCATTTAGATTTGTGTCTGCATCTCAGCTCAGTGACTTTTACCTCAGGGTTTCTCAAAGTTTTCCCACTCATGACCCTTGTTTGCCTAAGGGAATTTTACAGACCCAACCCTGCGTTTACAGGTGAGTCAACAGCTTATTGACAACAAACCATAAAGAAATATGTGTTAAAACAGTTCTTTGGTGTGCACGGAGTTTTGCCACTTACTAAAGATTTATGTGCTACGCATGGGCCAACTCTAGGCCTCCTACACATATGTAGCAGATGAGCAGCTTGTGCTTCCTATGGATCCCCTAACAATGGGCAGAGGGGCTATCTCTGACTCTGTTGCTTGCCTTTGGATCTCTTTCCCCTAGTTGGGCTGCTTTGTCGGGCCCCAGTGGGAGAGGATGTGCCCAGTCCTGCTGTGACTTGATGGGCCGAGGTGGGTTGGTATCTATGAGGAGGGTGGAGAGCTTCTCTGTGAGTGAGGGAATGGGAGAGTGGGAGAGGGGGTGTAAGGGTGGGGCTGGGAGGAGAGGAGGCTGTGAAGTGAATAAAAAATAAAATTAAAGAATTCATGTGTTAATGAGAGAGGAGGGCTCATTTTCATATAAGGAATTAAGTTTTGGTTGAATATTTTCATGCTGTGGGACAGGCTATTTCCATTTTTTTCTTTTTCTATCTATCTATCTATCTATCTATCTATCTATCTATCTATCTATCTATCTATCTATCTACCTACCTAATCCACTCTGACTGGAGTAAGATGGCCTCTCAAAGTAATTTCATGTTTCCCTGAAAACTAAGGACACTGAACTGTTCTTAAAAGGTTTGTTGGCCATCTGTTCCACCAGTAGTTTTCAAACTCACACATTCTGACAGAATGTGATACAAACACATACTGACTTGATCCATGGCTGATAAAGAAGGGCTTCAGGACAACAGTCTTTGTTTTGTGCACTTAAGCCATTTGTTTTCACGAGGGCGGGAAAGCTTTGTGTCTGCCGCAGAAACGCCGCAGCTGAAGAGCACCAGCAGTGACCAGCTGAGCCGAGGTGCTTCAGGCTTTGTGCGCTGCTGTGTCGCGGTGTGATGGTACATAATGTGGAGCCGCATGTTGTACGTTCGGAAGCAAGGCTGCAGTGGACCTCCAGGGGCAACAGAAATACCTTGGGTTCACTACACCCTTCGCTTTTGAGTAAAGTTTGGTCATTGTGAGTTCAGGAAAACTTTTACTGTTGCAAAAATTTTCAAGACTCCCTCCTTGAGATCCGTGGCATCATGACCCAGTTTGTGAAGCTCCAGGAGACCCGCTTTGTTGGGTGAAGCTGCAGTTGCTTGAAGCTAGTGCTGTCTGAGTTACTTGGGAAATGTGGGCTTTTGTTTCTTTGCTTGCTTGTCTTTTTCTTTTCCACATCCTGCTAGACTGGCTGAGTAGCTCCTTGGAGGCTTGGGAGGCATGGATATGGCTAAGGAGACCATACAGTGGAAGTGGCCTGGATATGGGAGTCTCTAAGCTCACATGGATCAATATGACTAAGCACCAGTACTTGGTACTGAGTGTATATCACTGAGTCTGTGCTCACAACCAGCCTGTGAAGTAGATGTTATTACTACTCATACTTTAGTTGAGGAAGTGGCTCAGAGATGTTAAGTGACTTTTCTAAGGTTGCACAGCAAATGTGGCCTATCATCAAGATTCAGATCAGGTCTGTAGATACTAAAATCTGTACTAAGTCTAAAATAAAGCATCATCACCCAACTAGACGATGGCCTAGGTCGACAAAACCCAGACTGAGGCTTTTAAAGCCTAGCATCTAGATTTTCCAGGAAACTAGGAACATTCCATTGTTGTAAATGATAACTGGTTCAAGTGTCTTGCCGGGCGTGGAGTGGGGAGGAGACTTTGGATCCCCTTACTGTATAGCTAGCTTGGATTAGAAAAGGCCGGGGCTTTTGCTTCCCTGAGGGTTTATACATTTCTGCAGCTATTTGAATCTATGAAACGGATTTTGGTGGCTGTGGTGTGATTAGGTAGCCCGTGGCTGCATACAAATCTGTACCTTGACTTAAAACCATCATACAAGGAAGCAATTCTTCAACTGGTCTGAGTACCAGCTTCCCTGGCAGCGAGTTGGGACTGCACCGCATGCACTTGAGTCTTCAGATGGCATTCCTAGTGCCCTGGGGCATCTTGGTGACAGTGAGAATAGTACAGTACCAAGGCGCCACAGACTGACTGGAGGCGAGGAATCTGCACCTTCCCTGTGGCCGAGGCAGGCAGTCAGCAGGCTCTCTGTTGATTTCGAGTGACTGTGGCTTCACTCTGTGGGACCACCGAATGCATGCGGACCACAGGGAAGTCTCCCGGGCTAACCTGACCCCCTATCAGTGCCACTTTCCCACTGGACGCTTAAACTAGAGAAGGCAGAACTGCTTCAACCAGATTCCCCGTCGTGGGACCAAACGGGCTCATTCTTCACCGCCACTCTAAGGAACAAAGGAGGACAATAGGCAGTCGTGAGATAATAGAATAATTTAGAAGTAAGCGGTCATGGTTAACATAGGAACATGATGTGTCACCACCAATCCCCCAGGCTCTGGGCTCTGGGTGTCAGTGGCCTAAACAGCCCATTGCACAGAGGCGGGCCCCTCGCGGTTTCCTTCCCCAGGACTGTTTGGGCCATAATGGGGACACTGTTGTACACGTGGGTATATGGGGCCAGCAGCTGCCAGTCATTTCTCTACTCCCCACCCACATGCCCCAGGGCGGCAGATGTGTAGGTATCCCCTCTCTCTTGCTGAGTCAAATCACTCCCAGATGAGAGAGAAAGAGCGGATGTGGCCCAAAGCAGAAGCCGGTGCCCTGGGTTGTCTGCCTGCTTGCTTCAGAGAAGCGCCATGTGGCCGCACTTCCTCTGTCGGCGGGAGCGGGGTCGGGGCTGTAACAGGTGCTGCCCAGGAGTTTTACTCTGGGAGTATGTACGGGAAACTCACTGGGGGTCCAAACTCCCCCCCCCCGCCCCCTGCAGTGTTGTCTGGAGGGAGAGCTGGGTAAGAGGGCTAGAACCGACTCAAACTTGCCTGGGGCTCTCCTTGCCTTTAGCCTGATTGACCGCTTGAAGTACTTCAGGGCAAGACCACAGGCTTTTTTTAGAGATTAGATAAATTTGCATCCTTCCCCCCAGGCCCACCCCCAAGCAGGAGGAAGCGCTGGAGGAAATAAGTTATTAAAAGAATGTGGGGGTGGGCAAACGTGAGTGGGTGGTGAAGGGGGGGGGTCTGTTCCTTCTTTTCCTGGACTAAACACCTTCCTCATCTTTACAATGTAATTCCTGAAAATGTGGGTCCATTACTAACCTCAGAAAACTCTGACCTTTAAAGCTCCATTTTTGGGGGCGGGGGAAGACAATTACCCAGAAAATTAAAATAAAAATATCCCTTGCAATTTGTCCAACAGCCCTAGGGATTCTAGGCAAGTCCTAAGTCCCCTGTATCTCACACTATGAGCATTAAGAACACCCACCCAGCAGCCAACACAGAGGGCTGATGACTGTCTTGGCAGACTTCTGCCTGTTGTCCTGAGAGGATGGCTGAGTTTGCTTTTGGATTCTGTACTGCTTCTGTACCCTTCTCTCCTCTTCATAATCTCCCCACATGCCCAGTGTATGTGTATGTTGAAAGGAGAAAGACAGTTAGCAAGACCTTAAACCAGTGTGTTTGTAGAACTGTCCCAATGCAAAGAAAGTGATTATCTGATTGGCATGAAGGCTGGTGGGATGGCTCAGGGAATGAAAACGGTTGTAGCAAGTCTGATGACCTGAGTTCAATCCCTTGAATAGATGTGGTGGAAATGGAGAACCTTGGACCTCCGCACGCACACGATAGCACGTGCCCCTCCCCCGACAAGAAAAGTAAATGTGAAATGTTAAATATTAAGTAATTGGCATGAAGCATCAGGCCATAAGAGGGCAGGCTGTCAGAGGGTACCAAAGTGGAAGGTCTTTCACTTTTGACAAGCTAAGAGACATATCTAAACAATTCTTCATCAAACATGAAAATCTAAATTTGTGGGTGCTGTAAGATGTTAGATGGTGGAATATCTATCAGGTGTTCGGCCCTTTGCAATGTCATCTGCCTCTGATCTTTGTCCCTACTCCCCCCCAGAGCTGCACCTACCTGGCCACTTCCTCTGAGGTCCTACTGTATAGCCATCAGCCCAGAAATTGGGAGGTTTTGCTCCCAAATAGCTTCCAGAAGCCCACCAAGCACATGGTGGAATAAAGGTGTTTGTTCATGTTAACACTGTCCTCTTCCTTGTTTGTGTGCTCTAGGACGGCTTGCAGCCCTGTGGCAAAGGTTCCCTTCACACAGCTCATCGGCAGAAGACTGGGCAGAGGAGCCTCCCTCCCACTGTCCCAGAGAGCAGCCAGCTCAGTTGTTACTGACATCTCATCTCCCACCCTTGCCTGCTCTGTCTCCCCCAGATCTGTCTACCTTCTGGCCTGGCACCTCTTCCTCCTCCCTTCAATTCGCCCCACCCCTGAGAAAACAAATGCCGTCCTGCTGCAAATTAAAGTGATTAGTAGAGCTTCAGGACCCCCAAGACCAAGTTCTCAGCACAATGAGCTTTATTTGTCCCAGAGGGACAAAGGGCAGGGAATAAAAGATAAAGACAGGAAGGAGATAGAGTATGATGGAGAAGGGGAAAGGAACAAGGGAGAGGGAAAAGGGCTATTTGTCCCTGGGGACAAAGGGCTGCCTCTGGATTAAAAAAAAAAAAAAACAGACATGGCCCATAAGTAAATGGCAGTTTATAAAGGTACAAGGGAAACCTCATGTTGGGATGAGGTGTTTCATTTTTATTGGTCATGTTAACTAGGGTAGCCAAAGGAGGCTTTTAGTTGCTAGACTTCAATACTTTGATAGCTGGACCTTGATAGTCAGCCTCAGGAGGAGGAAGTGGCCAAATAAGGGAATAGACTTTAGTGGCCAGCTTCAGAAATGTACTCTAATGGTTTTTAGCAAGGCAGAGGGAACGGGGGGAAGGGGAAGGTCTGCCAGAGCCATGTTTGCCCTGCTCAGGCTGGCTAGAGTCCCTTCACAAACCACCCCTTTCCGAAGAATATGTGGGGTTTTATTTAATGTCTCAGGCGAAAGAACTGTGTCTAGATTATCCATTCACTTTCCTAAGAACAAACCTCACTGGGCACTTCCACGTGGTGTCTAGCGCACACTGTAAATGCACAGCATTCCCCCTCTTTAGACACACGGAAAGACATGGATGTCCAGGTAACTTACATGTGAAGGTCAAGTAATTGACAATATTTTATGAGGTTTGACTCTGTGTGTATACGTTAAAAATAAATTACAGCCATGAAAATATTTTATCCGTATGTTCTTCAGCTTGTATTTCATGTGAAGAAGGGATTTCGTAAATTATACCCCTCATACCTAAAAACGTGAACACTATGAAGTACTTTAATAGACAAACTGCTTTTAAAATTGCAGTTTCTCTCGCTAGCACTCTTCCTTCATATTAGTGGTTGTAGGAACTTGGAAATGCCAGGTTCCCTCTCTCCAAAGAGGGAAACACTGTTGCTGCTGTTAAATGTAAGATTAGCTCATGATCAGAGCAGAGATGTACCAAGTGATCTTAAGAGGGATGAAGGCTGCCAGCTAGAGCTTCAACATACATACAACTGTGTCCCAATGATATGCTAACATGTAGAGAGGAGCCCAGGTGCTAGAGGCAGGTATTTCAGCATTTAACAAGGTCACCCAAGATGCCCTGCTCTTCAGGGTTGAATGGGAAGGCTGGAAGTATTAGCTCCTATTTGGTAAGACAAACCCTCGCATTTCAAAGAGACCTGACAGTGTATGCAGAGGTCAGTGTTGTTCTGCAGGGAAGCTCAGCATTTCTAGTCCATTGGAGGTTAGAGGGTGCAAAGTGGATGTTGGAACTTGCCAGAAGTGTGCACCTCGATGCTCTTCAGGTTCCAGAAGAGATACTTATTTTCTGGTCACATCTTGTATTTGCTGAGATTTCTTTGTTGCACAGATGTCAGAAATGGGTGTTTGTAAGCAGAGAGGAGGTTGTAGGGGGTGTTGGCAGGCATCCAGGTGTGAGTATTTTAGACTAGTCTGTTAGAAACACTACGGAAGATCCATAAAATATATTTCTCCAAGAACCAGACACTCCTAGACTTAAGAGGAAATGATGTCCCAATAACACCCACTGAATTCAGTATGAAATACTCTTGAGAGTATTTGCGGCAATGCATGGCACCAGAATGGCAGCAGAACCAGCCCTGGGAGGCAGTCAGGACACTTCACAAGAGCCCACAGCTGGGCAAAATCTTCTAACAGGATGCCTGTTGTATACCAAGTGTTGATATCTCATATAACTTACTGAATACTGGATTGGAGATAAAAAGCAGAATGGTCATCATAGGATTGAAAGATTGTAAGCCTTGGCTTTCTTAATATGAGGAGATCTGGTAGTTTTCTTAGGAGGTTTAAAAGGCAGTTTTTGAGAGATCCTGAGTGGAAGAATGCTTTTTGTTTAAAAATTAGTTTTTAGTTATCCTTCTTCTTCAACCTCTGGAGTCCTGGTATGACTAACACACACGACACCTAGCTGGAAATATTTTTTCTGCCTTATTTTATATATATAGGCATTTTGCCTGCATATCTGTATATGTAACTCATGAGTAGTTCCTGCAGAAATCAAAAGAGGGCTTCATATTCCCTAGAACTGGAGTTATAGATGGTTGTGAACCACCATGGGGGTGCTGGGAATTGAACCTAGGTCCTCTTTGCAAGAGACAACAAGTGCTCTTAACCACTGAGCCATCTCTCAAACTCCTCAGCTGTGACTCCTTTACTTCTCATTGTGTCTTACAAGGAAACATTCCTATCTGGCCCTTTTCAGAAGAAAGCTGGAATAGATTTTATCTGCTTCCTCCATCATTTGGGCTGGGGCCCAGGTTAGAGGCTGTGCTCCGTCATCCTAATTGTGGTGCCTGGAGGAGAAGGAACAGAGTAGTGCAGGCTCTTGGTTGTTTTGTGGCTGAGAGTCAGCATGTTTTTGGAAGGATTCAGCAAGGCAGCTGTCCACAGAGCTAGAAGTCAAGTGGTGTCCTTCTACCCAGATGAGGCACTTCTAGAACTGTGGAAGGCTGGGGAAACTGAAATGGTCACCAAGGTGCCCACTGTATTATCATTCATTCCTTCTAACCAATCAGGCAACTACAAAATCAGACTCACATGTTGTCCACTCAATATTATCCACTTGATTGATGTAAAAGGTCAATCCATTTGGTTGTTAGTCTGTTGGTTCCTGAAGAATACTACCTTGAATAGGAGCTGTAAGGTGAGCTGGGGGAGATAGTTCTTGGATATTTCCTACATGTATTGACATACCGTCCAAATGCGGATTTTGTTGGCAGGGATCAAAAAACATAAAAACAAACAACAGTAGAAGATGGCGTGAAGCCAGTTGCCCATGAGTTCTCTGGCTTATTTTAAATCTTGTCCTCTAGGTCTTTCTAGAACTGGTTGTTGCTTGGAAACAGGGACAGGTGCCCCCACGTGTGGGGCTAATGTGACCCTGTATACACCCATCTTTTCATTAGTACTGTCCACTTGGAAATGGGGCTTAGCTCATGGACTTCAAATCTGTCAGGCTCCTTTGGAAAGTCTTTTCTTTGACCAGCATGATAAACTGGCTTTCAGAGCCCATTGCCCTTAGACATGGGATCCTCACCAATTAGTTCATGCAGAGTCCATTTTGCATATGCAGCTGCTTCAGTGTCTTAGGTCTGCCCTAACCAAACAATATAAGCTGGGTTACTTAAAGAAGAAAAAATCAGTCATTGTTCTGGAGGCCACAAGTCTCTAAGACCCATAGAATCCTTCCTTAAACTTGTGACCACTGCTGTGTGCTAGCAGTCAGTGATGGTTGTTGTCTTTTATGTTTCCAATTCCATAATAAGCTAATCATTTGTGAGATAACAGGTCAGCTTTCAGGCTCAGTTTACTATCTCATGTTCTATCTTTGAGATTCAAGTAAGAAGCAGCTATACCACCCCCATGGCCCCCAAAACCACCCACCAACAAAACTGTATTTTTGAATTTAGAAGAAAGAGAAACAGAGTTGTTGCTAATTTATCAAGATATTGACTTTCAGTCTCCAGAAACCAAGGCAATGGACGCTTCTGGACCTTCCCTAGGCTAGTAGCCCAATTCCACCATAGGATGTAGTCAAACATGAGAAGCCTTATTTGTCTTACATTTCCAACTGGTTATATAATGGACAATATATTTCTAGTGTATTATATTTCTAATACACAACTATGTTGCTAATCCCAAATAAGACAAACCTGTTATATAAGACAGTAGACACATAAATTATGTAAAGATAACAGCATATTATGTTATGTAATTTATATAATAGAGTGGAATATTGAGTTTCTAATATGTGAGTTTTACATAAGAATAGTCTGCCAAAAAGAGCTTTATCTGTCTCTTGGTTAGACAAACAAAACTTTTCAACCACAGACAGCAGAAAGAAGTTAAAACCAAGGATAGTTCAGCTCCTGCCTTTGATAAGAATCACTGGAAACGAGTTGTAAAGAGAAGGGGAGATTGTTGGTTTCACAGATGAACTTAGATGAACTCATCGTGGTGATGTCTTAAATCCCTGAGATGCTGTGATCAAATTTGAGCAAATTCATCAAATTTAAATCAGTCAGCTACTGAGGGTGACAGGTAATGAATGCAGTACCTCCTATGGGATGAAAACAAGGACTTTATTCCATGGATGCAGAGGAGGTTGTGATGGGAACCTTAGGCTAAAGCAAGGACACAATGACGGATGACGTGCTTCCTGTGACGCTGGTATGGGGGCTAAGCTGAGAGAAGGGGTGAGTTATTTCACCAGCGAGAGGACTGGCCCTAAGGGTACATTGCTTGGGAAAGATCAAAGACACGGACAGTTTCACAACCGATGATGGGTCTCCTAGAATTGATACCCAACTTGAGTGTCCACAAAAATCCAACCCAACCCAACCCAAACAAAATGGAACAAAAAAAGCAAAACAAAAACTGGCAGAGGATCTTGTCTCACACAGATTCTTACTCTGCTTTAGCGAGTCTGAGACACGACCTGTATTTCTCGTTCCTGCCAAGGTGTTACAAATGGTTCAGAACCGTGGTTTTGCTGGAGTGGTGTGGTGAGATCCCCACTTAGAACCCGAGTGACTAGGAGAATTTTCTGGGAAATAGGGAGACATGAAGACCTGTGTGGGGGGAGGGTTACGGGATGTCACTGCTATCACTTAGGGACACCCGAGAGCCCAGGGATAGTGGCAGCCAGCAAGATCATGGCTGCTAAGGGCTTCCAGGTACTTTCCAAGCTGGGCTGTGCTTCTCAAAAGGAACTCTGGGGCTAAGGAAACAAAGCCCCATGGTACGGAGCTTGGGCATTGCTGAACTTAAAAAGCGGGCCTCAGGTCTCTTAGTCCACATTCTTGCTGGAAGTGTAGGGAGGGACTTTCCATGAAATTCCCCTTTCCTACCTAAAGATCAGGTCAGACTCCAAAAGGAATACAATTGCCTTCAGCTCTCTTACTGAAGTTTTATTACAAGGAAGATTAAATTCATATCATAGAAGACATCACCGAAACCCAGAGGAATGTTGTTCCACGCCATGCCTGGTCTCCCGGCTTAGTCATCCCTCCCACAAATAATTTTCTCCCTCTTCCAAATATCCCACACCTTCCTTTTCCCTCTCCTGTGTGAAGAGAGTGTTTGAGTTTTGCGTCTTGGTGGGTCACAGCATCCTTACTTTTCATCTGAGTGATGCCCCGTGCTCATGCAGGTAATACAACGTGTGTGTCTTTTCTACTGTCAACCCCTCTCCTGTCAGCCTATTTCAGCACACCCAATTATTAGACGAGGGCAGAAAGGAAGTTTCTTTTGCTCCCATGGAGAAATACTAGGCATTTTAAAATAGCTCACTAAAAAGGAAAAGAAAAATCTGGGTTACTTTGGCTATACATTGCTAGTCACGTGATGAGTTATTTTTGTCATTCCCTGGTTTGCCATTTTTCCAGCCAGTTAGTGCTTTCTGATTAAAAAATGGCAAGAATTGTAACTCCCCTGTTCTATGTGCCAGTGAAATAAATATCAGATGTATGTGTGTGCATGTGGGGGCTCATTCTCGATAATGGGGCCATCCATCACAAACCCCTAAACTATACATATGATGTGGAATCACACGATATCATGGTACCTCTACTGAGAGTATAAGTGTTATTTGAAATATTTTGAGAAACGAATTTGAGCTGAAATAAACATTCATAGGTTATAACCTATAAGGGAACATGATATGACATTAAGTACAAAATCATAAGAAATCTGGGGGTTGGGGTTCAGGGCTATTTTGGTGTTTCTTTAGATTTGTGAGGTGGGTGGTGTCCTTCACCTCTGCTCTGGGTGGTCGTTGGGTGGAACACTTCTGCAGCGTAAGGCCATCGACTACTGTGTGCCGAAGTTGGAGTCCTTAGTTCTTCACTTCCTCTGCTTGAGATCCCGTGAAAGAATTGCCACATTTCTGTGCCTCACCTTAACACTGTTAAGTGTATGCATCTGTCTCCGGTATCTTCTGATTCCATCTGGCCTCTCTTGCCCCAGTATCTGGCTCCTACTGGCAGCCAGCCTTCTGTCTTTATCCCATTCTTTGTATAATGAAACAGTTTCAGTTTTCAAGAGTTTTCTTAACATCTGAACACCAAGGAGCCATGTAGGATTTGAGTTAACAGCTAGGGCCACCTTCCTAAAATTGGGCTAATCCGGGGCGATGGGGGTCACAGTCCCGAATGGTGGGAGGCTTCTGAATCAGTTATGTAGCCAAGAGCCAACAGGGACACATCGCTGTCTGGTTTTATATCTTTTCTATTCCTCCCCTCCTTTGTCTGCTCTGATTCTACTGAGTGCTGTAGGTGAGTAATCAGATTTTTCCCTTCCTGGACAAAGCTGAGTCCAGGCTTCATCTTTGTCCAGTTTGATAATTGCTGGAGGAGTCATTGTATCAGATGCTTCAAGAGGTCAGAGTCAGTGGCCAGCGGGTGTGTGATGATCTGTAAATTTAACATATACGGAGTAAGGCCATTTCAACTGAAAGCCTCTGTGAATTTTGCTGAACCATGGAAACTGACAGAACATTGTGCTGTAAACAGTATTTAACTTCTTTATTTATTTATGGCCTCATCATGAAGCCATAAGTTTCCAGATGACTTTTTGTGGTTGTTGTTGATGATGATATTATGCTCCAAAGAAATGAGGTGTTCCTCAAAGAGTCCAATAGAGAGGCATGGCCCTGGGGCTGTATAGTAATAAAGATAAGTCCGGACCCCAGTCCTTCCCATCTTATTTCATCAGCTGGGTACTGTTAACCAGCGTTTGCAGAGTTGAAGTCTAGACTCTCAAAGTGCCAATCAATAAGCTAGACTTGGCCACCTTGTCTCAATAGTAAACTGATAAGAAATAGTGAAAAGCACAGAAAGGAGATTTGTTCAGTGTAGCCACATTGGAAAGAGGAGCAAAGGGACCCGGTGACCGGCAGTCTGTCTCTTAGTGACTAATGTGGGGGTGGGAGTTTAGTAGGGGAGAGCACTGTGACTAATCAGCAAGCCTGGCAAGGTGTGGCCCTGGCCACCGAGCTCCTGCCATTGTGTCAATTCCAGTCTGTCCTGTGAGGTGGTTTGCTTGGTCAGAACTACGTAAAGTCTCCTCCTGGGAGATCAGTTCCTCCTATGGCTTACACCAGGTTTCAGCCTTTCCTTTCCCCAGCATGGATTTCTAGGGACGTTTTAATCCTTCGGAACGCACTGTGTCAACAGTCTGATATTCAACTACCTCCCTTGAGAATGGCTTTGCTCCTGCCAGGACAGTTACGGCACCAATGTGAAGCAGAGTTAGAAGGACATAGAAAGGACATAGACAAGGAAATTGAAAGCTGGGGTTGGGGGCTGGAGGGTAGAAGCAGAAGTGGGGAGGTGGAGGGGCGAGGGTGGGAGGGCCGTGGGGAGGGCGAATACTCATGGAGTAGGCATCTAAACAGGACCAACAGGGGAAAGGGGCTGCCCAGGGGTCCTATAAAACACACAAGCCAGCATCTCCTCCGCAGACTTCCATTTTGAGGCCTCTCCCACGGCACAAGGACAAAGCTGCCTCTTTTCCTTTCTTCTCAGATTGGTCTTCTGTCTGTTGGGGTTATTCGATCCTTTATCTGTGCCAGGGAACAAACTGGGCAACCCCATCACCCCCAGATGACTGACCATACCCCAGTCACAACTGCCCTGTCTCTCCTTTTGCCCCTGCTGGTTTGTCAGCCTGGCACATTCCTACTCATAGCGCCAGCCTGTCCCTAGTCTCTCTCCTCTCTGAAGTTTTTCTTGACTTTCTAGGTGGACTGAGGTGATGTTTCTCAGTTCCTGGAGACCCATCTTTGTGGCAATTGTCTTATAATGTTCTCTCTCTCTCTCTCTCTCTCTCTCTCTCTCTCTCTCTCTCTCTCTCTCTCTCTGTGTGTGTGTGTGTGTGCGCGCGCGCGCGCACATGCGCTCACGTGTATGAGCTTCTTGAGGTCAAAAGTCACGCTTTTCATGGTCACTATTTACACTGGCCTGGAACCCGGACTGCTCTTGGCAGAGTCACTACAGGTGTTTAGCGGAGATATTAATGAGTTCAGTTGGACGGGTGCAGTGACAAAGGCCAGGGTAGAACTGAGGTGCACAGCGCTCTGTGTGTGTGTGGTGGGGGTGCAGATTTAGATTCAGACTTAGACATATGGGGGAAAGGCAATCTGAATAGGACACATGAAGCCCTCCGCTTCCTTTGACGATGGGTAGTTCTCTATCCGGTAAAGCCTTGAGGCACATGCTGGGTGATGAGATGACGGGGGAGGGTTTCACCCTCCACTGGCCTATTGTGTTTGTCAAGTTCTCAGGAACTCGTTTATCTGATGTGGTTTGAATGCACCTATATGTCCAGGTGTTTCCAAGCTTCTCTGATAGAGTCACAAACAGAATGTTTTACTTGTATGGACAAGGCCTTTACCCATGGGCCTCATGGTCCACGATGCTGGACAGGTGGTGGCGTGTGTGTGTGTATGTGTGTGTGTGTGTGTGTGTACCATGAAAGAAAGTCATTCTGTCTCTGCATTCGTACTCAAAGTGGAGCCAAATTACAAAATGGAGGTACAGAGAGCAAGGCACAGCCTGAAGCCACTGTTTCATACAACGCAGGGGAACTCAAAGCCCAGCACAGCCCTGTCTTCTCAAAGCGTGAGTCAGGAAGACGGTTGCAGGCTCACAGAAGAAGGAAGGCTCGGGCAGCATGACTGCGGTGGGTAAGCTTGCGTATTGTCAAGCGTCCCAAGTTAGCACATTTTGCCTTATGTGAGAAGACAGTCATATGAGTTCAGAAACAGACCTTGAGTTGGACCTGGTCCTCACAGCCTTGACTCTCTTCACACATTGTACCCATGAGCCTTCATAGGCAGATGTATGTCAGAGTTCTCCAGGAGACCAGAACTGATAAAATGCGATCAGCGTATGAGGCAACTCATTAGGTTGGCATCTGTGACCCAAGGGTGGCTAGTCCCACTATGGTCATCTGCAGGGTGGGGAGCTGGGGGAAAGAGGAGCTGTTTAGTGTGAAAACTTGGAAGCCTCAGGACAAAATTCAGGGCATTTCTGAGGCTGGAGGCATGGAAGCTTCCTGGTATGTCACTGGTACAAGTCCTCACGCAAAATGGGATATCTGCAGACAGTGGAACATGCCCAGTCTGAAGGACCGAGCTGACATGTGTGGGCCACCTCCCCTCTTCTGCTTCTGATCTCTTTGTCTGGTCACCAGGTTATTGAATAGTGATGCTTACATTCAATGTAGGCCTTCTCTCCTCAATTCACCTACGCTAATGTCAATCATATCTAGAAACTCTCGTAGACATATCCATAAGTATGCTCCACCAATTTTCTTGGGTGTCCTCAGTCTGGTCAAGCTGACATCAGAGTAGACCAGACTGCAAATATTCTATCTATCTATCTATTATCTATCTATCTATCTATCTATCTATCTATCTATCTATCTATCTATCTATCTATCTAACTATCATCTGTCTGTCTGTCTACACATCTATTTATTGTCTGTCAGTCTACCTACCTACCTACCTACCCTTCCATCTATCTATCTTCCCATGACCCCTGGTGGTCTTGATTGGATATCTACAGAAACAGTCTTACTGAAAGTGTAGAAACTGATACAGACCACCTAGCCTGTTTCTGCTACCATACTTTCATAAAAAATTCATCAAAAGTCTGTTACCATGCTTTCTGTCTTTGTAGCACTTAGGTCTCCCTTGAAACAATGCCAACTTGGAGGGTGTAAAGGAAGGAAGAGTAGAATTGGCAATTCCCCCCACCCCCACTCCCATCCCATCACTCCCCCACCCTCCCTCCTCCATCTCACACCTCCTCCATAAGTCCTGTAACTCATTTGCTCCCTGGCTTCCCTGACTGTGAACTAAGGGCTAAACAAGGTGTCTTGGATCCTTCTCAGCTTGCAGATATCATCATTTCTGTGTTGAGACGGCGGGGGGTTCCCCGCTACCACCAACGGATGCTGGGTTAACTGACTTGGGTGTGGCAGCACCCCAAGGTGGCTGGGGAGGCCACCTATGTACTCCACCCCACTAGGCCTTCTGCTGTCTGCATTGGGCTGGTATAGCAGAAGCCTGCTGTGGTGTAGCAGAAGAAACATGGTCCGGCAGGGTCTGAAGTCAGGTGGCCCGCCTCTGCTTCCACACCCAGGTCTGTGCCCTTCCTCCCCAAGATGGAAGGAAGTGGTTTCTCTAACCTTTACAGTTCTTTGTTCATCATCTTCGTACCCCAAGGTGGGAAGCTGGTGTCTAGCGGGAGGTTAAAGAATATTGCCTTGATGAGTAAAAGTGACTTCTCTGTACAGTGCAGATCTCTCTCAGTAAAATGTAGATATCCAGGCTGTCCTGGTTGCTTTGTGTCCCCATTCTCCACCAATACACATTGACATCTTAACTCTTGATACCGAAATAAATGAGGGACAGAATCCTTGAAAAGGCAAATCATATGTTAACATGTGTTGATACTGCAATAGGGTGGGCCTTTGATACAACATTACTAGTGTCCATATAAGAAAAGACAAGCAGAGAAGAGAACAATGTGTGACAGAGGTTAGAGTGATGCTTCCACAGGCTAAAGAATGCGTGAGGCTCCTGGCAGTTGACAGAGGCAAGGAAGAACCCTTCTTCAGAACCTTCTGAAGGGCCATGAATATCTGTGTCATGCTGATACATGGATTACTAGCCCCTAGGACAGCTGGAAAACAAATATCTGTTCCTTGAAGGCACATAGTTCGTGACACCTTGTAATAAGAACCCCAAGAATCTTTACAACAGTGAAAGTAAAGGTATCAACAGACAAAAAGACTCTTCATGCTCCATGAATTGGCAGAATTATCATTGTAAAATGGCTCCATTACCAAAAGCAAACTACAGACTCAATGTAGTCCTCATCTACATTCCAAAGACATTCACTACAGAACTGGAAAGACAATCCTAAAAATCACATGCAAATCTCCAAATAGTCAAAGCAATCCTGAGTAGAAAAGCACTGTTGGCTGGAGGTGTCATAGTATTTGGTTTCAAACTGAACTTCGGAGCCATAGTAACAAAAGCAGACATGTGGACCAATGGAATGGAATGGAGGACACATAAACCCTCGCCACTAAAGCTAAGTTTTGACAGAGGTGTCTACAACAGTGGTCCTCAACCTGCTGGTTGCTACTCCTTTGGAAGTCAAAATGACCCTTTCACAAGGGTTGAATACCCAGATTCCCTGCATATCACATGTTTACATTACAATTCATAAAAGAAAACTTACAGTTATGAAGCAGCAACAAAACTAATTTTGTGGTTGGGGGTCATCACACTGAGGAGCTGTATTAAAGGGCCGCAGCAGTAGGAAGGTTGGGAACTGCTGGTCTAAAACATACATTGGCAACAATGTAGCCTCTGTAAGAAACAGGTGCTAGGAAGACCAGATACCCACAGCAGGAAGAATGAATCCTGATCTCTGGCTACACAAAAGTCAGTTCAAAATGGACTGAAGACATCAATTTAAGGCCGGGAAGCCTAGCAATGTTATAAGGAAATACTTCAAATAGTAGGTAAGGATGTTCTGAAAATGACCCCAATAGCACAGAAAATAATCCTAAGAATCAATAAGGATGGCATGAATTCAAGAAGCTTCTGCAAGGGCAGCAATTGGCAGCATAAAGAGAAAGCCTACAAAGTGAGGGAAGATCTTTCCCAGCTATGCAACTGCCTGCGATCAGATTTCAAATACTCTAATCAATAAGTTCATGAGTAAATTAGACAGTTTTTTGAGAGTATAAAATGTCTTATTGTACTTTTAGAAGGGCTGAGGGTCTGGTTGTAAATCAGGCTGCACACTTCTAACCAGTCTGATATGTTTCTCTCCTTGTCAAACCGGCTTCAGTTAGCAATATGTTCTTAAATCCAAAAGAAAAACAGAAGTCTAGTTTTGAGGGGGAAAAAGTCCAGTTCTGAAAACAATTAACATTAGTCTAAGAAAAAAATAGGACTGTTTCACAATCCTTCAAACAGCTCCCCACATAGAACTAGGAAGATAATTCTTGTAATGCAGGCATTCACTGATACTGATGGACACCTGCACGCCCACACCTCACACGTGAAACTAACATCCACGATGCACCAGACAGAAAAGGCTTAATTAGTATTGATTAAAGCTCTTGGAATCATCAGTCAATCTAAACTTAGTAAGGTGTTCCCATCTTGTGTCTATGCTAAGGAATCTATCATCATGTTCTGAAATAAATTAATTTTGGCCGGTTAGTTTTTATTTTAAAATTCTAGCAACAGTATCACTTTTCACTTTCTGAGATTAGGCGGGAGAGAGTCTAAGTTTGCACTTAGTTAGAAATCAGAACTGCTTTGTCCGTAAGAGCAACAGGCATGTCACAGAGCTGGCGAAGCTCTGAGTGTCTGTGTGGAGACAAGGTCTAAGTCCAATCCTACTGGCTTAGCTGATATTAACAACTGGAAAGTGTATGGCTCTGTGATGTGAATTCCAGCGGGACAGGGTGATGCTAGGCCTGTACTCAGGACCTCGGTGGCAGGGCATTGTTAAGCATGTAACATCCAGATAAAGAGAGACCAGGCTCCCTGGAGATATCCCTCCTGTTGCTTTGCCATCACAATCTGGTTATAACTCCCTCTGCAAATGAGAAAGCCAGCTTTTCTAGATTAGTACATTGAGTCCAGAAAAAAAAATCTGCAAATGATGTCACCAGCAAGAAGCTATTCACTGGGTTGCTTGCTGTCACTCTTCCATCTGAACAGTTTTCGTTTTAAAATTCTTTTCTTAACATTTTCTTATTGTCTCTGTGTGCCTGCACACACCTTCGTTCAAGCTCCACCGCGCTGGTGTGGGGGTCAGAGGCTAGCCTGTAAGGCTGGTTCTAGTCTTGTGTCAGTGTGGGTTCTGGGAATATCAGGTTCTTCACATGTTAAGTCATCTTGCTGGCTAAATTCTTTTTGTTTGTTTTTGTTTTGAGACAGGGTTTCTCTGTGTAGCCCTGGCTGTCCTGGAACTCACTCTGCAGACCAGGCTGGCCTCAAATTCAGCCTGCCTCTGCCTCCTGAGAGCTGGGATTAAAGGTGCGTGCCATCAATCACTGCATCAAGGTCTTTCCTAGTTACATGAATTTGAGGTTAACCTAGACAGCATTAGACTGTTATCTCAAAACCAAAACCAACAAGCAGACCTAAAACAGAAAACACACGTACAAAAACAGGCAATAAATGAAACTGACGTTCTATCTTATCATAGGCAGCCTGGCTTTTAGGGAGCAAGCAGCAAACAATTGTGTGGAAGCTGAGAATCAGAACCCTGATGCACTGCTGGAGAGAATGTGAACTGTTAGAGCCACGGTGGAAATCAATATGGCTGTCCTTGGAAAAACTAAAACAATTATCACACATCCAGCTAGACCACAGGTTGGCGTATACCTAAAAATTAAAGAGCTACCACACATCTAGTTACACCACTGCTTGGTACGTACCTGAAAGGCTCTAACTCAGCATTCCACAGAGATACTTGTTTGGCCATGCTTACTGCAGTATTATCCATGACAGCCAAGGTATGGAGTCTATAGAAGTACACAGTGGAATTTTATTCAACCCCAAAGAATGAAATCACGAAGAATTGAGTGGAACTGAAGACCATGTTAAGAGAAGTAATCTAGACTCATAAATGCTAAAATTCCATGTTTTCTTTCATGTGTGGAATCTAGCCTTCTAGCTAGCGTATGTCTCTGTCTACATAGTTATTGATGCTTCTGTCTCTCAATGTGATATGAAAGCATAAGGGAGACTTTATGGGGAAATGATATGGACAAGTGGAAGTGGGCAAGATGGACAGAGAAGGGTTGTGGGGAGGTAAATATGAGCAAAGTAATATATATGTCAATGTATGCTCTATTTTCATATATACATACATATATGAAAATGTCACGGTGAAACCCATTATTTTAAACAACAATTAAAACTTTGTATTATTTAAATGCCTTGGTTTATAAGAAAGGAGGAATGTAGCATCAGTCAGAGGCCTGTAGGAAAGCAATGAGCCACCTGAAGGGTGATGGAGAACAGATCCATGAAGAAGCTGTGCACAAAGGCAAAACAGGAGTGGAGCCTGGCCCCAAGACTCTCCACCAGGGACAGAACTAGCCATCCATCAGTGTGAAGGTCCATGGGGAGGACAGGGGCATAGGCCCACTGAAGGCAGTGGCCAAAGATGTGTGCTGACCTTGGGTAGGAGAAAATAGAGCCTGCTGTACCAGGGCGATAGATGGGCTACCCCCTCTCTTCTAGCATCCTCTGATCACTTGCCCAGTATTCCTGCTAGCCAAAACCAACAGGGGGCCAGAGAATATGGACTGTGTGTTCCAGTGCAGCAAGAAAAATGATAGAGGGAGATCCTAGAGGGATGGAGAATATCCAGTAAAAAAAAAAAAAGCCTGTGTAGCAGAGGTCGGGAGAAAGCTTTTGCTGGGCACTGCATCAAAGAAGCTATTCCAGGTGTTGACCTCAGATTCCAGAGACTTAAAGCCACTGTCTGCTGTGACCCAACAGCTCACTCTGGGCTTTCAGCTGAAGCTCTGGAAAGCTGGGGGCCTGTTCCTATTGTAGTCATCATTCCCTGAAGAACTCAGACACAAGTACCAGCTGTTTCGCTCAAGCCCTTGCTGGGGAGGTGATAATGGGTCTATTTTTAGCAATCGCATTGTGATGGGTGAGCAGCTTGACGTTCTAGGTAGTGGGCGCCAAGCTAACGATGAATGATGGTGTTGTTTATCGGTTTGAAAGAGGTCTTCCTCATTAACTCATTATCTTGCCAGAGAGGAAGTTGCATTTTGGCTCCAGCTTTTAAATGACAGTGGCTCTCCTTCCGACATGCTTGAGAACTTGTTATTAACTATTATTCCAAACAATACACTTGCATATTGGACAACCGTAAGGCCAAATTTAGCTGTGCAAATTATAGACAACTGCTCTCCTATAATGCCACTGCGGCGTCCTAATTTTTAAGAAATGAAAGATTTACAAAGCCAGCCTTAAATGCTTAGCATAATATTTTATACCGGAAGCCATTTCCTCCCAAGGATGTGTAGACTGTGTGATGCTGTCAGGGCTTGCTGGAAGATAACTAATGTTCCTGCAAAGGCAGGAGAAGCTGCAGGCCATCAAATCCATGCAAAAGCCTTCGAGGCTGGAAGTGCCAGCAACTTGTAAAGGAATTACGCTGAAACTAAAGAAAACTTAAGGGGCCATTTAAATGATTTAAACACCACACTTTCTCCCTCTTCCCCCTAAATCCCCAAGACAGTGCTTATAATGTTAGCATGACCTTTAGGATATGTGATTTTTAATGAAAGGGAAGACTCATCTCAAGCCTTTTTTTTTTTTTTGAGCTGATCATTTCTCATCAGGACCCTTCCTTAGGCCTCTTGTCAAAAAAAAAAAAGACATCTGGCCTTTGAAAAATATTACATAGGTCTGAATCATCTGACTGTTATATACCTTTGTTCTTATGGACAATAGAAACCATGAATGTTTGGATACTAGAAAAATCTGTTAATGCAAACAGATTCGAATCACACTGAGTGGATTCCCACTGTTTAATTTTGGGCAAGTTAACTGGCCACTCTTATCTCCAGGGATAATACTGCATGCTTATTATTAAACAGCAGATGAATTTTTATGTAGCATAGCGCTCAATAAAGGAGCATTAAGATTTCTTTCCTACCCTAGTAAGGGAAACAGGGACTGTTTCAGTCATGAACTTGATGGTTGACTCTTTGACCCTCCCCCATACATGCCAGGGAGTAACAGCCTGGCTAGACCCCAGGGGAGGACATTGCAGCCAGCACTGAGGAGACAAGATGAGCTGGGATTGGATGGAAGGGGAGGAGGTCCTCCCCTGTTGGTGGACTTGGAGGGGGCGGGGAGGAGATGAGGGAGGGATGTGGAGGGTAGGAGGGAATGAGGGACGGGGCTACGCCTGGGATGCAAAGTACCTAACCTGTGATTGATATAAAAATAAATAAATTTTAAAAAAGATTTATGCAGCATTGGTAGGGGACACAGGAGGCAAAATATCACCAAATATTCAAACAGAAACGACCACAGTTTCTGACAATCTGATACGGCATGTGCTGACCTAGAGGGGCTGTGCATCTATCTGCTTTTAAGCTTATCCCTTGGTTTGCCTGGGATTACTTGAGCAACTGGCCCAAGTGCTATGAGGAATGGCACAGTTGGGATCCTGCTCTTCCTTGCTCATGCTGAGTGTTTAGTGTGATGTGTCTGTTGCCCAAGGATGGGCAAATGATACATCTATACATGGGAGTCACGTGCCCATATTGATAAAGATGCTTCAAGATTTACCCACCTTCAGACTTACACATTTTCAAGCTGACAGAAGCTTAATACATATTTTTTAGTAGCCTTCAAACCTCTCTGTCTAGCTCCAGAGAGCTGCTGAACTTGAAATTTTGAAGGTATAAGTACACTGTTCTTTGTGTTTTCCTTATTTTTAGATAAATTCTTACACAAGGAATAATTATTTTCTAACTTAAACAATGTATAAGAAAGATATTAGCCCCCAAATTCTTATAAATAAAATATTATTTTTGAATAAACTAAATAAGTGTTTAATATGATGTTTGTGTGCTAGAGTCACCAGTGAACCGTAAAGCATAAAACAGAAGAAGGAAAAAAGAGAATTAAAAGAAAAATTTCCAGAGCTGGGTCATAGCATGCTCTAGTAATCCCAGCACTAGGGAGACTGTTACATAGTGAAATTGTGTCTCAACACCATAAAAAACAAACAAACCAGTGTAATCAAAATAAAAAAGAAAAGAAATAATTGTTTTCTCTAAAGGAGCAATTAGTAATATTCCAGATTCCAGAATGCTGTACCTCAGTTCAAATATTGTCTTACATGTTTAGTATTACATGGACTTTGAAGGACTTACTTGACTTTCTGCCTCAGTTTCCTCTGCAAAATGGGCTCTTAAGAATGTTATGAGAGGTCTGGACAGGTGGCTCAGTGGTTAAACAACACTTGCTGTTCTTTCAGACTACCTGAGTTCGATTCCCAGCACCACATCAAGTAGCTCCCCAATGTCAAGCTTCAGGGGCTCTATGGCATCTGGCCTCTGAAGACATCTGTGCTCATCTGTACATACCTACATACCTGTACATAATTAAAATTGGTGAAAGCAAGTCTTGAAAAGAAAAAAGAGAGAATATTATGAGAGTTGAGCCAGGTGTGTTGCTACACACCTGTGCTCCTAGTACCTGGGAGGTGGGCCAGGAAGACTGAAACATGCTGTCAGATTTAATGAAGTGAATATGTATATTAAGTGCTTGGACAACAACAGAAGATAACAAGCATGTGACATCTTTGTTGTCATTATTACTTAGAAAATTATACTTTAGAAGCTTCCTCTTTCTTTTCTTTTCTTTTCTTTTTTTTTTTTTTTAAAGACAGGATCTCAGGCAGCCCAGGATATCCTTGAATTTACTATGTAGCTGAAGAGGACCTTGAACTCTTGATCCTTGTTAGTCTATCTCCCAAGTGCTGAGATTACAGGTGTCTGTCGCTACATCTGACTCTTTAGAGTAGTTCTACGGAAAGTATGTTCAGCTTTTCCTTTTTATACGTGTTTACTTGAAACTACTTTTGTGTAAATGTTACACACAATCTGGTTAAAAATCAAACAGCATTTAAAGACTAATAATGAAAACAGCAGTTCCCACCTCCACGATCAGTCCTCACTTCTAGTGTGTTCTTTCAGTAGATTCCTCCCCTTCCCCCCGAGCATTTACCTCCTTGACTCTAAACATCAGGTTATTCCTTGGCTTTTAAATTTAGACTTGATTGGTTGGCTTTGTGCAGTAGTCATAGCGAGCTTTTGTGCATTCCTTAGTCCATCCTTATCATTCTATCAATGTAATTTTATCAAAACTATTGTTATATTATATTTAGTTTAATATGGGTGTGTCTCTTGTTTACCTCTGAGCTGAATGGTATGCCATAATCACATTTTATTTGCATTAGAAATTACCATTTTTTACAGCAGATAATAATTATCTTGTTTTTAAATGTCATTGTTTCTTTTCCTACTTCCCCATGATCATTCAGAACTGTTAAATCTCTCCCACCTTGTTTTCAAATGGTGAAATATCTTAAGAGAATACTTTTTGTTTATTTTTGATAATTTCATATATGTAAACAAGGCTTCTTGATCATGTGCACCCTCAGGTTCCTCTTCCTACTCCCCAAGAACCTTCCAGTTCCTCCCTCACTACCACCCTCAGGAGAGGCCCTCAGCCTGTCTTCCCACCCCTTCCTTTCTTTGTTAATAAACCGCTGAGTGGAGTCTGCCCTTGGAATGCTGCCTGACCTTGTTGGTTTGATGTTGTGCAGGTAACCATGTCATGTCCTGAACACAGCCCCTCACAGTACTCCCTGTCATTCTCTAGTTCTTAAATTTCTTCCATCCATCCTCTCACATGTTCCCTGAGCCTTGGTGGGGAGGGGAGCATGTAGATATGCCGTTGAGGGTTGTGCACGCAGTAGAGACTTTGATGACCAGTCCACAGAAAAGAGTCTTCGTCCAAGCTTGAGGTCAGCACTAGTCTTGGGTTTAATGATGAATATTTAGAAGGTGATTTGACAACATGTACTTTAGCAGAACAAGAGTGGCAGCCTCCTCCCCAGCGTCTGTGGCTTCCTGAGCCGTGGGCTTGTGACTCGGTTTACAGCACCAGGCCTGAACTCCCTCCTTTGGAACAGTCCTCAAATCCAATTCAAAAGCAGTTGATTATTCCCAAACCCTTTGTACCACTACTGTGCCAGCGGGCACGTCTTGCCTGGCATGTTTTGTAGCACTCAGGATTGACTGTAGAGGTGCCGTTAGAGTCTTTTCTTTTCCAGCAGCCTGAATAGCACCTTCCAGCACCATGGAAGCTAGTCAGCAGGAAGGAAGTTGTCAGGTCAGATCTAGGCTTGATTTCTCTGTGTCCTGAAATTGAAGTAGGCTGAGCCTTCAGTAATAGGGTCATAGCATCTAGTTCCAGTAGGCAACCAGGAATGGGGGCAATGGCCTGTGTTGTCTGCCTCCTGGACCAACAACTCATAGGAAGGGATCCCATGGCTACTGCTGAGATTTTAATCTAGTAACTCATTCTGGGGAAAGCATTGTCTGCCCGTACAGATGATCTGTGCTCAAACGCCTTCTGTTTTTAAGTTGTATTTGTAACTTAGAAAGGAGAGGGTTCCTATATGGGTTTTCACATATTCTTACTTTGATTAACCTCCCAAACCTCTTCTTCTTTCCCTACCTCCCTGCCCCTAACCCTTCTTAAACCTTTAACTCCCAGTATCCCCTCCCCCAGCTTCCTATCATGTGACCTCCCCCCTCCCTACCCCTATCTCCTTAACACATCTTCTCCCCTCCCTTTCACAGGCCTTTTCTAGCTTCCTGGGCTCTACATCTACTCTACGTTCCATATAGAAATCTCAACATTCAAAGCCAGATCCCCATGAAGGAGAGCGTACGATGCTGCCTTTCTAGGCTTGGTTACTCCACTTAGTAGGTTTTCCAGACCCATCAACTGCTGAAATATTTTTATGATTGGTCAGTCTTTGAGATCCGAAAGACCCCTCCCTATGAGTCCTTCCCTTTACACTGTTGTTCCAATCTACCTGCTGTGTCCTGGGTTCTCCTTGTACTTTTCTAGTGTTTTATATTCGTATCTTTTTATTTGTATGTTTATTTGAGACAGGATCTCATGTAGCCTCGGCTGACCTCTGAACTGCTCTATAGCTGAAGCTGGCCTGTAACTCCTGATCCTCCTGCCTCTTTATCTTATTTTATTCATTATTTTTCTGGACTGTAGTCTCTAGAAACAAGAGAAAGTATGCATGATAGAATTCTAGACTTTTGTGTATTTAAAAATAATCTTCATTCTCATTTTTGGTTAATGGTTTAGCTGGTAATACAATTCTAGTTCTTGATACCATTTCCCTCAAACTTTGAAGTTGGCATTTGTTCAGTTTTTTCGGTTTCAGTGTGAGCCTGAGCCTTCTGAGGTGTTCCGGTTTCATTTCTTTTGCACATAACTCTTCTGTTCCTTGAAAATCTTTTTATCTTCTCTGTTTAACAAAAAAATGCTTATTAGGCTTTAGTGTGGATCATTGTGCATTCTTTCAGACAATATTACATTTATATTTTTGCTTATGTGTGCATGTGGAGGTCGGAGGACAACTTGTGAGAACTGGTTCTCTCTTTCCATCAGGAGGAATCTGGGAATTGAACTCAGGTTCTCAGGCTTGGCAGCAAAACACCTTTATTCACCGAACCATTTTGTCAACCGATTTATTGTTCATGCTGAGGATTTGGTAGGTTCATATTGCTTAGTGCTGTAAGTTTTCTGTAACTTCTTTCATCATTGCTGTTCTTCTTTCTTTCCTTAGAACTGCAGCTAGTTGATGCCAGACTTCTGGAACGAGTTCTTTGAGTTCTGGCATCTATTCTTTGACTTTTCTTCTCATTGACATGGTTTCCCTCCCAAAGTTCTGAGGACTGAACCCAGGGCCCTGCTCATGTTTCACAAGTTCTCCACTACTGAGCCAAATGCTCAGCCCAAATATATTGTATTTTTAAGAATATTTTCTTCAACTTGTCTGTCAAAACCTTTCTGAGAACTTGGAAGTTATTATTACTATTTTCAATGAAAATACATGATTATGGTCTAACCTTAAAATCACAAGAGAGACTGTAGGTGGAAGTTTCCAATGACTCATTTCTAAGGCAGCCAGACAGCTGTTCACCTCCTTGGTAGGGAGGTTTGGTTTGACAGAGGGCGATGCTTGGGCTGAAAAGCAGGGGAATTCTGTGAATGTTTGCATATTGGATAACGGTGTGCCAGCTCGCCTTCTCCTTGCCCCACGTGGGCAGACATTCTAGGCAGGATCTGGCTGAGTTCTTTGCTAGGGGATAGAACCCTGGCTATCAGATCATGAGGATTTTCTTTTTAGTAAGGTTCTCCGGAGCAGAACATCATAATTTCTTGCTTGCAGGGGGTATAAACCCAGCTGGTAATAGTTTAAGAGTCAAGGGTAGGCATGGGCTTATCTCTACCATCAGTTTGGCTGTTTCTACCTTGTTTTTCCATTTTCAGAACTGTATCACTGCCCTCCACTATGCGTGGTGCCTCAGTCCATGGCTTACCATCTCTGGAAAACGTCACACCTTTATTCTTCTGCTGGGATGCAGGGACAGATGTCACCCAGCTGAGCTAAGGACAGGACACCTCTCTTTTCTGCTTTCTAGGAGGCATGGTTTGAATTAGTCTGGGTTTTCCTGTGAATATTGACCTATCCCTATTATTTGCATCCATATCTCCACACAGATCATCTGTTTTACTTAACAGTATGATTCTTGGTTCTAGAATTTTTTTAAAAAATAATTTCTATATCTTTCCTGGGGTTCCCTATCTTTTTTATTCATTGTAAGTATATTTTCTTATACCTCAGTGAACATAGTTAAAACAGCTATTTTAAAATTATTGCTCACTACTTCAAACGTTTGCATTACCTCAGGGCCAGCTCCTATCAATCACCTTTCTCTTGAGAATGAGTAACTTTCTCCTGATTTGGCCATGTCAAATAATTTTGGATTGTGTCCTGGATATTGGAAATATTCTGCTGTATGAAACTTGGAAGCCTGGAATTACTTTTTACTATTTGTTTTTGTGAGGTTTTTGTTGTTTTGTTTTGTTTTTTTTTTGAGACAGTCTCGGCCTGTGGCCAGTGCTGTCCTGGAATTCACGACGTAGCCTATGTCGCCTTGAGCTTGTGGCAGTCCTGTGTGGGCACCTGGATCACAGGTCTCTGCACCTGGCTCTCTAACTTGTTTATTATAGACAAGCAGTCATGGATGATCTCAAGCTGAAACCTCTGATATCACAACTCAGCTCAAATTTTCTTTTAGTTCTTGCTTGTCAGACTTGGCTGTTGGCACTTTGTTCTGTGACAATATATGTAGCTATCTGGGCAGGGTTTATAATTTGTAGTTCCCCTTTCCTGGCTTTCCCCTTCCCAATATCATCACTTATTTTTTCCCATGGCTGGTTCTTTAAGCCTGAAGGATTTTGTTTCTGGTTTTCCCCGGGAGTTTCGGAGCATCACCTGGGCTATTTTCCCAGGTTTAAGAAACAAAACAGACAAAAGGAGGAAACACTCTTTTTGTCTTCTTCTAAGCAGCCCCTGCTCCCCAGACAAATCTATTTCTGTCCATCTGTCAATAGTTTTACTTTTAAAACAACTGTTAGAAGTTTATTACTGCTCTGTGTCAGAGGGCAAGCCCAGCTGGAACTCTCTCTCTTCTACCAGAACTGAGCTGCTCTGTTCCTCATGACCTTTTTAAAAGGTCATTTTCAGTCCTTGCCTTCACATCTAAAAGACCATGGTACCCATAGCTTCTAAGCTCTTTTGAGGTTCTTTGGTAAAGATGACAGTTGCCACTACTACTATATTTGTACCTAAGGATTTTTAGTGAGCATAAATAACATGTCAGTAAAGTAGGAGGCGATGGAAGATTGTGTCATGGAACAGTTTAAGTTAGACTGAGTTCCCGGGGCTCTTCTCATTGCCTTCAAAGTGGCACAGATGAGGCTTCCTCAGCCTGTGTAGATATAAGATCACCCCCTCCAGTTGGTATTTTAAAACATGTCATTAAGAACTTTCAGTGTCATGATTGCCTGGGATGCCATTTGAGAGTAGAGATCTCTCAGCCTTCAGCTAATCTCTCTGGATTAGACTAAAGAGGTATAATATAAGAGTTTGCAGACAGCAGGGCCAGAGAGGTAGTCCAGCGGGTGAAAACACTTGCTGTAGGCTGAGGGGCATTGTGATGTCTGTGCACACACGCACACACATTCACACATATCATATCACACATATATACTCTCACACGTACATCATGTATATTCACCCACAATGATAATAACGAAGATAAAGATATGCACAATTTTCAGGCACCAGCTGCTCTGTGTGCCTATCATTCCTTCCATCTCAGGCTGCTTCATTAATAAGTTGCCTCCTGGCCTTTGCTTGGCTTCTCAAGTGCCTGGCTGCTATTACAAACAGATCTGGCATTGTCGCTTAAACACATCACCTGCTTTCAAGTCAGCAAACCTGCCTTAAGATGACAGACAGGGATATTTTGGAAGCATCCTCCCTCCCTCCCTTTCTTGGGGTCGGTTTGAAATGTGCCATTGGCATAAAACGTTAGTGCTTAAATGCAAAGCTTCTCTCAATCCCAATGTGTATATGCTGTAGACTACTGCACAAGTTACCCGTTTGCCACAGATGACCTTGTCCTTGTTGCCCCTGGTGTCTTGTTGCTTGTGTTTGGCTTTAGTGATGTTCATTGTTCTGTCTGATCATAGTCTTACAGAGCCAGCTTCAATAATGCCCTAAGATCAGTCAGGGAAGCTTTGTAAATGTTATCTCATTAACATCTGGGAGTTAAATTTTGCTATAAACTCAAGAGTAAAAAATTTATATAATTGGTCAGTTAGGTTAGTTTAATCAGGAATTGGTTTCATCCTTAATTCATAATAGTCTAGTCCAGTGGTTCTCAACCTGTGGGTCGCAACCCCCATGGGTTCACGTATCAGATTTATATTATGATTCTTAACAATCTCAAAATTACAATTAGTTCGAAGTAGCAATGAAAATGATTTTATGGTTAGGGGTTACCACAACATGAGGAACTGTATTAAAGGGTCACAACATTAGGAAGGTTGAGAACCACTGAGCTAGTCAAATCAGCCTAGGTGTCAGCTGTGAAGGTATATGCTGTTTCGCAAAAGAAAAGTCACACCAAACACCTACCTGGAACTAGAAACAAAAAAATTGTGGATGTAACTGACCACAAATCGATGCCAATTGTTTTTGTTTTCAATTTAAATGGACATTGATTCTCTTTAGAGCTTGCGTCAAAACTTCTGACTTTGTTCACCATCCCATAATTGAAAATAATTTCTTCCTCTGGTCTTGAATTCTTCTCCCATTCCAGCTTTATTCCAGGATTATTAAATTCAGATCCCATGAAATAGTCCTAATCTGGTCTGGAGGAAATTTTGGAATTAAAAAAAAAATCCTCAAACAGCTTGAGTTTATCTGGAGCTCAGAAGAAATGGGGAACCATTAGTCCCACAAGGTTTTCTTTAAAGGTTTCTTTGCAGGAACAGGTTCTTTTCCTCTTACACAATTATTTTTCAGCTCTGGACAGAGGAGCTGTTGATGCCTACTTTTTTGTTTCAACTGTTCTCTTTTTTATTTTAGATGGGGAAATGAAAACATTAGAAGGAAGCATTGTGTTCATGTCCAAGCTTTAAACATTTGTGTGTTTGAGGGAATGGATACAAATGAAAAGGTTCCTCTCCTATTCAAGGCCTTTTAACTTCTACAGTTTGCCCCCTTAATGAGACTCTAAGCCAATATAGTTTACCCCTTCAGGAGCCTGGGCCCTGGGCATCTTTAAAGGTGGCTAGAAAGATTTTTAAATATTTTTCAGTTTTTCAAAAAGCTCCACAGGCGTCACACATTTCTGAAAATAAAACTCCTTCATTAACAAGAATGTCATGGTATTTTTGCTTTTGATTAGAGTCAAATTAATTCAGTTTGATAACATTGATTACAAGCTGATCTAAAGCTATGATTAGAGTTTTATATATCTTAGATGATTAAATGGGGAAATAGGTTAATTATGTCTTAATAAATGCAGTTTATTTGTTAGAAAGAAACTTGTAAAACCCTAAATTAGGCAGAGAATTATGACAAAATTTCAGAAATTCTTGTATACATATTATACATACAGAATGGTAAGGCAAATGAAAATTTCAAATGCGTGTATAGAATTCTTCAGGAATCATAAGATTCCATCGCTTTCTTATTTTGTGGTTACCTTAATATAAAAAATATAAAGTCAAATTGTTTATTATCTCTTCCTCATGCACACACAAACACACTTGCAATGACCTAATCAGAAAACACAACTGTACAAATATTATATTAAGAAACAAAAGAAAATTTCAATTTTCCAAATGCTGAAAGTCTGCAGATGTCATCTCGTGTGTGAACACTTTGTACGGGCAGTTGAACCAGTTTGGAGGGTATAAATAGAAGTACACCAGATTTTCTGATCTCCTATGAATCATTAGTCTTGTTGAAAGCCATCTCTTCGAGGAAGCGGACGGTCTGCATCCCTGAGTTAATGCCATGGGTGGGGCTGGGGTTTTCACAATCATGCTCTGATCACTGTGGCTTTGGGCGTCACTTTTGTGACTCACCTGGCTCTGGCTGCTTAGACCTACAGTCCAGAGTTCATGTTGCTGAAGGGCACTGACTGTGGAGCATTGTTCCTCCAGGGTATGCCCTTTAAAGGTTACTGGTGCAGAGAAGGGCGAGGCTTTGGGGCTCGGGTAACATATGACGGAGTCTGAGCCCTATTCCTCTCTGGAACAGCGACTCTAGCGGTGATTGTAGAGTTATCTTTTGGTCCCATGGAAGTGTCAATCCTGATTTCCACTTCCGTCTCCACGCAGAAGAACTTGGAGGCATTGTTAGAGTGTGCTAAGTATCAGTTGTGGAGTTCCGTGTGGGATCACTGCACTCTCAAAATAAAGGGCAGTGGCAGAGGCTGCTTCATCTACCCAGTCTCCTCACAAGTGAGAGAGTGGTGGGGTGGGTGCCCTTTATGGACCTCGTAGGCACTCATTGACTTTCTGTAGCTCTATGTTTTCTTCAGTAGGAAACATGGGAATGAAGATTGGCCTGGGTACAACAGGCTGAAGAAGCTGACATCAGATGATGGGCACATTTACAGGTTCAAGGGACTTTCATTTGGGAGCGAGGAAAGCTAGGTTGAGACATACTCCTCCAAGTACATAGTTTAACAAAGGGAAGGGAAGGAAGAGGACAGAAGAGAAGTCTTAGATGTGGAAGGCTGTTCTTCTGGGTAGAAGAGACCAGTTTTGGCGCTTGTATGCTTGTATGCTGGATCTTTGATCCCAGGGACATGAAGGGTTAATGATCAGAAAATTTTTAGCTGTGTAATTTTTCATGCTCTCAAACATGTCTTCAAGTCATGTGTTTCTCATTCTCGGTTTTCTCTTGCATACAAGACCCAGGGAAACTTGGCTTTTATGAATACTTTGTTAAGTATTTATCACCAAACTCAGTTGTGTTTTTAGAATTTACTCAAGGCCAGCCTATATTGTTTTGAGTCTATTTTATTATAAACTCCACAATACCCTCATGATTTACTCTTCCCCTTATTTTACAGACCAAGAAGTAGAGATTTTTGAGAGGCTGAGTAATTTGCCTGCAGCCACACAGTGTGGAAAAACAGGATTCGGATGAAGTGAGTTCTACTGGAAAGCCTGCGCTTAATCTTCCCGCTGTGTTTCCCTTCCGTTTTGCCTTCGAGGGTGGCTACTTTGGGCTTTTTCATCCTGTGCAGAGGGCGCGACCAGCAGATCTTCATTGGCTTCCAGTCATTCTCAGAGGTGGAAAGGAGGATGTGATGATGGGGTGTCCCTGGAGCTTCCCCAGGAAAATAGAAATATACAACGTGAGGAGAGCCACGGTAGAGATTTAAAACTAAGTACACACGAAGCAGAAATGCACATTTTACGAAAGCACATTCCAACCAAGTGAAGTATGCTTAGCCGGTTGAGCGGGTCGTCTTGTGGGTAGGGAATAGGAGTAGTAAGTACAGTGAGAAGATGACAGAGGATTACATAAAACAGAGGAGGGGACAATGTGAGGTGACCTGCGAAATATAATCAGTCCAGCCTCCTCTTGAAAAGATAAGAAAAGAAGGAGGAACAGCAGCAGCAGCAACAACAACAGCAAAGGCCAGGGCAAAGAAGATCATGCTAATGTGAGTTACAAGAAAATCATGCATGGGTGGGTGCTATAACGTGAGCGTCAGCCACACATGGACGTGAACTTGACTCCATATTTAGTTTTGTCAGCGAATAAAAAGTTTGAGGTCCTGTCATTCACCCAGCAAGTGCATGGAAACAGACTCAAGGTTTCATGCAAGACAAAACGACAGAGTTACCTTGCAGATGGCAAAGCCAAAGTTCACAGTGGTCAAAGGACTTGTTCAAGGTGGCACGGCAGGTTTGGGGCAGATCTTAAGTGACAAGCTCAGGATCTGCCCCATTGGTCATCCTGTGATCCCAGGTTCATGTTATGTCTGTCCCTACCCAATCTTACTGAACTTGGAGAACATTTGTTTGACCAACTTTTCTTCCCTTTACCACCTTGCCTCGAGAGAGCATTTGGCCAATGTTAATGATCATGGTAGTGAATATTAAAATGTTCTTTGAGTCTCCAGATGTTCTAGTAGTGAAATCAGCCATGTATCACTGCTTCTCGTCCTATTCTACGTTCAGCCCTGTTGGTTAACTGCCTATATGAATGTGACCCTCTAACTCTTATTGCTGTATTAATACCTCCATTTGGTTTTATCATATAATTTTTAAGGAGTCTTGTTGAGCCAAAACTTCTATGGAAAAAGCCCTCTGGGGTCCTGAACTACTATTCATCCTAAGAAAAGAACTCAGAGAGATAACGTTCACAAGGTGGGCCTCTGGGTAGCTCTTCAGCATTTCAGTGTCCCAGCCCTGCAGGAGTCTTGCCATGTCACCCAGAAAAGAGCAGAGAGGAAACTTACCAGGAGCTGGATATGATGGCTAGGGAGGCAGCCCGTGCCTTCCAGGTACTCTTATCCGGAAGGCGGAATGCAGACATACAGGTAGTAGTGTATTAAGTTTCATACAAGGACAGGGATAAAACTACTGCGTTTGCTTCTTTGCTAGGATCAGACCTGGCTATGAGAGTTTCTCCGGGGAAGAAGGAGTTACACTGCATTGCAAAGGGGGTAAGGACTCTAGCAGCAAAACAACAAAGCACAGGTGGAAGGCACAGCTATTGCAAAGGCAGCATCAAGGGAATGCCAGGATGTCTGCACCACCTGCGAGAAACTGCCTCATCAGAGTGGAAGGAGACAGCGTTCAGATCCCAGCTTCCAGAACAGCACAAATTAGGAAGGTGACTAACGGAGGTATTATTTATAGAAAATTTGGTCAACAAACATTTGAGTACATCGCCAAGACTGAGAAGATGAAAATATGCCCTAGTGAGGATGGCTGGAGTGGATGCGAAAGAACAGTGTGTCTGCAGCAGGTCTGAGCATCTCCAAGGAGTAGTTGGTGGTTATCTGACTCCTTAAATTTGGAGGTGAACTCATCAACACTACAATACAAAAGGAGAACATCCAACCTAGCCAGGGATAAAGCAAAACATCTAAAAATTATTTTACTGGGAATTATTCAGAGAAGTAGAGAGTTTTGCAAGTCAGGGTAATCTAAAAATGCAGTTTGAAATCCAGCTTTTCTAAACAAGACGTAACAGTTCTGGAGGAAGATGAAACCGCTGAGAGCTTTTCCTGCCTACACAGAGAATGCAAGTGTGATGGTTGAACATTTTGTTTTGTGTCTGAGCGAAATCATGTGGTTGTCAGAGTCCAAGCTAGGCTGTCCTACGTAGCAGTTAGCTAATCTTTTTTCTTTTTTTCTTTTTCTTTTTTTAAAAGAGACAAGCAGAATTACAACCAGACAACTTGAAATTTTCAAATATACCCATCTGGAGACCAATGTATGAATGGTAGACAATGCCTTACTTTTGTGATATATTGGCAGCTTATAGTATGGTTTCTGATATATGTTTTTAATCTCACAGTACTGTTCCACGGCCACCAGAGCTCACATTGTCACACTCCCCCTTCCACATAGAGACAGGAAAATGGAGTCTCTAAGAGCTTATGTGATTGCCTCCATACAAGGTAGCTCAGAGCCGAGATGCTGTGACTCTTTGTGAACCTTCTGAACAGTGTTATCTGAATCCCAGTCTTGTACTCTAAATATTATGCCATACAAAACATAAGCAAACAACCAAAAAACCAAACAGCCACAATTTTGGTTTTCTAGTAGTAGTTCATTCAGTGACCTTGGGTCTTGAGAGGCTGCCGACCCCTGAGCAGACTTTAGGCAAAGGCCAAGGCTTGACTCAGTTTCCCTGGATGAGAGTCTCATTCTAGGAGCATGATCTCCATACACACATTCTTATTTGCACAGAAGGGATTGCATTATAGGGTCATCTTTGTTCCAGTCCAGCTTCTGGGCTCATTTGCATACAGAGAAAACTGTGTTCAGGGGTTTGCAAAGCCCAGTTGCCTGTTTCCTTGTTTCGTCATACATATTTATTTAACCCATGGTATGCCAGGTTGTAAAACTTGATGTGAGGGTGGAACTCTGAGTCTGAGAAAACTGAAAGACTGAAGGTATAAACAGGGCCAGGACAGGGTGTCTCTGATAGAGTAAGACACTGAAAGTTGTCACTGTATTCCTGAGAGTGGATAGTGGGGGCAGATATATAGGTAGGAAGGGAGAGAGAGGGGGGAGGAGGGAAGGAGAGAGGGAAGAAAGGAGGGAGGGAAAGAGAAAGAGAGAGAGAGATGCTATAATTTAAAGGTAGGGGCCTTAGCTATTTATTTTTGCATCTTGCACTCATTGCTGGTCCAGCAGCTAGAATGCGACTGAGTCATAACAGTCTCAGTAAAGACATTGTTGTCTGTATCAGTGACTAAGAAACCCAGAAACTTGACTGCCTGGCTTCTGCTAACTTGCATTCCTATCTGTGGTTTAGAAATTTTAAGAAAACAAAACAATTCTAAGTTTGCTTAGACACACACATCAGGCATTCAAGTACTCCAAGTACTTACCTGAGAGGGAGGCTCAGAAGAGGGTCCTTGAGTACAAGTTAGAAGAGCTAAGATACATAGGGTTGTAGCAGTGTGTGTGTGTGTGTGTGTGTGTGTGTGTGTGCGCGCGCGCACGCACACACACATACACACACATGCAGATGCAGAAATAAGTGATGGAAGCCAGAAAGTTGAGTCCAGCCCAATTTCTTCAGAAGGGACAGAGTTGGCTCTTGGTATCTGTAGATCCAGCACCTGCAGATTCAACCAACCATGGATCAGGTGCTATGTAGTTACTACAATGGTTGGACCAGTGCAGACATGTAACTCCTCTATTTCTTGTCATCTTTCCCTACATAATTCAGTGTAATAACTTTTTACATGGCATTACTTTGTATTAGGAAATATAAGTAATCTAGAGATGGTATAAATATATGCAGGAAGTGTATAGGTTACATGCAGATACATGCCATTATATATAAAGGACTTGAACTCCAGGATTTGGGTATCAGTAGGATGTCCTCCATCCAATCCTTCACCCCCATTTCCATTCTCTACACCAATATCACCATGGCACACTGTATTTCTGCAGGGAACTGGTCTAGTTCTAGCAGTCTGAGCTGGAGGGGTACAGATCTTACACACAGTACTAGCATGGTATATCTGGAGATAAGTAAGGTGGGTTCTAGAGAGATCAGCCTCTGGCCAATGAGAGAGGAAGATGTTTAGAGTCTTTTGGGAGAGCGACAAACCGAGAATCACTCCAGGGCATGAAAGGCTTCCACAGGTGGTGATTTCACAGCAGAGTTCCTCAGGCTCGCCAGCGGATTAGGTTCCAAACAACACAGCATTCCCATAGCACATCCACTCACCGATGCTGGGTAAGCCCTGCGGTGTCTGTGGGTGCTTCCTGTTCAGTGCAGCAGACCAATTGGGAGCAGCGCTGGAGAGCTTTGGCGCTCTTGCCTGCCTCTTGCCTGCTGGAGCTTGGGCTGCAGCTACTGGATATTGAAAAGGAACAGAGCAAAAAGAATTTAATATTTATTGAAACTGTCAATACCGTCGTATTCTCTGTTTTCGTGGTCAAGGTCATGTTCCCACCCCTCACCCCACCCCCTTGCTCTATTTATGATCAGGATGATTTCTATAGATAGGAATTGCAGAGAGACAGGGGGGATTTAGGGTTGTTTTGAGAAATGCTGGTAACAATAACAAATGGCCTCTGGGTGTTTCAGGAGAGCTTTAATTCAAAGTGTCTAGCTAAAGGGAGCTAAAGCTCAGATGATAGCTATGTGCGTGGATTAGTCAGCATAGTCATGTTTGTATGTGGCCTTTTAAAAGGAATGTACACCTCTTTGAGTTATTAAACCCCGTCACACTGACATCAGAGATAATGGATGAAGATCTCATAGTCATTTGAAAAATGCCAAGTATTTCTTTTGATTTTTTTAACCCACTCCTTCCCTGCTTTCTTACTTTCTTTCTTTCGTTCTTTCTTCCTTTCTTTCTTTCCTTCTTTCTTCCTGGATGTTCAAGTGCTGTGGTCACATTTCCAGAAGAGTCACAGGACTCTGAGGTTGCCTAGCCTCCTCCTCAGGATCCTTGCTTCTCACCGAGCTGCCTCTGAAGCTTGTCAGAGTCCTCTGGTTAGTTCCTATCAGCACACAGCCTTTGCTGGTGGCTTAGAGGACTGACAGGTGGGCCACAGAGAATGACAGCTCCTACTTGGTGGTGGCAGGATTTGCTCCAAGGATTGCCAGCTGCTTCACACATGTCTGTCCAGTTCTAAAACAAATGCCCAGCACTGTCCTTTATGTGAAGTGCTCCATCTCCCCCCTCCCCCAAGTAATTACAGCTGGGTTCACTCTTCTTTGCATTTAAACCTTTTAAATGCAAGTGGCAGGGAGAAAGCCAGGGCCCTGAGACAATGTCCTTTGTTTTAAATGCTACCATCACCTACTTGAGCTCACCCAGTTGGATTGTACTCCATGCCCCATGTTCCTGGCACTCTCAGAACTCTAGTGTGATCTGTTGGGCTGAGGTGGCTCTGATGTTGTTGGCAGGATCTTTCTTGCTGCTGCAGAGACAGCCAATGTCCCTGGCTATGGCTCGGGATACCCTTTTATTCCTAAGTGTGTGGCCCTGAAAACAACTGTCCTTTGACAGGTTTATCATGCCCAGCGCGTTCTTATCTCCTCTCTCTCTAGCCTGAGAAGCAATGGTAGGCTCCCTTTCCTGAAGCTGTCCTCTCTCTAGCAGTGCTGATGCTCAGAGCTCACAGGGCTGGGAGACACGGTCAACAGTGGAGAGAGGGACAAATACAACAGCATCTGAATGACTTTAAGGGTGCAGTAGGCTGATGGTGAAGGCCAGTGATGGACTCTCTAGCATGTGTGAGGGCCTGCATGCAATCCCCAGTGTTGTGATAAATAAATAACAATAAGCAGTCTGTGTTGCTAGGTCGTAGTTAATAAGAGTTGCATCGGAAGTGAAGGACAAAGACTAGAGGCCTTCCTCTTTTGTTGTAGCATCATTTGAAGGTTGGATGGGGCAGAGCCCTGTGTCAGAGCACTGGCTGGTGGGGAAGAATTTGGAGGCATCGCTGAGTTGGCCAGCTCTTCTCAATGGCTGCTGCAAAAGGCATAGAACTTTATGTGGCTGCTACACATTCTACAGGCTATTTCCCTTCACCTGCGGGACGGCTGCATGGGGAAGGAATGTTGCCTCACCTCAGTGATAAGGAGGCTGAGGACTCTGGCTTAAGGCTGTACAGCCAGCAGACTGTAGAGCCGAAGTTAGGAGTTACATAAAGTCCCCACAGTTCCCATCATCCAAAGCAGGCCAGCCACTTGGGCTCGGGAAGATATCCGGATGAGTCAGGCCTTCTGGGACAGCTGACTGTGAGGTCTTTGGGGGAAAGAGCTGAGTCATAAGGATCACAGGATGCCTTCCTTACCTTTGTGAACCACTCAGACACTTACAGGACAGCACCCCCCACCCCCCCACAGTAGTCTCTGACTCTAACTTACTGAGCCATTATCACCCTACCGCTAATGAGAAGAGACAAAGACCAGTGGACAGCTCAGGACATCCGATTGCTCATCTGGACCTCTGGTCTCTAGAGCATTTTCACTAAGCATTGTACTAAATGCCCAAGGGAAGCTCCTGAGTTAGCAGTGTGACGTGACTGGTCTGCATTTGTGCGTCCCCTGTCTATCACAGCTCACTGCTCTTTGCAGGGATACTTCGTACCTTTGGACCAAGGTATGCTGGTATTTGTGGTTTATTTATAAATCAATGAACCCCACTGCCCTGGCTTCACAGTCTCTCTCTCTTTTTTTAAAATTGAAAATAACATTTTTATACAATGTATTTTGGTCATGCTTTACCCTCCCCCAGCCCCTTCCAGCCCTTCCCACCTCCCCGCCCACTCAACTTTGCCTTCTCTCTCACTCACTCTTCAGAGTTAGCTTAGTGGCCGATCTCTCCTTCCTCCCCCCACCCCCCGCCCGCCTCCTTTTGTGTAGCTGTTAGGAATTAGAATAGTTTGAAAATGCTTTAGAGGTAGGAACCTCTAGGACAACCTTAGGTAGAATCTTGATAGGGCAAGTGGTTTGCAGCAAATGGCACAGCAGGTAGTCTATGTCATCAGCAGCTAATGTAAAAGAGTCCTTTCCTCCTGTGCCTGGATTCTCCTTCAATTGCCCACAGGTCCACATGAAGAAGTTCACTTGAGAAACTGCTCAATTGACCAGAGGGTTGCTTTCTTCCCCAACCTTATGCCAAGTAAGAAGGAAAGACAGGGAAAGAAAGAATGGACTATTGAGTCATGTGCATAAAAAGAATGGAGGAATACGAGGTTCCCCTACTCAGGGCTGGATTCTTAGATTTCCGTAGTAAAATCCACTCCAGCAAGTTTACACACTCAAGTCTATGAAGAGCTGATAGGGTCATGGGGAAGGTGGACGGACTTGCTTTAGACTAGACAGTACTTCTAGGAAGGACTTCCAGAGCCACAGAGCAGCTCTGGGTGGCCAAGGGAGCTGCCTCTTCTGCTGCATGGTGAGACAGTAGCTGCGACACAATCATAATGCTTTGGGGTGGGGGGAAGCTAGTGCTTTTAGATTAGGAAGCCAAACAGAGCATCATTATTGTACCATTGGGCCTAGAGCCACACAAGAATGGTCGACATCACACAAATGGATATGTCGCACTCTGTCTTGCTCCCACATAACTCAATTCATAGCTAAATTCAGAATCAAGTGCCGTTGAATGACAGACACTGAATAGTGCATCTCAAATGCCACTCCACCAGAAGCTGAGTTGGTCACCAACACAGCAATGGTCAGAGGTGGGGTTTTGGAAGTGACTGGATCGCAAGTGATTTATGAAAGGATTAATCTAGTTTATGGAGTCATAGTCACCAGGATGCTCTGCCCCATCACACTCTCCTGAAGTATTGAGGGGCTCAGACTTCTGAAATGGCAAGGCAGAACAAATCCCTCTTCTTTAAGTTGTGTCTTTGAGGCGTTTGTGACAGCAATGCAAAGTCTAAAGTACTCCTTCTACATCCAACTTCTTTGTTCTCAGCTATTACATTTGTGTGGGACAAAGTTCTTACTTGGTGAATGCAATAGCTAATCTTCATCATCAGCTGGCTGTAGAATCACTTAGGCAACATGGCTCTGGGCATATCTGTGTTTCCAGAGAGACCACTCTCAATGTGGGTGGAACCATCCCACGGTCTAGGGTCCTTGATAGAATTAAAAGGGGAAAGGCCAAAGTACGGACACCACTTATCTCTCTGTCTCTTTCTGACTATGGGTAAAATGTGACTACACACCTTACCCTTTTGCCACCATGATTTCCACAAGATGATAGACTGTATCCCCTCCAACCGTGATCCAAAATAAACCCTTTCTTTCCTAAGTTGGCTTTGTCAGGTATTTTGTTGCAACAACTAGAAAAATCACTGATGCAGCAGATGAGTTCAACTTCAGATTTAGCCTTTGATTGTCTTGTTTGTATGAAGTTGCACAGACATTGTCACCACAGAGGTATCCCTCTTAAAAGATGCCCTTCAGGGTCCCCAGCATTCTGCACTTATTACTCTCTGCCTTCAAAATGTAACAAGCACCTCTTTATCAGTCTATTGTTTTATAACCACAAAGAGCCTACAGTAGCTAGCTGGCCAACTCAGCTTCTAGTTCAATGGGACCATTAGTTTGTCTGCTGGGGAATCATGACTACCATAGCTTCAGAGCTTAAGGTCCCAGGAACAGGAAGCAAATGTTTTTCAAATAGGTCATCAAATGTAGGAGTAGGCCAGAATGTACTTCTGGTCGTGTGGTTTGGTGCTCTGGCCACAGGACAAATACCATAGTCTAGCTGTTGATCATTTGATGTATCCCACATCCTACAGTCTTGCTTAGTATTGTCTCCCAGGTAGCTCTGTCACTGGTTAGTAGCCATGTTCCTAGAAGGCCATGTGTGAATCTTCTCATCCACTTCTTTTTCAAATCAACATTACTTTCCTCAGTTTCTATTCATCTCTTTTCTCCTCTTCCACATGTTCATGTGTATGTGTGTGTGTATTGTACAGGTTTGTCTGCCTATGCATGCATATACAGAAGCCAGAACTCAACAACAGGTATCTTTTTCTTTTATAATTCATCTCTTTAGTTTTTGAGACAGGATTTTGCATTGAATCTAGAACTCATTGATTGGCAAAAGTAGCTAATCAGTTGCCCAATCCTCCTGTGTCTGCTTCTAGCACTGCATTGGAATTATCTTGGTTTTTAATATAATAACATGCAAAACACAAGTGCCATAAGAGGCAAGGGGCAGTGTAGAAGAGAAGGAGGCCTAGGCTGGGGCTAAAAGGAGTCATGGCTTCAATCTCAGAGCAGTATTTGTGGGCTCATTGAAGTGAAGGTTCTTTGTGGGTCACTGAGCAGATAGAGGTGTGGATTTTAGGAGTTGACACTAATGCTAAAAAGGAAAAGCTTGGTACTTACATGAACATAGGAACATAACCATCTAAGGGTCCCATTTGCAAACACTTCTTCCTCCAAGCCTTTTTTGCTAAAACTTTCTGAGATGGGATAGACAAGCAGAAAGGGCAATTGGTGTGGATCAAATACTATGATTACTTTGTGCACAGAAGCTCTGGATTGCTGATGTGCATGTGGCTCTCTGAGAGCAGAGACCAAGCACTTGCAAGCTTTAATAGCTTCAACAGCTAACTGGCTGATGGCCACCCTGAGGGACCTCAGCAAATATCTTAACAGAGATGACAAAATGATTGTGCCTACCACGTCAATCCTCGCTATTATCTCTCCTCTATTTTCATTGAAATATATTATTTCACAAATAATTATATTTGCTTTTATAAATGGGGGATGGCTTGGATTGGGGACTGGCTAAAAGGAAGAGACAAAAAAAAAAAAAAAAGAAACGATGCCCTTCATGTTTCCTCGGATGGTGCAGTTTTAGGTGGAGCCCTGTTAGAAGATGCCAAATGACACAACAAAAGCTTTAAAGACTAGAGAGACAAAGTCCCTCTGGTGTAGTTTCCTGACCTGATCAAAGATGAAGAACAATTTTGACAGGCGAAGGAAAGAATCCTACATCCATACTACCTACTTTTACCTTACTTACTTAGGCCTGTGAGCCTCTTCAGTTTGTATCAAATGCATCTTCTTTTTAGAGGCCATTTTCTCTTCTACATCAACATTTTACATATTAAAAGTAATTAACAGAAACCTTCCAACCCCAGTTCCCCAGCAGTTATTGCTTTGGTTTGTGGGCCCCTTGAAGGAGAATGTCTTGAAGAATTGATTGTATTTGCTGTACTCATTCTCTGTAACTTCGATTCTCTGAAACTCTTTCCAAACAGGCTCCATGCCCAGTACCCAATGTACAGGGAACATGCTGAAGGCATGCCACTATGTTTGATAAAGGGACACTACTAGCTACTGCTTTTCCTCTTAGTTGAACCTGTCAGCATTACTTAGAGGAGCTTGGCCACTCCCTTCCCTGGAGAACAATCTCAACTGGCTCCAGACACTAGTACTTTTCGCCTTTCTCTCTCTTTCACAGGCACCTCTTCATAGCCTCTTCTTTCTGGTAGGAGCTGCCTTTCTTCTCTACTGGCTTTCTTCTGGTTGTAATTATTTTTTCTTTCCTTCCTTCCTCCCTTGGTGACATCAATGAGATCAAAGCTCTAAGTATCATATGCATTGAAGGCTCTCAAATGTAACTCTACCCCAGATCTCACCCTAGGACTCTAGACTCTGAAAGCCTTCTCGACTTTTCTACTATGTGGAGCCTGTTCCTAGCTGGAGCTCTCTACCCTTCCTTTAAGCCAGCGCTCTCCAGGTATCATGCTTTCAGTTGGCTACAACTTCAACTTTCCACTGGCTCGGGCCACAGAATGTCAAATCTTTACTCAAATAACTTTCCAAAATTTATACGCACTCCAATCTACCCTACGCTCCTCTCTTGTCTGATCTGTCTCCATAGTTCTTTTTTCCTTTTGATATCTTATATTGCTATGTATAAGGTCAATTCATTGTCTTCCCATTTCCACTTTCAACTTTGCCTTCATAGACCAGAACCCCAGCAAGGACAGGGATTTTATTTTAGTTATTGTTTCCCGTGTTCATAGAATAGGGAGTAAAGTGAATACTTAGTGCATCATTATTCAGTGAATGAAGTAATGAAGCAATGAAGCCACAGTGGCCTGAACCAGTGGTAGAGAGCAGGGAAACCTTATGTGGTCATCACTGTCATCTGTTGATAGTGAAGAGAGTGACGCGAAGTCATGAGAATGATCTGAACACGAGGGTATTCATGTGATGTCTGTAAGAAGAAGCGCTTATGTGACTCCCGAAGTGGAATGAATTTAACCACAAGATGAGCAGTAAGGGGTGAGCTTAGCTCCCTTACTTTATATGCACTGCAAATATCAAACCATTGTACCACTGAGCCTTATAATGCTGAAGACATTAATGTGATTATTACTGTACATCCAGTGTGGGGCTGAGCCACTGTGCTGTCATAGGTAAGATTATGGCTCTCCTAATCATTTAGAGCAATTTCTGAAGGCCAGAACCTCCGTTCTGTCATCTTATGTAGTAGAATGGGAGATAACAGCAAGCACAGATTGACTGGCTCTTGTGGGCTATTGAAGGCTCAACAGAGTCGACATACTTTGCTTCTTCCCCTGCGTGTAGTTCTGATCCATTCCAGGTAGCCACTCTAAGCTGGCAAATGATCCTTTTTCGGTCTGAACACTCAGGTTGGAAAACCGCCAAGGAATGATTCCCCGTGTGCTTGTGGGGCCTTCAACCACATCTCCTTCGTGTGTGGTGAGAAATGGAAGTGATTCACTCGAACAGGTGACCTGGCTATATGAAGTCACAGAATCTTTTAGCTTAGGTTACAATGAATCCCTTGGCTAAACGCCAGGATGCACACGAGGTCTGTGCTGGGCATGGGGAAGTGAGAAAGGATTTCCGGAATTTAGAGATTTGATAGAAGAAAGGAGGTTGTTCATGGAGTAACAACTGATGTTGTTATAAATCTCTGTGACTAGAAGGAAGGTTATTAGGTACAACCAGGGCTGTAGGGGCCAAGGAGAAAGGGACATGGTGGCACCTCAAGCTGAGGTTTATAATCAGCATAGTTAAATGAATAATGGCTGTTTGTAAATGACCCAGTCTTGAGTTTTCTATTGTGGCAACAGAAAATGAGCCATTCACATTCAAGTCCAGCTCAAAGCCTCCACCTCGCCCATGCTACCCGCTATGCTGACCATTCAGAAGCAATGTCCATCCTTGCAAGCCTCTCATCTCCACCCTCATGTCACCCCAGCAACATGTGCCACACAAATGTTTCATACTTTGGTAGGTATCTATCCGGCACCTGTATTCTTCCTTGTACTCAACACAAAGTCATTCAAACTCAGAGACCATTTATCCTTCAAAGCTTAGATTTGGTAGATGGTTGGGAACCATAGCTGCAGTGAGAGAGAAATGGGTAAGCTTTTGTGATATTTTTTAAGGCTGAAAATATGTGTGCTTAATGGGGAAGGCGTCAGGGCCACACACTGCTATTAGGAGTACATGCTTAGGGCACTGTGCTCTTCAGGAAAATGCATATCATTTGTGAGTTCACCAAATAAGCAGTGGCATTTGGTAACATTTACAGCAACATCCTGGTAAAAGTTGACTGTCCCACTTCCCAGCCTGTCCACCTCAGCTTTATAGTTAATAAGATGGGCATCAGGATATTCTTTAATGTAGTCTAGAGGAAGTATGCAGATTATCACAATTTATTACTTTTCAAATATTAATCATTACTTTATGGAATGCTAACAAAGAAAATTCATGAGAACCCAACTTTGAGCACTAAAGATTTTTGTTAGATGGGGTCTGATTTTATAGACGTTAAAAAAAAATCTGAATTAACACATGTCTTTGGGTCAGAGAAATGTGGTTAGTAGATTACTTATTATCATGTGCTGCATTGGGTCCCTCTTTCCCAGTTTGGATGCAGAAGCCCTTATCCCCAATACTCAAGATGCAATTATCTTTGGACATAACGACTTCATAAAGGACATTTCAATGAAATGAGTTCATACAGTTAGGCCTACTGTTTATACAAATATAAACAGTACCTTTATGAAAAGAGAAGATTAGAGCACAGATACGTGCAAGGGAGACCATGTGGAGACTGAGGGAAGACAGCCATCATTAAGCCACAGAGAGAGGCCTCAGGAGAGATCAATCCTGCTTGTATTTTCACTTCTACAATTCTGAGGAAAGACTTTTGTTGTTGTTTATAGCATCAAAACCTACAGTTATTTCTTATGACAGCTCTAGAAATGAATACACACACACACACATACATATGTAGGTTTTTCGAGACAAGGTTTCTCTGTGTAGTCCTAGACTTGTGTTGGAGACCAGGCTGGCCTCAAACTCACAGCGATCTGCCTCCCCCTGCCTCTCCAAGTGCCAGGATCACAGGTTTGTGCCACCATACCTGCAAATACAGATATCTTATTAAAACTAAGACCACAGGGCAATGTGTGGGGTGCCAGAAGGGAACCCTCCGACCCAACCTCAACTGGGTCCTTGTATGCAGTGAGCTCATACGAGGATAGTCCTTCCTTTCCAGTTGGGTCCCCAAGCCATTTATATAGAAGTCAATTGTTCTCTTGGGACACATGAGCTTTTTGTGAACTACTACCGCAAACACTTGACACCTTATTTAAAGCATTTCCACGTATGAGGGCATCAGGGAAATGTGTGAGGAACTCCTGAGTATCAACACACCATTAGCAGAGCAGTGATGCCAGCCCTTTGCCACCCTTCGCTCAGATCAACTTCAGCAAAGCTGACAATGGGTACTTGACATTAAGAGCGTCTCTAAGGTCAGATCGTCTGTGTTAATTAGGTCTGCTGATGGGCCCAACGCCCCCTCCCATGTTTTTTTTTCTAGAGTGGTTTGACATTTGTGCATAGTATTAAGAAAGATCATAGAGACTGAACTGCGCCTGCTAAGAGCTTCAGCTCATGTTTGTTAATCTCCTGTGTGATGCAACCCTGGCACCCAGACAAGCCCTCATTCACAGTGGAACAAAGCACCAGTTATGTGTGTTGAAATTCCTTAGAGAAAATGTCTTGCAGGCTGCTGGGGAGCACATGAATGCTGGAAATCCTTCACCGAGTGTTGCTCAATGTCCTGGGAAGATGGTCCGCTGGCATCTGGAAGCTCGCCCTTGAGGGGAGTTGCCATATACTGGGGTGTATGAGGCTGGTGAGAACAGAAGGAGTATAGGCAGTTGGGTAGGTGGAGATGGGGTGGGGTGTTTCCTCTGCCATCCTCCCTGGCCACACTGGAGTCAGCCTCAGACTACGCACTTGAGGATCTAGTGGGAATATACAACTACAGCCAGGTTTGCCACTGTGCCCACCGTCTCCCCAGCTTGGGACTAGATTTTCCTGTTTTCTGGGAGGACTGAGTAAGCCTAGCTATTTGAGTGTCCTTGGTTTTGATTTAGAGAAGGGCATCAAGGGATGAGATGGTTAGGTGGGAGTCTTTAGGTGTAAGAGTGAACTAAATCAGCGTGGTTCCAGCTATTTTGACCTGAGGGCAAGTGGCTGCAGCAGCGGTTCTCAACCTTCCCAGTGCTGTGACTCTTTAATATAGTTCCTCATGCTGTGGTGGTCCCAATCATAACATTATTTCATTGCTACTTCTTAACTCTAACTTTGCTACTGTTGTGAACCCGTAATGTAAATACCTGATATGCAGCGTATCAGATATGTGACCCCTCCAAAGAGGTCAAGACCCACAGGTTGAGAACCACTGGGCAAGATTAAGCTGAAAGATGAGCTAAAAGTGAGGAGAGAACAAAAAAAAAAGTCCATTTGAAAGGCATGAAGAATGGGGCTAGAATGGTGGGTCTCACTATGCCTCTGGACCAACTATATCAGAAAAAAATGTATTCTCAGATAAAATTTTAAGCTTTTAGTCCCAAGGATCTGCAGAGTTCAGAATGCTGCTAGGAGAGGGAAGAAATGACTTCGGAAGCACAGTAGGGCAGGGGAAGGAGACTAAAACCCAGAAAGAAGGTGAACCCCACAATAAGGGATGAGGTTCTATTCCGTATAAAAGCCAAATTTCCAGTCAAGATCATAGCAGTTCAAAGCACTTAGGATTCCGGATAGAACCCAGATATCCCCAAGAAGATTTAAGGAGAGTCTTAGCCAGCAAAGGCAAAGAACTAGCATGAGTCTGAGTCACCCTTAGAAATCGGACCTGCTGAGAGCCACCTGCAGGTCCTAGTGTGGCTCATTTGTTCACTTTTCACTTTGATGTAATAGACTGCTTTGTCAGCTGACCCTCAGATACTCTGAGTGTGTCCTAACCAGCTTATGTGCCCCTAATTGGAAAGAGGGGTCATTACAAATACAGTCAAGAGCAATACCAGATGAGGTCATTCTGGATTATTCAGGTGAACCCTACTTAGAATGACAATTGCCCTTATAGGACAGAAGGCAGAGGCAGAGACCAACGTTATGTGCTCACAATCCTCAGAGAACACAGGGCCACCAGAAACTGAAGAGGCAAAAAAGGAGTCTTCCTTTGAACCCTCAGGGAAGACATGACCCTGCTTCCTTCTTGGGTTTGGACTTTTGACCTCTAGAACTAGGAAAGAATAAATTTTCATTGCTTTAAGCCACCAAATTCAAGTCTATTTGTTATGGAAGCTCTAGGAAAACGAATATACTTGACTCAGGAGGAAAGGCCAAGGGATTTGGAATTCAACTGCACAAAGCCTTAAACTGTTTGGGATTTATTTCTTGGATGAATTACAAACTCTGAGTCACAAGAGGCCCCATCTGGCTTGAACCACTTACTGCTTTATCTGCCTGCAGTGAGCATCCCTGTCTGGTCCTCTGGGCGAGATGATTCTTCAAGTCATCTCCATCTTTATTATCTTGGGGTTCTGACAAAGATGAGGATGATAGGCTATTAGTCTAAATCTTTGGGGACATCTTTGGAGATGATGCAATCTACCATCCTTTAAATGGCGTATCCTTTAAACATTTACCACAGAGGATGGAGAAAATTTCATTCTGAGGTACAGTGTGATACCGTCCTCAGAGATGCACACTCAGTGTTTTTTTGTTTATTTTTTATTTTTAACAGAGAAATGAAAATAATGGCGTGCTGGCTGTATTTCCTTTCCCCTTTCCTGGGGACAGATGCCTATGGTGAGAAGATAGGTCAGAGCCAGGGCAGGGGTTCTTCACTGGCTCCCAGGCAAGTAGGATTCTTGGGAGTACAAGTGGGAGGTCTTGGCATCAGGTCAACATTCTCCTTGCTGCAGGGCAACTGCCATTAAGGGTAGCAAAGACAGAAACATTGTTCAGTAGTGTGGTTCCTTCTCACTTATTCAGTATTATGTCCCATAGAGATTGTGGTCAGGTGACCTGGAGGTTGGCCAAACTGCCAATGGGGAAGGGGCTAGACTGCACAAGGTGAGACTCAGAAAGGGCAGGCCTGGCTCTCCTCTCAGGGATGCTCTGGCACCCATCCTGCTTCTAGCTTTCTTGGACCGTGAGATCCAGAACTTCTCCCTACTGTAGGATCAAAGATGATAATCATAAAAGACAACTGGGTAGAAGGTATGGTACCTTTGTTGACTTAACCTTGGAAGTCACAAAGCATCATGGCCGCCATAGTCACAAGCCCACTGCAGAACACAAGCGCATCTACCTGTGTCCCTATTTCTTTTACTAGACTACTTCCTACTCTAATTCCATTGTGTCCCTAGGGTTAAGCACCTTACCCTTCTTGCTTGTCTCCTAACTGTGAAAAACTACCTAGGAATGGAGGGACGAAATCTGAGGGTTCTGTAACCCTTTGACTAAAATCTTTCTTATTGTTCTCTTTCTGGTATCAGTCTGCCTTGTCCATTTCCCATTGAGGATAGGTCATCTCTTGATGAAGGATGCTAAATTTACTTCCTAAGAGGAGTAGGTAAGGTGGGAGATCCTGCTGCACCCATCCCTAGAACTCAGCCTGCTACATTACTAGAGGAATTGAGCATGTCTTCTTGGCTCCCTAGGCAAGTCCAGAGTTTTTCTGATTATGCTAAGAGGCATTATTGCTGCTTGAAATGAGTATAGGATTTAGGCAAGGCCACCTCTCCAACCTCTTTCTCCATTTGGCCTTGTAAGTAAAGGAGGCTAGAGGTAGGAAGGGTGATTTAAAGTGATCCTGTTTGGATCCTTGCCATTTTGGAGAGCAACATGGAAGCTATGAGTCCCTGGGTTTCTTAGTTAGGGTTTCTATTGTTGTGATGAAAACCATGACCATATAGCAAGTTGGGGAGAAAGGGGTTTATTTGACTTACACTTCCATATTGTTGTTCATCACTGAAGGAAGTCAGGACAGGAATTCAAACAGGGCAGGAACCTGGAGGCAGGAGCTGATGCAGAGGCCAGGGAGGAGTGCTGCTCATTGTCTTGCTCAGCCTGCTTTCTTACAGAACTCAGGACCACCAGCCCAGGGATGGCACCACCCACAATAGGTTGAGCCCTCTCTTTTTGATCACTAATTAAGATAATACTTTACAGCTGGGTCTCATGGAGGCATTTTCTCTGCTGAGGGTCCTTCTTCTCTGATGACTCTAACTTGTGTCAAGTTGACACAAAACCAGCCAGTACACTGGGAATTTTGAAACTAGGAAGTAGACATATATAAGGTGTGCTGGTCACATGGTGAATGTCTATGATGTGATGTCTTGGGAGCTAGAAGAGTGAGACTTGGAAAGGCACAATCAATTCTGACACTGTGGTCAGAAAACAAATGCAAGAAATAGTCGTAGAGTAGGCAGTCAGACAGAGGAATGGGTATTTGTTGAGCTGATTCTGTGCCACTTGTGCTGTTTCATTTCATTCTCGCAAAGATTCCAAAAGATCTTAGTATCTGCAAAGGGAGATACTAAGACAGAGATTAACTACTTGCTCAGCCAGTAAGTGATGTATGCTGGACTCAAATAATGTTTGTATCATGCCAGTAGTTCATTCCACAGCATTTCCTCTAATTGGGAGAGGCAATGGGAAACAGACAAAGAGGCACTTCCAGGAGGAAGTGAGTCACACGGAAAGGGCTCCACTGGGCTTCTCTCCTCTGCGTAATCTCAGTGGTTGTTCACATTTAGGAGACACTGTGAATGCAGGCTGTTTGGTGCTGGGGATCCATAGGGATCTGAGTGGGCGGGGATCTCGCAGAGAGCATACTGACATGGGTAGCTTTGCTTGTGTCTGTTGGGAAACAAAGATAGCCTGCCTCCCTGAAAACTGACGGTCACCTGTACTGGCGTGGGATCCATAGGACAGCATAAAACATTTTGCTTTCCTATTCTCACATAGAAATTTCCTGGACAACATGTTTCTTTTTAATTCTCTGGCAGAAGGTGGGTTCCCGGGGACCAGGAAGAGAAACTGGAAGTAGTAGCTGGGTTTATGAACCTCTCACTACTACTTGCTGTTAACCCTGTCTTCTCATCTCCAACATCCCTTCCAGCTCTGGTGTGTGTATGTATTTTCCCTAACACTGTGTAATTCAGCTCAAACTTGCTTAATTATTTGCTCTGTTGAGGAAAATCTTTAGTCTCTTCATTTCAAAGTATAAGCTTTGTTCCATGAAGAAGTCTAGCAAAGGCCAGACTTGTGAGCTGTGATGCCTCTCCTCCTTCTAGCTTGGTGAGCTGGTGTGGCCTAGGGCAATGAGCTCTTTTGTGGGGCAGGTCATACCAGATCCTTCACAGCCTGCAAGTATCTCTCCTGTAACTGTGACTCCTAAGTCACCTTTGTGTGATTTCTGCAGCCAAGTCATCCCACAGGGCTGCTCAAACATTCTCCCATTGGTTTGCCCTTTGTTCTAGTCCTGGGAGCCACCGTGGGAATACATCTGATGAATCATGGAACTGAGCCTACTAAGGAATTATGAACATCATGGAGAGGCCCTAACAGGGAGGTTCGGAGTACCTCGTGAACTCAGGGTTTAGCCAGGTTGTGGTAGCGCTGCTTGGCTCGGCCCTTCTCACACTCCCCATTCCATCACTGGTCGTTCCTCCTCACAGACCCTATTGCCTTCCAACGCCATCATCCTGTCTCAGGGCTGGGCCTCTCTTCCTTAGATATTTGGCTTCCATCATTGGAGTTCCATCATTCTTGAGATGAGCTCCTTCTCTATTGCTCATTCCAGCTCACACCATCTTGGGGGGGTGGGGGTAGGTGAGGAGGTGGGAGGAGCCTGGCCATAGCAAGCCACAGATGAGTCATGTCCTCAGGTTGATGTGGGGAGAAAAAGAATGGGTGGATGTGCTATTAGGAAAAAATGACACTCGAACGAAGAGTACATCTGAATCAAACATTAGTCACTGAACCCAGGGGAGAAAGATGCTTTCTCTGGGAGGGGTTGTGCGTGTATAGGTCTGTGGGTGGGGATTGTGTTATGCAGAACAGACCTGAGAGCAGTAAGACCTACCACCCAGTGGGGCCATTTATTAAGTGTAGTCCAAGAATGAGCTGCGGATCGTTTAGACCCATGAAAGACCATCAGCATTCATTACTGATGCCTACCAAATGGAGACTGTGCTAAGTGCAGGTAGACGGTTGGATTTTATGGTCAAGGAAGGAGCAGAGAATCTCTGCAATTTTTGTAGAAATGACGCACTGGTTCCCTGGACTCTAAAATGGCTAAGGCCAATGCGAGGTTAGAATGACCCTAGTTTATTTGTATAGACCTCTAGGAGCTGTGGACCTCTTTCCTTATCATCTGAGGACAGTGGGCCATTGAGTGGACACATTGAGGTCACGGTCACTCCAAGAAAGTTGAGCTAGTTTAGAGTGAGTCTCTTTCATAAATATTCACACTTCCTGTTTTACAAGGCAAAGGTGGTACCTCTCATTCTCTCTCCTCCTTCCTTCTATGAGATGGTCCTCTCAGCGTCATGCTGGCCACCAATACCTCTTTCACAGCCCCTGCAATGAATTTGCATTTAGTAAATTGCCTGAGCATCTTTTTGTTCTTTTCCTAAAACTGATCCTTTCCTCCAGCTCTACCCTTCTTTTTGTAGTCTTTCCTTCTGCATTCTGCTGCCTCTGGAGCTTCAGAGCATCACACAAGATCTCCAGCCGCACTGTCTGTTTGCAGCTGGTGTTCGTCTTGCCCAGACTTCCCTGATTTGTGCTGGAATGATGAGGCAATGGGTTGAGTGCTGAGACCTGCTACAGCATCTCCTTGGAAGTTCTCATGTGAGCAAACATGCTCCCAGTGCTCTTCTAAAAATTCCTTTCTCCTGCCTTGTCACATGGCCGGCCTACACCAGCTCACCATGTACTGAGCTGTAGCGGATAGCATGAATTCCAGGCAGATGTTAAGAAAATCACTAACCCCTAAGGTACACCAGCTATAGGCAGACAATAGCAAAGCTGAGCTGAGGTGTCAGCAGTGGAGATAAAAGTTCCTGGGTTCTCGGGGAAGAAAGCTGCCAACCAATGAAATTAGACTTTTACCTACCTCAGTAGAAAATGAACTTGTATTTGAAAAATATTTGGCTCTATTTATAAGTTTTTTTTTTTAAATCTCCGTTCAAAGCCTAACTCTTCCATTTGTTTCTAAACCTTTTTATAAGTGCCTCTTCCCTACTTGGCTTCATGTCCTGCTGTTCTCCTGGGTTATTCTGGCCTCTCTGTTAGCCCCAAGCATGCCCATTCCTGCCTCCCTGCCCGTGCCTGCTGCTTCTCCTGCCCTCTGCCTTCTTTGCCTTTGCTTATCTCAGTCTGGAACTGCTGCAGCTTTACTCCTTGCTCCTCCCTTCAGCTAAGAAACTGACAGGGCAGTCTTGATTTTGTTTGAGCTAGACCTCTTTGGCCTCCGAAGCAAGAAGAGTCCCTAGGCAAACTCCTTTGTGCTGGGTATAAAACATGTTGTGGGTAGGTTGTCATCTCAAGCATGTAGTCTCCATTCCTTGGAATGAATCATGAGGGATGTGTTCTCTAGTAGACAATTTGCTCATTCAACAAAAGGCTCACTGGGGGGGGGGGTCATTGTTCGTTTTCCATTGTTGTGACCAAATTGCCAGAGAGAACAATGTAAAGGGAGGATGACTTATTTTATTTAGCTCATGGTTTCAGAGATGTCACTCTACAATCTTTTTTTTTTTTCATTTTGGGTCCAAATGGAACAGAACATCATAGTAGCAGGAGGATGTGGAAGGAAGCAGAGACAGAGAATTCAGAAAGTGGGTGGAGCAAAATGTAGCCTGCAAGGTTATATTTCTAGTGACCTACTTTCTTCAGCCAGAGCCCATCTCCTATTGTCTTCCCATATTGCCATCATGTTATGAATCCAAGGGATGGTGGTAGTTCAACCATCCATTAGGTCAAAGCCCTCATGATCTAATTGCTGCCAAAAGCTCATTAGCTTACAGTCAAGTACCCAAAACCTGAGTCTGTGGGAGACATTTTATGTTGAGACCATAATAGTTTCATTGCCACAAACAATTGCAGTGAAAGCTACAGAAAAAAACAAACTTAAAAGTGATGGCCTTTTCATATTTGCTGGAATATGGAGGTCCATCTCCTGATTTGTGTCTGTCCTGACTAGTTGTAGAGAGTCAAGAGACAGTTTCACTCTCTCCTTAAATCCTTTGTTCTCTTTTAGCACTATAATTCCAACACTGGATTCGGGGACTGCGTGTAGTCAGGGTCAGATCTCAAGAGCAAAGGGTCAGTCATTGCTTTCCCATCTGGCATGGGGTCTCATGGTTCACTTTCTTTGCCTCTTTATCATAACAGTGGGCTTACAAGTCAGATTTGGTGACAAGAGAGGACATTTTTCATCATAAATAATTTCCCCAGACTTCCTTTTCCAGGGAAGGATATACATCAGGACGAGAAAGACGCCAAGATGGTGAGAGATGCCCCCCCCTTAAAGGGTACTCCTCCATTGTCGTGGGGTTTTTAGAATGTCAGCTCCATGAGGGAAGAGTCTGTGCTCTGTTTCCTAATCCCAAACACACTAAACTATAACATGTATACAATAGACGTGCGGGGCTAGTCCAAATGGGATGCTGCGAGGGCCGGGTCTTCTCACATTGTTTGGGAGGTATCTGAGAGTCCCCGTCAGGGGGCAGACACAAGTCAGCCGAGCTGGATGGTTATCTTGGAGGACTGAGAGGGGCTGGCTGAGAGTCACAACAGCAAGGCTCCATAGAGAAGGGGGGGCACCATATACTACAGAGAAGTAGGCAGACTGCCTTTGCAAGGTCGTGGACATGGACTATCTGAGCCCTCCAGAGCATCCACAGTTCATCTTGGGCAGCTGGAGGGCGAAAAGTCTAAAGATTTGGGGGGAGAAAAAACTGCTTTACACTGAAGTGAAACTGTCGGAGTAGGCAGACCTGGAAGATTGCTCGCTGGTGTACTTCAGGCCCATTTCTACTCTTTTCAGTTGGTGATTATGTTGCCACCCACTTCATGGGGTTGCTGTGAGGAGTGAGTAGATGAGGCATTTTGTATCTCACATAGTATGTTGTAATCAGTGTTGTTGGGGCAATTGTTGGTGTCCCAGAGGGGTGGGAGCCTTGGGGAAGACTAAGTCAGTTTTAAAAAATAAGATGCAATATTCATTTTGCACATGCGAGTGCTGCGTGAATAAGAGCTGATAGCATAACACTTCAGGGCAACACCCTTTACATAGGGATTTGCAACTTCCAAAGCACTTTGAAAAGCACTTTCTCCAGGTTGAGAAATGAAATCAATCAATTTGGCAGACTTGGCCCAAATCATACTTGCAGCAAATGATGAAACCAGCTCTCAAATGCATGGTTCCTGCTGCTACATCTCCTATTTCAACTGTATCACCTATGCCCACTGAACCAGTTCCACCAGAGGGAGTGCCTTTCCACTGACATCTTGGGCCGTGAGACTTCCTGTGAAGTCTTATGACAAGGGCACTTTTGTTTAGTTGGCCAGGATGCTAAGAGGAATGAGATACAATGTGATCCAGAACACACGGTGGCAGAAGAGCAGGCTCTGGGGTCATTTCTACAATGCTATCTGTTGCCTGTAGGAAAAACACTGTGATGTTTTTAAGTATCATTTCCCCCCTAACCACTTTGCATAGCCAGAGCCATGTGAAGAGGCAACTTAGAGAGAGAGCAATTAGGAGGTTTTCCTGGGTTGTACAGAGAGGAACCAGATCATCAGTGGGTTGAAGAGAGTGGCCCTCACCAAGAAAGGAGGAGGCCTGAAGTGATGCTAAGCCCTGGATCTGGCCCCAGCCCCACAAGATGTCCCCTTCAGAAGAATGACCTTGAAGTCATTCACAGCTTGGGGGGCGC
>CM053764.1:95360748-95388201 GCA_028658305.1 Pachyuromys duprasi
ACCTGAGTAGGCTCTCTCCTCAGCATGGGGATCAAAAGCATGCATTATCATTTCTTTTTTTTTTTTTCTTTTCTTTTCTTTTCTTTTCTCTTTCTGTCTGTCTGTCTGTCTGTCTGTCATGGATTCCAGGTTTTCATGACTCAAGGAAAACCCTTTACTGACTAAGCTATCGCCCCAACTAGAGCAGAAGGATCTAGTCTATAGCAGCAGAGGTCACTTCTCTAGCTTTCAAACATGTGACTCCAATGTCCCCAGTAAGTAGGAGACTGAGAAGTCCTATTTTAATACCTTGTTTGTTTGATCTGTTGAAATATGTTTGGATTACTCGGGCAATACCAAGACTCAGAGACTGTACCTAAGTGAGAGCCTGCTGGTAGATCACATCATCTGTGTCATACCAAGCTTTTGTGGTTCCTAAAGATTACAGGAGCAGAACAATGTAGTAGAAAACTCTACAGTAACATTCCAGAGCCTGAGAAAGTAAAACTAGTCAGGGACATGGATGGTCCTGATGGGTCCTAATAGGCATCGAACTTCCATCCATAAGTTCTGAATCATTGTTCCACATACGCTTTCCCTTCACTCCCAACCTGATGAAGGATGGGAATCATAGTCTTGCCCTCAGCAAACCCTAGGACCAGCATCCTTCTTACGGATAACCCTACCCCCATCCTCATACCAAGTTGCATTCTAAAGGGATAGACGAGCAGTGAGAATCAGCTTTCTTTATGGTTTCAACCATTTATCTTGGAGGAAAGATTTCACCAGGAGAGCTGCAGATAGAGCTAAGTGAGAAGATACTAGGCATGTCTGGAACCACACAAGCATCTTTTGAAATGTTGGGGAGCCCGTGGAAGGATAGATGCCATCATCTTTGGAAAGAGATGGTACATTTCGTAGACTTCGATGATCTTGCTTAGGTTGCTTTCTTCCTTGGTTATCTAGTCCGCATTTCCACAGAGCTCATGTTGAGCTCTTACCTGGTACCTTAGAAGTATGGACATTTTATTATTCTAAAGATTTTATGAATCTCCCTCTAAAGCTACCACCAGCTGCTTCATTTTCATCTTTCTTGGGATAGGCAGTTTCTCTGCTCACTCACTTCTTGTTTGCATGAATGGAGTCATCCCTTCCTTTTGAAACTTATCTGCGTTTGCAGTGAGTGCTCGGTTTTGATAAACTCCAGGGACAGACAGTGTCCAAGAAGGAATTAGCTGAATTACTAACAGGCTTCCCGTGGAGACTTGCTTTTGTCTAGTACCTTCTAACTAGAATGTAGATGGAAATCTTGCCTCCTTCTGGGCCAATCTCCCTTCTGTGCTTCGGTCATCCCAGAATGCCTCACCACAAATGACTCTAAACTGTTCACAAAGCCTAGCTGCAGCAGCTGAGGAGAAGAACACTGGAGCACTTGGTGAATGATGAGGGTGCACTCTGCAAACAAATTACCTTCCCTAAGACCTCCTGGTCTGTTTCCACCTGGCCTAAATCATCAGAACTAATAAGGTGAGCAGCATAGAGTTGGTGTTGGTGTTGGGGATCAAATCCCCAGCTGGAGAGCACTTGCTCAGTGGTTGTTGCTGATATATCTGTGAGAATATACTGCTACCATACCAAGTGAACTTTGAAAACATCTGCACACAGAAAAAGTCAGCAAATTTACTTTGGGAGAGCTTTCCTGTGAGTCTTAAAGCACCATGTGGTTCTCCATCTCTGATCCAAGATCATTAAAATTCCAGATGTCAGAAGGAGGCTGTCCTCCGGCCTGTGATTTAAGCTCCTTTTGGTAGTTCAGAGCCATGGTTGCCATATGATAAAAAGTGCCCGGTTCACTCTCTTAGCCGCACTTGGGTGGAGTATGTCAAGTGAGTCTGTCTTCAGAGAAGATTTGTTGATTTCTCTTTAAGGGTCTCTTTAGGAATGTGTGAGCCCTAAAACGACCCCATCTATTCTTTCTTCTTGTATCAGGTCTGTAACTTTTTACCAGATTCATTAAGAAAAGAAAAAGAAAGAATGAGAAGTAAAATGAGATAGCATTACGCACCCCCCTCCCCCTCCCCCCCAGCACCAGATCTACACTCTGTGACCAGGTGAGGACATTTCTTGCTCAGTGTCCCTTCTATTATCTTTCCCTGTACAGCCCACATGCCCTACCCACCTCTTCAATAGCCGGAAACAGTGCAGCCCCCCTCCAGATGCCCTAGCCACTTGCAGGCCATTTCTTGGCTCCATATTGCTTTGTTGCTGGGGAAAGAATGCAGTAAGAACAAGTCACTGAGGGCCTTCAGTCAACACTTTCCCTTGTTGCATCATGCACAAATCCCAGAAATGGCTTCAAAGGGTTGTCCCCAAAAGACCCACTCCCCAGTGTGGGTTGTATTGTGTTCTGGCAGGCATTGTGCAAACATGAAACAGCTCTCAGCTAGGCTCTTGGGGCACAAGGGCAGAATGACTGCCAGGTGTGGAAAGAGAGAGAGGCCCCTTCTAGAGAAGTAGGAGGAAGGTGGGGGAAGGGCAGGGCAGAGCCATCCTGAGCTGTAATTTCTCTGGAAGAAATGCCAGGCTCTTTACAGGGCAAGAGACTTATCTACTATGCTGTTAGTTCTAGTCTTTCTCCCAGTTTTGTAAAACCCTCAAATCCATTGACTTTCCCTGTCCGCTGATGGATGTGTCTGTTAATTTACTAATAATGTTGCCTTCTCCGGGTCAGGAAGGAACTTGTATTTGATTACTTGATTTTGTCTCAGACACCAGCCCGGCAGGGGTGGAGTGTCTTGACATTGATGGATGGGACATTTTCTTGCTTAGCTACAGGCTCCTTCTCATTTATCTCTGTGCTCTGCCCTTTGTTGACTCAGAGTCAGACCTTGCTCTTTCTCTCAAGACTGGAGACTGGCTTGCTGTGCTTGCCTAACCCTGTATTCTTCCTAAGTGGAAATGGCTGGTTGTGCTGTGGCCCTTGGGAGAGAACTGGGAAATAGAAAAGTTACTTCCAATAGATGCAGATAGTATTGACTTTTGATTATGACACAGGATAGTGTTAGAAGCTGATATGTAGGAAAGTATGAATTGTGAAGCCGAGGGTCCTTTGCTAGCATTGAGGAGATGATGGGGGAGGGGAAGTCTCCCTAAGACAAGAGTGGTTTTTTTTCTCTATGGAAGTGAGACACATTACAGCAGTAAGATGAGGCAAAGAAACGAGTAGGAATGTCGATTTGCATTATAGAACAAACACGGGATGTGGGGCTTAAATATTGATGTACTTTCTAGCTGTGTGACTTCCAACAAGTAATTAGAGTTTCAGTTTTCCAACTACTTTGGAGCAATTTCCTCCAAATTAAAACATTCCATCCACAAGGGAAGCTTTTTAAGACTAAGGAAATCCTAAAGGGAGGCTCATTAATAAGACTAGGAAGTTAAAACTCACAAGTCTCAGGAAGTCCCTGAAACTTACAAGAGTCTCAAGGTCTCTCCTTCTTCAAGGTTATATAAGTAGTAAAAACTATTAAGGAGAGGAGACTCTTGGACCTGTCCAGCTGCATGCCAGTTATATAGGGAGCTCCAGGGTTCTAGTTTTCATGAGGTATTACCCATGCTGTGGTGGGCTTTCTATGATGTAGTCATCTATGTTCTGGTGAGTAATGCCTCACTCGTATTGCACTAAACAACCTCAATAAACTCATTGGTTTACCAAGTTGGACTTTGATAACATTAATTTGGTCTGTTGTTAGGGAAGTCAAGTAGATGTTTGTTCCTACCACTACATAACACTATCGACCCTCTAGAAACAATAATGCATCAGTTATGACGACAGTATTTGCAAATAACTAAAGAGGTATCAAGATGGTTTAACCGTGAGAGGAAATGATTAACTCAGTGATGCAAAGTTGAAGGTTCAGGCATGCCATGTTCACTGCTACAGATGCATATCTTTAAAAAATAAAATTATATTTATTTATTCTCAAATTCTCCCAGTCTTTCCATCTCTCCCTTTCTCCCCTTCTACCTAGTTCAAAGGACAACTTTCAGGAGTCAGTACTTTCCTTTTACTGTATATGCCCCAGGATTGGACTCAGGTCATTAGGTTTGGCAGCAAGCATTTTTTGTCCATAAAGCCATCTTACTGGATGTAAGTGCACTTTTTAAATTACGAAGTTTCTTTTGTTTCTGCCCTCCTTCATTTCCTTTAATTCTGGGGAAAACACAGCAGGGATGATTTTAGGCCTCACAACTGCATGTTACACTGTCCAGAATAAGATAACATCTCCAGCTACCAAGATGGCTCAGCAAGAAAGGCACACACTGCAGAAGTCTGCCAACCTTGAATTTGATGGAACCCACGGTGGAAGGAGGGAACAGACTCCCAAAAGTTCCCTTCTGACTTGCACATGTACATCATTATATTGCACTCCCAACCCACCTTCCCATTAATTGCTTTAGCTTCTTCTCCTCTTGCTAATGATAAAGCACTCTGACAAAAGCAACTGAAGGGAGAAGGGGTCTATTTAATCTCACAGTACAAGGCACAATCCGTCATTGCATCAGGGAAGTCAAGGTCGTGGACTATGAAGCAGCTGATTTCATCACATCCACAGTTGAGGAACAGACAACAGTGAATGCTTCCTAGTGTCTAGTTCCACTCTCTCTCCATTTTATATAGTCTGGGGTTTTCAGTGCAAGAGTGGTCTCACCCACAACTAAGATGAGTCTCCCTACATCAATCAATGTAATCAAGATAATCTCTCACAGACATCCTTGGAGGCCCATCTCCAGGGAGATTCCAGACCCTGGCAGGTTGATCAGCGTTAACCATCATGGCCGGGCTTGGCGGCACACTCCTTCCCAGCACTCTGGAAGCAGAGGCAGGCAGATCTCTGATCTAGAGAGTGAGTTCTAGGACAATCAAGGCTACACCAAAAACACCAACCAACCAACAAACAAAACCCCCAAAAGACAAAAAAACCCAAACCAAAAATATCCAAACATTAACCATCATAATAAAAATACTTTTAAAAAGTATTGCTTTCTAAATTTCCAAACAGATGCTATCCAAACACCACAACAACTTCATAGAAGAGAGAGGATTGTGCTTATGTTGTAAAACAGAGGATAAAGGCAAAAGTTAATAATTTGACATATCAGGGCATTCCTGGCATCTCTCCCAGTACATGTCGGATTGGAAACAGTGCTCCCAAACCGTGTTCAGGTTGTAAATATATGAAAGGTCTTGCATATGCTTTCTAACACTATAAAACAGTGAAACACACTCACAACACTATAACGCGATATACCATACACTCTACAGATTACCAGTTTATGATGTGCAACTGTACACATAATATGTGTGCATCCTTTCTCCCCATGTGAAGAGGATATAGGTAGGTTCTAAGCGTGTATATACACTACAAAAGAATACCAAACTAGTAGAAGTTATTTGGTTGAAACTTAAGTGAGGACAATGAAGTGGAAAGTTCAGAATGACACAGTGCATACCTACTATATTTATAGAGGTTGGCTGTCCAGATAGCTTCCTGGGCCAAAGCTAAAGTGAAAGCACCACCATCTGCCAGTTACTGTTCAAATGCTTCTGTTGGTCTCACCAAGTGAATCAGATTCAGTCAACATGATCATTCTCATTCTCTCTATTTGTTGACTACAAAATGTGCCCCTTCTCTCCTCATCCCACGGTACCAGGAAGCATAGTTGAACGTCTTCATGGAGCATCACACAAACCTGTGAATAAGCATGTCAGTGATTCCTAGACATGCCAACCTACTACCTACCTTTTCTGTGGCATATGTTGTCTCCCAGGGGTCTCCCAGTACATTGAATTTTGGGGTGTCACTATAAGCCAACTTTCCTAACACGTTTCAATGTCTAGCGATGGCATCATTTGAACCTGCAATAGCAGGGCTGAAAAGGTGGCAGGAAAGCCAGGCTGTTGTGGTACCCCGGAAGCCAATCCATCAGAAAGGGTCACTTTGTGTAAGAGTCACCAGGAGACCAGCCTGAGTTTTTTTTGTTTTTTTTTTTTCAGGTATGGCTTGAATTTTTCCCACTCTTTTATGAAGTGATGTCAAGTTCAGGCTTCAAATGGAGCTCCCCATCCCTATACCTGTCTTGACCACTTCAGTAACTGGCATCATCATTCATTTAACTTCTCTGAGGCCAAACATGTAAATTACCTTGAACTCCTTCCTTGTTTCAAGCCCCTAATCCAAAGTATTGGGAAGTCTTATTAGCTCTAACTCCCAAGATGTTCAGAGTCTAACCACCTTTTACTGTAGCTATTGCCAGAAGCAATTATGGAGGGAGTTACACCCTACCTTCTGTTTGGTCTCCCTTTGTCTACTCTTGCCTCCTAACACTTCCTCTTTCTGACACAAAAATCAGAACCATCCTTGTCAAAATGCAGGTCAGGCTGTTAGCGGGAGACTGTCCAACACTTAGACACACTGTCCAGTCCCCTTGCTGTGTCTTCTAAGGGCTGCATTACCTTAAAAGGTGCCTGCCTGTTATCTCCATTCTGTACACTATTCCAGTCAGGTCTTGCTGTCTTTCTCCATGTTGTTGTTGTTCTGTTTGTTTGTTTGCCGTGTTTTATTTTGGGTTTGGGGACAGGGTCTTGCTATTTAACCCAGGCTGGCATTCTACATAGACATCCTCTTGTCCTAGCCTTCCAAAAGCTGGTGTTACAGACCTGGGCCACCACGTCTGGCTTCCACATTCCTGGAATATAGCAAGCACGCTGTTTTGGGCTGTAGGGCCAAACACTGAAGGACTCTATCTGGCAGTGTGGGAGGCGGGGTCAGGGGCGAAGGTGGTGTGCAGGCAGAAGAACAGAACCCAAGCTGAAGCAGCCAGTCCCTCTGCCTCAGTAGGTTATGTTCTCTGCTTATTCTGCAGTTATTATTGAGGATTATTAGTGCAAAAGGGGCAGAGAAGAAAATGAATCTGTCTAAGACAACTAGTCTTATGCTACAAGATGGGACAAGGAATGACAGAGACTTTCGAAGCTTAGTAAGTTTCGTCAAACTATCTCAGAACCTCCACCCAGAAGAGAGTAGCATTCCAGGCTGGAGGCCCTGGGCCGTCAGGACAGTCCCATGGAGGAGCGGATTCACTGGTTTGCCCCCAGGGTTCAGTGGAAGCACTTTCAGCAGCTTAGCTTCAGAGTCCTAGTGTTCTGAAAACTTGTAGTTATCCAGATGTGGAAGGTATCTGCTCCTCTGGGGAGCCCAGCTGTGGAACTTTGAAAGGTACTTTTGAGCCCCGTGACAGAAAGCCTCAAAGAAATTTAAAGCCTGTGCACAAAAAATGTGAAGCTATAATTCCAGTTCTCCAGGCTTGAGAAATCACTCTTTGGGGGGGGGGTATTTTTAACTCTAGGAGAATAGAAATGGAGTTCTCATTGCGTCCCACTTACAACTCACATCCATTAAACTCCTACATCGATCCGTGCCACTGAGCTGGCGGCTAGCCTCAGCTACACCTTATAACATCCTAAGACACACCCTTTTAATAATTGAGGGAAAGTGGAGAGAAAGGTTAAGTAAATTCACTCAAGGTTATACAGAGCAAATCACAGAAGCAGTTCCAGCATCTGCAGCTCCAGAGTTTATGAACACTATAATATGCATTGTAATGGGTTCTCATAAAACAGGATTTTTCTACTGGTTGCATCATTTACAATCTCCCATGCAATTGTCTTACTCATCAAATGCACATGGTTTTGATTGGCATCTGAATCATCACAGCAGGTCCCATTCTCTTTATATAAGAGGATCCTAATCCTGCTTGCCTCCGTCAGTTCTAACAGGGCACATTGCTATCCATCCAAAGGGTCTGTTCTTTAATATCCCTTGTAATGACACAATGGAAGTAGAGCTAAGCTCTTACCAATATTATGGGAATAGTTCAGTATTTGGGTCCTGTTCTTTGAAACTTATTAGGCATACGTATCTCCTGGTGTTTCCCTATATGTTCTGGGTGGAAATATATTGACAAGTAAAAAACCTTTCATGAACCCATGATCAAAACGACATATTTACAATAGCAGAGGCATACTGCAAACTTTGACCACCAACCTCTGGAATGCTAGAAAAGAGTGTATCAGTTGGTTATGGCTGTACAGAAAATTATCTCCAAACATAGTAGTTTAAAAATAACAATTGTTTATTATTCATTATGAAATAATAGTCTGCTCATGTAGACTGGATTCAACTTGGTCGAGCATATGACTCATCTATGGGCAACTGGAAGATCAGCATGGTTCACCTCATCTGAAGTGTCCTTGGCTAGGATGATGTTCTCTTCCTCCAGTATCTTTCATCCTCCAACAGACTCATCAAAAATTGTTCTCCTAACTAACAGGAGTGAGGAGGGAGGGGAAATAGGTAAAGAAAAAGAAATGAGAGCAAGCACTCAAAGGCTCTTTAAGCTTAGACTTGGATTTAAATTACTGGTCACATTTTGGTGGCCAAAATAAAAACATATGCCCACCCATAGAGCCTCAAAGTCACATGGGATACAGGGATGGGTGAGAAACAGACCAGTTCAGTCAACAAGTACTCATATGCAATATGAACTCAGAGTCTAACTTCAAAGACCATCAAAAGTGCCTATAATCAATTGCATGTCATGATGCTTCATTATTGTTTCAAATCTAGGGTCTTACGGGACCTAGCAGCTTGGACTAGGCTCTGCTGCTGGTTGCTTAATTCTTGACTATTCTCACCCATTTGTTGGTGCCCTTCATGAATTTACCAAGTGGCACTGTCTCTAAAGATTATTAGCTGAATGTCTTAGTTCTCCATTGCACTTTTCTTTCTTTCTGCTTCTTTCACATTCCTTTAGTATATGCCCTAAACTTGGGCCATGGCAAGTCTAAGGCCCAAACACAAGCAAATCCAGTCCAGTTTGACATCAGATTTGAACCAAGCATTCTGCCCTTCTTGCTTTATTTTACTGAGCGTGGCAGTTTACAAGTTGACCTGTGTGAAATAAAGAAAAGATATAGTAGACTGCTAATTAGAGCCATCAATGCAGTCAACTACATCCAAAGAGAGATAATCTACTGCTTAGTTACCATCTTACCACTGTGCTCTCATATGACAGCATAAACTGTTGTTTAATACACAGTGCATTAACACATAGCCTTGCTCCTAATTTCAAAATTAAAGGAAATAATATTTCAAAATTAAAGGAAAGTCATATGCTCACTTCTGTCAAGACATTTCTTGACCTGCATGCTTTTGTCCTTCCTAGACCTGGGCTTTGATAGAGAAAAATCCTGGAAAACATGATTCTTCTTCATGGTACACATAAGGAGAGGAGTCTGAGACTCTAAGAATATATAGGAACTCTGGAGACTGCAAAATAAAAATAATCAAGGAAACCGAACACCACTGTGGTGCATATTGACATCAAATAGCTTCTCTACTCAGCGGCAAATGAGGGTGTGCTAATGTGTCTTCAACTAAGAATACTTGAATAGAGTGCTTCTGGACAAATGTTACTGATCTTCTCCACTATGGGGTAAGCTGTGTTCCCCGTGGTTCATGTCAAGATTTAACCCCAGGGTCTTTGACTGCAACTGCATTTGCAGACAAGGTATATGAAGAGAATTAAGTAAAAATTCAGTCCTTAATGTGAGGTGAGCCCAAATCCAAACTGTGCTCTCGTAATCTTGAGAAGTATTTGGTCTGAAATTTATTTACTAACTGGGGTCCCTTGAAGGTTTACTTAATTAACTACTCTGAGCCTTATTATCTGCATTTATAAAATTATCATGAAAAAACCCCCATCACCACGAGGCTGGATGATATAACTCATGATTGCTGTTTTAAGGACTTATCCAGGCCACAGGGAATGTGAGCCTTTGTACTTTATGACAATATCAAGCCTGGCTGCCTTTAGAAGCATCTCTAATCCAGTCAGTCTGTGTGTTGGGGTCAGAGGTCAAGGCTGTTTCCTGCATTACACCCTGCCCCCCAAGTTCCTTGTCGCATCTGCTCTTATGTTTCCTTAAAGGATATGACCTTTGCCCATGACCTCACATTGTAGATGGGGAGGTCACAGAAGGTCTCACGCACACCAAAAATGCTTAAGATGCAATATGAGCCATTGCACAAAGAAAACCAAAGACCATTGTGTATACCCCTGAGTGCACATTCATAGGAAAAGGGGGAGTGATTTGGAACAGGTTCTCATCCACATCACGACTTGCTGGTTGTTGCTTTCATTGGGTGGAATTTTAGTGAGTGTGGTTACAAGAGGGGTGCTGCATTGGGCACATGAGGTGGGGCAAACCCCATGGGCACAGAGCACCAGCTTGGAGGAGATAAGTGCATTGACAAGAGTAAAACACAGTCATCGAATGAATAGAGCCATAATTTCCGCTTAGGAAAATATAAAGTTTCCCTAGAGAGGATTGCATTGATGTGGATCTTGGAGGAAGAGAGCAGGAAGGGAATGGAGATGGCTTTTACATCCTTGCGTCCTGGATCCCCAGATTGACTGTGTATTAACGCACTGAGCTCTGCATTTAACTGACAGCCCAGAAGAGCTACATTCCACGTTTTTATAGTGGTTCAGTTTGGAACTTATTCCCAACTAAATATCTTCCAAACTTAGCACAAAGAGACTGGCTTCAGAGCAACTGCTTTGATGGATAAATAGTTCTGTTCTTTTCATTATTTGCATCCTCCCTGGGAATAGGCAGAGAGAGCCTTTGGGTGAGGCATCACGGCCCCTGGCTGGATTATTTTTACTGCAAGTTTTTGGGGGTGAGAATGCAGCATCACACAGTAAATGCCTTCTGGGAATTCTCAGCACTGTGCCCTCCAGCCTGAGTAGTAAGGTCCCCCAGACACCTACAGTCCTGGGCTGTCCTTCTGAGGAAATTCCATCTGCAAATGTGCCTGGCTTTTCTGTTCAAGACTGGGATCTTGGAAGTTCCAAGCCAGGATGGTGACTTGCTTGGAGCAAGCACGCGTATGATTGGGATAGACATTTCTTAAAGGCTCACCCTTACTCTACTGAAAGCTCCACCATAGTCTCTATCCTACCTGAGCTCAGCTCTCTAGCATTGTAAGCGATGCTCAGGCTTCTTCTGGAAGGAGCTGTCATTGAGCCATACTGCCTTTTCATTCCTTCCAAGCTTCCAACCTTCACACTGACGCTTTCTTTGGGAGTCAATGCTCTGCCCCCTTCCATGCAGTCTGTTTTCTCTTTCTTCATTGTGAAGTCCCTGGAACTGTGACCTTGTGTCTTTTTTTTTTTTTTAACTTTCTTTGTAGCTCTGACTATCCTGGATCTTGCTCTGTAGACCAGGTTGGCCTCAAACTCAGAGATCCACCTGCTTCTACCTCCTGAGTGCTAGTATTAAAGGCATGTGCCACTGTGCCTGGAAAGCATGTGTCCACTTATGGCTTGGTTTGATACCACATCCTCGATGGATCAATGACTCTTTCATGTATTTCCCAAGCATAGAAATCTCCCCCAACTCTTACATTCTTAATCAATGAAATGGATGGCTTACTTGCCCATATCCCTGCTAAAGATGCTCCGCAAGTGCCTAGCCATATGCCTAGTAGTATGAAGAAAATGTTTGCTGACTTAATAAGGGAGATTATTATTAAGCAACTTGGTTTTAATGTTAGGTCAGAAGGGGATATGATTTAGTGCGCAGAGTTATTAGGATCAAAGGAAGGCTCTGCCTGCTTCTGCCTCCTGAGTGCTGGGATTAAAAGTGTGAGTCCGAGGCCAGCCTGGTCTACAAAGCAAGTTCAGGACAGCCAGGGCTACACAGAGGAACCCTGTCTCAAAAATCCAAAAGAGAAAAAAGAAAGGTTTGTACCACCACTGCGCACCTGCACTCACAGTTCTTAGGACAGAGTCGGCGTGCATTGGGATGTCCAGTCTTACCATTGCCTCCTCTGCTTGTGTGTGATTCACTGCTCAGCACTGGATTTACCACAAACAGCTTTTTTGGAGCAGCACATAGCTTATCACCCCAAAGAAATGCTACAGATACAAAGAAAGACAGGTGCTGAGAATATAATAGTGCTGCGGCTTGGATTTGGAATGCTCCCAAAGGGCCATGTGTTTGTTAGAACTTAGCTCCGGCTTGGTGCCATTAGGAAGTGTAGAGTGGTTCTCAACCTTTAAGTCCTGACTCTGTGGGAAGAACCTTTCCACGGAGGTCACCGAAGACCATCCCAAACCACACATATTCACATTACAGTTCATGACAGTAGCAAAATTACAGTTATGAAGTAGCAACAAAAATAATTTATGGTTGGGGGATCACCACAACATGAGGACTTATATTATTAGGAAGGTTGAAAACTTTAAGAAGTAAGGGCTAGTACAAAGTCTTATGTTGTTGGGCACATAACCTCAAAGGGAATTTTGGGACCTCTCTCTCTGTCTCTGTATCTCTGTTTCTCTGTCTCTGGGTCTGTCTGTCTCTTTCTGTATCTGTCCCCCTGTCTCTCTCTCTCATTCCTGACAGTAAGGTAAGTTGGTTGCTCATCACACCCTCAGCAATAATGTGCAGACACAGACTCAAAGCCACAGGCCCAATGAATCGTGCAAATCATGGGCTACAATTTCCAAAACTAGGAGCACCAAATAAATCTCTTCTTTACAGACTGATTATGTCAGGCATTTGTTCCAACAACGGAAAGCTAATGGAGTGATTAGTGAGGATTTCTCATAGAGGCAGAGCACTGTAGAAACTTTTAAACCAGTAAAGGCTTCAGACAACTGTCAGCCCTGGAGAGGATAAGGGGTGGTGTGGTGGAAAGAGCCAGCCGTAGGGCCAGCAAGCAACCTTTTATCACCCTGTTAGCCCATTCTGATGTCCATGAGATAGCCTTTCCTGGATTCCTCATGTTTCTGGAGGTTGGCTCAGTATTTGCGATACCTAGGAATATTCAGTTGTTTGACAAGTATAATAGACTTGGGATTTGACAGAGGAAAAACGTCGGACATGAGTTTCATCTCCTGAACTATGAGTTCCTCTGCCTGTCTTACTCATTTTCGTGGTTCAGACCCAAGCATACTTCCCCTCTTTAACACTTGTTAAGCAGAATTCCCAAAGTCTCTTTGTGTTCACAAAGTCTCTTGTGGCCTTACCTCTTGATCAATGGGATAAACAACTTTGTCTTCAAATGCCTTTTCTCCTCCTGGGCTCTCAAAGCACAGAGAGGTCACTGAGAACAGAGGGTCACCCATACCTATATCTCTATGGTCAAGGCCCTGCGGGGAAGAGAAATGTGTCTGCTTGATTCATGAGAGGCAATACTGTTTCCTCAAATGTGGACAGCACCCCAGCGAGTGTTACACACTGGGAAAGGAGACAACCACAAGAGACTGGTGGGTCGTGACCCCTACCCCATCAGCAGAGGATCCAGGGCAGCTCTTCTAAGAGATGACGTCAGCAGCCTTAACAGCCTATTCACCATGACTTCTCAGTCCACAAGACCATCCCTAGTACAAATGATTCAAATACTCACCGGCACAGCCTATGCAGTAGCAGCTTCAAACTCTTTTAGTTTCTTGATAACTTTGCAGAGTTTTCCCTCTCACAGGAAAGTTCAAGGGCTGTTTGTGGATGATCTTAGATGAGAAAGCAAATGGTGTCCTTCCTAGAAGAGGGCATGGAGGTCTCCCTTCCTTTCCAGAAACTCAGTCTTCCCATTTGCCAAGAGAAGCCAGATTAAGAATGAGGAGATTAACTAGCCCCACTTGATGGCCATTTGAATTTTTCTGCCTTCTCTTGGTTAGGTTCAAGAACTTAAATACATGTATACAACCTGTATACAACACCTGTTCAAGGCACCAGCCTGCTATTTCAACACAACCCTAACTCAGGGCTACAGACATTGAAAATATATGGTGCAAGGGGAGGACATTGCAGCCAGCCCTGAGGAGACAGGATGAGCTGGGGTTGGATGGAAGGGGAGGAGGTCCTCCCCTGTTGGTGGACTTGGAGGGGGCGGGGAGGAGGAAGATGAGGGAGGGAGTGGGAGGGTAGGAGGGACTGAGGGAGGGGGCTACGTCTGGGATGCAAAGTACCTAACCTGTGATTGATATAAAAATAAATAAATAAATAAAAAATAAAAAAAATAAAAAAAGAAAATATATGGTGCAAGCTTGATTTTAGGTTGATCCTTTTGGGATCTGAATATGAAAAAGAGCCCATAGGTGTTCTTTGTTTGCATAGAGGAGAGAGAGAGAGAGAGAGAGAGAGAGGAGAGACTCTAAGCAGCAAATCCAATAAGAGGGAAAACCTTTCTCTGCCCAAAGTGAATCATAAAATAGCACTAAGAAGCTATTCCCACAGCTCTGAGAGTGTTTAAGATCTGTACTTTCCATACTGAAAATGGAGGCTATGCAGACACCAAAAAAATCACGCCATCAATTCACCACCCAGCATGGTACAGGCTAGAAAACTCCTCCTCCATTTATTAAAACAACAGTTCCTCAGGACACTATAGAATTTCACTAATAAGTGGCTGAGTGTATGTTTAAGCCCAGTAATAATGGCTAGCCAGCCAAGAGGTACTTTCACTTAATTACACCTCCAGCGTGTAGGTTGTCACAGAGGGAGGCCTTAATTATCAATGTGCCATGCCCCTGCTTTGCATATAACAAATGGCTTTAACGTGGCTATTCTTGTTATAGGTTAAACATCTTGGTAATTAGAAAATGGAAAATAGGTATAGCTGAGGGGGGTCGTCAGTGCTCTATCTGTCATGGCTGGTATTCTGTGCCCCTGGGAGCTGAGGCTCTTGGCTGAGGGGCAGGGCCAGAGGACAGCACGGCATGGATTTCCTGGACCTATACTGAGAACGTGGAACCCTTCTTAGAATCACACTCAATTATTTAACAAACCTTGTGTGTTAAGCCACGCTCCACGCATGTAGGAAAACAGGAAAAAACTAAAAAAAAAGCCCAGAGAGATTGAGATACCCACTTTACAGAGCTCAGCCTTGAAGCTAATTCAGTTACTAAACCCAAAGAGTGTGCTGACTCATTTTGGAGTGGACCTGTCAGGCACGGGCCCCAACGCATCATCTCTTTCAGTAACTCAGATGAAGCAGCTCCTCCTTTCACCTCCCATCCTCACCGTTCTTCAACAAGGCAAGGATTACCTAGGCCTACGTCTGGACTGAGAGATGCATTCAGATTTCACATCCGCATTAGCTTCCCTCCCTCTAACCATATGAGGCTGGAAATAGCACAAATTAATACCTGATGTTGTAGTAAAGATTTAAAAGTTTCTGTTATCTGTATAAGTGGCCTCAACCAACAGTCTGTGCCGGGGTGTAATGCAAAGCAGTAAGGGCTCAGGCAGGAGAGCCTGAGTCCTCTTGGCATGTTTTTTTTTATATACATTATCTGTTTCCGGTATTACTTCCTGCAGTTTATGAGATTGCTCTTTTCCCTGGTACTCTGGAAGAAGTCAGCTTTAAATGCAAGATTAATAAATTTAATAGCCTTGTTTAAAGAATAAGAGGATTTAGAGTTGACATTACTCTTGGGTAGAAGCAGCTGTGGCTGAGGTGATTTCGGAGTGGATCTCAGATATACGTTTGCCTGCTCTGTGAAAAAGCAACCCAAAGTGCAATGGTGTAAAATGTCATTTATTTTTTTCTTTGATCACATTCGCTTTGGTATACTCCTGGATTTTGTGAGTTGGGACATTTGGACAGGGCATAGTGAGGATGCTTTGTCTTCCATATGTAGAGTTTCATTTGTAGGATGGTAGCAGCTAGGGCTGACTCGCATTTCTAGGGCTGGAGTCTTCATCACACACTTGTTGAACGCCTGTGCGGAGGGACATGAAAGCTGGGTTCGTCTGGGACTGCCCACTGGAGTTTTTTCATGTGCCTCAGGCTTCCTGGCAGATAATCTAAGGATAGTCAGGATTTTTGTAAGACGGCTTGACGACCCTAGAGTGACGATTCTAACAACCATTTGGAAGGGACGGTGTCTCCATCTTGGGCCATCTAGATTCAAGAGAGAAGACACAGACTCCAACCTGAAAACCACCACATCCATGAGCAGCATGTCTTTCCTGCAGGTTCTCAGCCCAGTTCACACCACCAGAGTGATTTCTTATTAACAAGAAAATGCTAGCGCTAGCAGGTGTGACTGCCTTACTCAACAGAGAACAGAGGCTTCAACGGCAGAACCAAAGAGCTACGATGAAACAGGAGACTCAGACTTGCTAGTTTCTAGGGATGCCTGTCAATGAATTGTGCTAGCTAGCAGGATGGTATATGTTTCATTTGTGAACTATTGATGAAACACAAATCAGGAATGTTCTAGAGGGACCTTATGTCATTGTCTGGGAGATTAGATGGGACAGTTTCTTTAGACAAGCAGGGGATGTAAGTGACCACATGACAGAAACATCACACCAGATACAAGAAATCATGAGTAATAGGCTGAGGCCTTTCCCCAAGTCACCCCTGAAGCATGTGATGTCAGAGACAGAGGGAAGACCTGAAGACACCTCCCTTTGTATGTCCTTCCTGTAAGGGGCTGGAACCTCTCCACGAGAGGTGGATTCTTTTAATTTAATCCCTTTATCTTTGACAAAATGGGAAACCTCCGGAGAGGTGAAAGCAAAGCTTTTTTAAAAAAAAATATGTGATTTAACACGAACGTGTTTCAAGCTGTATTCTGTGATGATAATTGGACATGAGAAGCCAGGACAGCAAGTGTCTGGGAAAGCTGTGGAAAGCTTCAAAAGGTGGAGGTGGGAAGATCTCTAGAGACCGAGGGAGCCCAGAACCTCCTGGTATAAGGCTAGTTTGTTTGTTTGATTTTTTTTCTTCCTTTCTTAGCTCAGCGTAAAATAGAAAGTCACAGTTCTCTGAGTAACTGGTAGAAGGTGGGTGCCCTATCCACTTCCCTTCCTGGGCTTGTGGAATACAAGCAAGGCTCCTGTCAGAAAAGACCAGAAAAGTCCTTCTGTCCCTGTGGGAACGCAGGAGGAGGCTACCCTTGCTCATCTATTCCCACCCCCACGCTCCCTCAGAGCAGAGATGATCTGAGGCCTAACTCACTTCCAGAGGAACCATGGCAACCTCTATGTAAACAAAGTAAAAAAAAAATCTTAACTATAAATTCCCAAAGCAAGTGAAATCCCAGAGGAAGGAGAGAGTGTGGGATGCAGGCATGATCCCTGGGGGGGATATGCTTCAGGTTGGTCACTTAAAAACAACCTTTTTTAGAACCCAAAGCAGAGAGTCTAAAGGAGCTTGTACAAGTTATCATAAAACATTTGATATGGAGAGTAAACAACCAAGGGGCTCCTACATCTTCCCTCCTCCCCCTGCTACCCTTGTGCCCCTACTCAAACCTTACCGTGGTGGCATTCCATACCACGTGTGTTTTACTCTCTCAGGTCCAGGCCCTGTGAGTGTCTCTCCCTCCTTCGCTACTCCTCATGGCTCCTTTCTTGCTTGGTGGCCACTTTCAGCCTCATTTCTGAGGGTGGAATGAGAGGCTCCTAGGAGAGAATTCCACATTGGAAAGATCCAGGTAAAAGCGAGCCCAGTAGATACTGTGTGGGTCTCCGGATCCAGTGCTGTAAGTCCTGGAGAGCAGGTACCAATGTGGGAGCACAGGTTCTGGTCCCTCTTGAGCTGGTTTGTCCTTTTATCTTCTATTATTTTCTTGCAGTGGGCGGAAGAGCCAGCTCTTCCTGCTGGTTGTAGGGAGCTCAGCACGATACACTCCTCTCCCACTATAGGGGAAGTTCTTCTCGGCTACAGGAATTTTAATCCGCTCGTAAAACAGCCTACCATGAGGCCAGAGGAGAAAGCTTCCAGCGGAGACAGTGTATAATCATCACGTTTCAGACCCACTGGAGATCTGAGGATAAAAACGCTATTCATTTTCCCTGACATAAAACCAAATGGAGTCCTGACTCTGTTATGCATTGCCAGTGATCGGCTTTACAGGGTCACAGACACCATCGGCAGTCCCCAGGGCCCCCTTAAGATGCTTTCTCTAACATTACACATCCTCCAAGGCATAAGTGTCATGGTGCTGTTCAAGTGAGGTTGAATATCAACCCATTGTTAGAAGATGGAAAGTGAATTCAACACACAAGATCAAATGGAGGCGTTGTCTCCCGCCTCTTTGCCTCCGTCTCCCTTTTCCCTTTCCTCTGTTCATCTCCCTCTCTTTTCTCCCTTTCTTTCTCTCTTAATGAACCAACATGTCTCTGTTGTGAACCTGCAAGCACAGTCACAGTGTGATATTCAACCAATTTGTTGTTAAAGGAGCCACTGATGGAATTAGGGAGATGATTTATTTGGCAAAGATGTCCAAAGAAAGGAAACAGGCTCGGAAACGTGGCGGGAATAAAATTTCAAATGTGACTCAAGAGGGAGCATTTTTATACATGAATTTGATCTATGTGAACCCAGCAGCAATAAACAGGACTTCTAATACTGTTGATGGCCTGTAAACACAAATGAAAGTCAGAAATAATATCACATGCTAGGAACCAACTCAGCCAGTTCCCTACTCAGTAAGACAAGTCTTTATTGGTTCCCGGGCATAGAAACTCAGGCACAGCTAGATAAAGCACTAGAATGGAATTTCTGCAAGCAGGCTCACGTTGCCTAGACACTGGAAAAATTAAATCACTCATCTCTAAAGGAAAAACTTAAAGTCTCTCTTATTTGTATTGGTTAATGAAGAATCTTAACTGGGCTATTTTTCCCAGAGATTTATCAGGGAAATGTTTTGCATACAAACTAAGCCACAGCTCCAGCCTGAATGTTTAGTGTATGGGGCTGGAGATGATGGCTCAGCAGATAAAAGCACTGGCTGCTTTTGCAGAGGGCTCAGGTGTGGTTCTCAGTATCCACGTGGTGGCTCACAGCTGCCTGTAACTTCAGCTCTAGGGGGTCTGACACCCTATTCCAACTGTGAGTTCTGGAGAGGAAGGCCTCTAGCTTAAACTTTCCCTTTTCTTAGAGTGATTGGGAAACCTGATTCTTAATCTGGCAGGGAGGATCTATGGCAGATGTGGCTTGCTCTGGAAGAAGGATCCAGTGACTTGAGGTGATGTTTGTAGGAAATGTTTATCCTTGGAAGGCTTTCCTTGAGGAAGAAGCACTTTATAAACACACCATTAGCAAGTAGACCCACAGGTCGTATATATAGAGAGGCTCAGACCAAAGTAATATGCAGAAAAGTCTCGTGCATTCATTTATCCTTTCCCAGTGCTCTAGACCAAACCCAGGGTCTGGTGTATGCTAAGCAAGTATTTGTGCCATGAGCCACACTGGAACCCACTGAATGTATTTGAGAGACACAGTGAGAAGTAAGAAGAGACAGAGGAGGTAGGTCACAGACCCGACGTGAATAGGAGACAGGTACCAAACTGTCTGACTCCCACATACAGTTTGAGGGATTCTCTTTCCCTAATCTACCTCTATCTTCACTGAAGATGAGACACATAGGCAAGAAGTGAAGTTTGAACAGCTAGGGTTTACAACACAGCTTTCTTTACCAAAGAGACATCGGGACAAGTTCCCTGATGAACAGCTGTGGTTTTCCAATTAGCCTGATGAGCAGCAATACATTTTAGGTAGATTTCTTGGGCAAGCAGGGGTATCATTAAAGAGTGACTATTGCAAGGAGGGGTTCTTCCTTCTGCACCTATAGCTCCCTGAAAGAATGATTCATGAGACCCAATTATTATTTACAAATACCTAAGCCATATGGGCAGGTTCTTCTCTGACCAGTTCATAACTTAAAATAACCCATTCTATTAATTTACATTCTGCCACGTGGTTGGTTGCCTGAAGTCTGGTACCATGCATCCGTCCTCTCCACATCTCAGAGGCTGAATATCCTGTGCTTGTCTCTATCCCAGAATCCCTCTGCCTACCGGGTGTTCTGCCTCTTACTTCCCCGCCTAAGCTATAGGACATAGGGTTGTTGTTTTGGTTTGGTTTTTTTTTTTTTGATTGACAGGTGTTGCATCCATACAACACACAAGAAATTCCTTCTGTAAGTGACCCCCCGAAGATCTCATATATACTGAGCATCAGAGGTTCACGAATATCTGTTGACTCTTGGTGCTTCCATACTTTCTATATTCAGCAGTTCGTGCTAGCTTCCTTCTCATAACCGTTTTGTGAATTTTCTGTGACTCACGAGCTGCTGACTCATTACTTATGTCTTATGAATTTATCTGCTTTGTTTTCATATTTTCTAGAGCACAATTGGATGTTACCAGCAAATACAGCAAGCATGCACCGCAATAGGAATGGCGCATGTGTTTGGTGATGCAAGTTGTAGAAGGCTTCCATGCACCCCTCAGCCCAGCTACCTGTGCATGTGACACATATTCTCTGAGCATCCACTGATTGTCAAATATTAATCTAGGCTGTGGGAAGATGAAAAATGGATACAGTTGAGCCTGGCTAGAGTTCATGTCTTAGTGCTAAAGGGAGACATGGTGGAGATGAGGTGCCGCAAGGACTGTCATGAACCTTTGTGTCAAGAACAATGGGTGAAGAATGACATTAGTTTCATAGAGGATGTGGAGTGGAAGGGAGGTTGGAATAGCAGTGTGAAGTGACAGTCTTCTCAGAGGAAGTCATGTTGAAGTAGCAAAGGTGACATGTTCTCAGGCAGAAGGGGAGGGGTTGACCTGAGTAGAGAGCCCTGATCTGCATGGCCCAGTGCTAGGTAGGGTGGCAGAGAGAAGATGGATTTTGAATTCTAAGAAGTAAGCAGCAACTGTTTCTTCAGGGGCATGCTTCCAGACACGCCAGGGCACGCACTTTCGTGTCCTGTCTTCACCATCTGCGCAAGAGCTAGAGTAACTTAGGAACCTTGTGAGGTGTTGCAGGTATTGGCAGCTCGCTCACAGATGTTCTTAGCAGAGTGCCTGCTACCTAGAGAAGTTCCCAACAGAGAGAATCTGTTATGACTGTTCTCACCATGATGCTCTCAAATTCCATGCGTGTTGAGGGAGATAATGAATGGGGTTTCATTTTATCAGACAAGGTCATTTACAGAATGCCTGGCTAGTGACATCCGGAGAAACAGTCCAATGGCCAGCTTAACTTGAACAGATATATAGCCGTACTTAAGTGCACTTTGAAATATCCTGAAAATAAACAATAATGATAATATACTGTCATGGGACTTCACTAGCCCGTCCCAAATGTAAAATGATGTATCTATTTTATTTCCTAACATTTGGGAAAGTAAGGAAACTTGACACACTTATGTGTGTATACATGCGTGATATTTGTGTGTATATAAACACACACACTTATTTAGAGAGACCTATCTTGAAGAAAATCATGCCTGTGACAAGCTGCCTGTATCATAAACACTGACCTCTCAGCTGCTTGGCTAGGTCAGGACCAGGGAAAGAGCCTTTGTTTGGGGCTGACAAAGGGACAATGGGAAATGTCTGGAGACAATTTGTGCTGCCAGGTTCTTCAAAACTGAGAGAGGATAGAGGGAAAAATATGACCCTGGGCAGAGCTGGCGGGGTGAGGAAACCATGGTTCAGTTTGTGTCTCTGACCGGAGTGGGGCATTGTTTCACACTGTGCCCAGCAATCCCTTTAGCACTTGGACAGAAACAAGTCTTGCCAATAAATTAGAGCAGATGTGGGGAAATCACTCCCAGGGTGAGGGCCAGGCCAGGACCTAGTCCCATGAAGTCTATGCCCACAAAAGCAGCTGCCAACATTTGCATTCTCCTACTTGCCCTCTGGCTCTGAGTGGATATAAATTTATATAATGCAGGAAAAAAAATCCCTGCTCTGCTTGTCTGTTGGCTATGTGCTGAGGTGAGGGGCAAGGGTGTTCCACAGAGAAGTGGACAGGCCCCATTCATTGTAACAAAGCTATCCTGGGTATTGCCTCAAGACTTTGACTTCTCCTGAAAACGTCCATCCCCCATTATAATGCCCCATTATAAATAATCAAATTATAATGAATACCCAAATTGCATTTAGGGCAAAAGACATTTCAGCATGTATATGTGTTTTTTAATTAGAGGAATATTTGTACACTGTAAAAAGTTTGAGAATATTTAAACATGTATGAAGTAAAATGTCTTTCCCTCCCAGGTTTCTTATCCAAATCCAGTTCCTCATAAATCATTGTCAGTAATTTATTGTGCGTTGTGTCAAATGTTTTTATTTTGTGTAGAATATAGTCACCCAGCCTCTGGTTGAGTGTGAACCTGCCATTTAGCAATCATGTTACCTACACAAGTTTCTTAGCTTTTCTCTAACCCAGCTGAGTCATCATTTAATTTTGTATGTGTATTAGTGTCCATGTGCTTGCTTTTGTTGCCTACAAAGGTCAGAAGAAGGCATCAGATCCCCTTAGAACTGCGTGGAACTACAGGGGCTGGGAGCCACTACATGAGTACCAGGACCCAAACTCTGGCCCTTTGCAAGAGGAGCAAGTTTTCTTAATCACTAAGCCATTTCCCCAGCTTCAGTTCTGTCATCTTTAAAACAATATTACCTCATTGGTTGTCATAATAATTTAATAGATTTGTACATAAGCACTCATAGGATTTATACATGATATGTAATAAACACCAAATACACACAGTGGGGGAAAGACTACATTGAATATTATTTTGAAAAAGAATTCATGTTTTGTTTCCAAAGGTAGATAAAGTAGGAGACTGAGTTGGATTTTGGAGCATGACAGGTTGGACCTTCAATGATTTCTACTTTCAGAGATGCCTGTTTCAAGGGAAAGTTTTGTCATTCTACTGTGGTAGTTAAAAAGACCTGGAGGCCAGAGAGATGTGGTGATCCTCTGCTTGCCAGTGTCATGGTAGAGACCCACCACACCTCTCTGAGCTTCAAACTTTGTCGGTGTGATGAAGGTAAAAGATCCAGTCCAAGGATCATGCGAATACACAGGTATGACACTGTTTGGTGCTGAGTAATCATTTAAACCTGGTTGGCATGGTGGCAGGAAGTAAAGAGCATCCTCCTTTCCTTCCCATGCTTACCCAGGACACAAGGGGGCAGAGGAGAGGAGAGAAGCCAGGACAGGAGGCTGGACTTCAGTGGTCATACTGAAAGTGGCTGATTGGGAGCTAGGGAGATGGCTCAGAGGTTAAGAACACTGGTAGTTCTTCCAAAGGTCCTGAGTTCAAGTCCCAACTAACCACAAGGTGGCTTATAACCATCTATAATGAACTGATGCCCTCTTCTGGCCTACAGGCACAAATGTGGGCAGAATAATAAATAAAGTCTTTAAAAAAGAAAGTGGCTAATTGGCACAACAATCTTATTTCACTATTCTACTTTGTTTGTGACCTTTGACACAGCCCATTATGTGTAGGTCACAACAGTTTTTCAGTGCAGAAACAATACACCCAAGGGCATTTACTTGGTTGCTACCCTTTGAGTGAGAGGGCACCATTGGCACTGGATTAGCATTCATGTCTGGGTGGGAAAACAGAGACCCAGAAGGCATAGGTCTTTGGCCAAGGTCACTCAGCACATGGCTTCTCCATATTGTGGCAAGTCTACCTCATCTCCATGACTGTTTTGACCCAGAATTCTTTGTATGGTCCTAGTGTGGCCAATGAATGTAATAATACTGACCTGAAGGGCTTATGGAGGGCCAGGACAAAAGCCATTTCCCCCCCCTCACCAAGATGATCTGCTTTTGTGGAAGCACAGCTCTCCCCTACATCCCATTCACGTATTTTGAATTTGAGTGACTTTTCCTTCGAAACCCAGTCAGAACGATTTATCTATAACAGCGTTTGGGAGGAAGAGGATAATGGAAATTTTAATGAAAATGCCGATGCAACGAGACTAGGAATCAGTTCTTTTGCAATAGGAAGCTGCTCCTTTGCTCAACAGGCAACAAAACCTTTAGCTGGTGTTCATGAAAATTATGACCGGCTCTGGCTCCACTGAGATTTAACCAAGGGGGAAAAAAGGATATTAAGGGTTCAGAGGCAGTTCACTTGGAAGTTGCTCTCCGGACTTCAAGAACATTTCCATTTTTCAAAAGGGCACAGAAAAAAAAGGGGGCTGGGTTCCTGTGCCAAAGAACACAGGTTCTCTAAATCCTAGAACTGAGTGAGAATATGTGTTTCTGGTTGCCTGGGCTTTGTGTCTCACGCTGTGGGACAGTAGGTCTAACTGTCACAGACTGGGGTCACTGTATTAGGCGTAGGCCTGAGCCACTGTCTTAGTTAGGGTTTCTACAGCTGTGATAAGACGCCATACCCAAAAGCAACATAGGGGAAAAGGGTTATTTCAGTTTACAGTTTACAGTCCATCATGAAGGGCAGGAACTGAAGCAGAGTCCATGGAGGTCAGCCTCACACCAGGATCCCCCCCCCTTCGAGGGGTGACACTGGTGCTAATGGGCTGGGCCCTCCCACATCAATCATTAGTTGAGAAAATGCTCCACAGGATTGCCTACAGGCCAGTGCTGTGGAGGCATTTTTCTAAACTGTGGTTTCTCAAAAAGGGTCCCCCCCTTTTCTCAAAGAACTGTCAACTTGTGTCAGGTTGATAAAAGTACTAAGAGAACAGCCTTGGAAAACACCGAGCACCAAAGGCAACCTGTTCTTCTACCCCTGCCTAATTTGTGTGCTCTGTCTCTGACAGGGGCCATTTAGAGCACGGGGTGGCAAAAGGGAGACATTCATGCTTAGGTGACCAAGGGACCAAGCTCCACCAACTTGCCTGAGTATATTAGGTGAACCAATTCCTAGATGCCTAAAATAGACGTGCACACTGAGTGGCAGGGCAGAGTCACCCATTGTGTTTTGAATATGATATGCCTGCCACAGGCTCTGGTCTTTGAACACTTTGTTCCAAACCAGTCTCACCGGTTTGGGAGCTCATGCTTTAAGAGGTGGAGCCTCATTGAAGGGAGGTGGATCACTGCCCGCAGGCTTGAGGTCTTAGAGTCTGGACCCACTTACTATCTCTTGTTCTCTGTTCCAACATGGAGCTGTCTGCTGCCATGCCTTTCCCACTATGATGAGAAGTATCTCCTCCAACCGGAAGCTAAAATACCTTACCTGGTAAGTTGCTTCTTGTCATTCTTGGTGAGATTGAGGAGAAAAGCAATTAGCGTATCCGTCCAGTCTTCCACAGAAAAGATGAAATAGCTCCACAGGAGGGCTCACTCCGTCACAGCTCTTCATGACAGACACTGATGATGTACAGCTTGGTCCCCATTCTTTTGCTCCCTGCTACACTCACAGCTACCATTCTGTCCCAAAAAGAGGAGGGGCAGCCAAGATTTCAGAGGAAACTGTGTTCAAAACCTGCCTTGCTGTCAGAGTGCTCATAAGACCAATTACAATGATAGTCGACACAAAATAGAGTTTGCTAGGGATATCTGGAAGCTCTGCATCCCTCAGCTGTTTCGTTTTCATGGTAATATTCAGGAGTGACTGTCCTGGGCCGGGTCATAGCTGCTTTGGCAGCTATTTTGTAATGCAAGTCTCAGCACAGGAAGACAGGTTTTTTCCAGGCCTTCCCTTGGAGACAGGGAAGGATTTGCAAGTTCATTCACCTTTTGTTTAGTGACAGCAGGTAGGAGAGCTTGTTTGAAATCTCAGCTCTGCCTCACTTCCTTGTAAAAATTAACCCTTTGTGTAAACTGTTTGTATAAATAAACAAGGCTGGCTGGCCTCATGGCTTTTTCGGATGCAGAGCCTATTGACGCTATAGGGCTCATTGGAGCCACAAGCAAGCGGCCAGAAGCCTCTCGGAACATAATATGTGTAGTGTACATTATTAATTTCAATCCTTACTCCCGACTCAGAACCCTGTTCTGCTCTGCTGGCGGGCTCTGGCAGAATTGGTGCCTGAACGTGCGGCCTGAGATACAAGGATAAAATGAAGGACACCGCTGGTTTGTTTTCGAGCTCGAGTTTATAGTTGAAGGAGCGGTGAGTAATTCCGAGAATAAAGAATGGGACAAGGCAGTAGCCTAGTGGTTTTTGTATGGAACTTAATTAAAGGTAGTCTGTATAAGAAACAGGAAACTGAGAAAGTTAAACTTTCAGGCTCAGAGAAAAAGAAGTTAGAAAAGTGTCAGCCTTCAAGGCAAAAATATATTAGGCCATCGACTCCTTCAGAGGAGACGTATTTCTCTCCTGATGACAGTAATTACTTGTCAGAAGAGGACTTTGCGGGTGACTCAGATCCTAATGAGGTTTCAGAGATGGAAGATGAACCAAATCAGTATTTTCCTGAGAGATACCCTCCAATTCAGGCTATGCATGTTAGAAAGCGTAAGCCTTGGCAAAAAGAAATTAAAAGATTGGAATGTGGCTTGGAAAAAATAAGCAGAAAAATTGAAGACTTAACTACTGGGGAAGGCGAGGCTCAATCCTTAATGCCATCAGTTGCAAGTTTGGGCCGCCCTCCTGGGACTGCTAGAAATCCAGTGACAAAGGGACTTCAGCCTCCATCTGTACGGACAGCTGTGTCTTCCTTAAAAGCTTCTTTACAAGAAGCTAGACAAAATGGAAAAGACACAACTGAGTTTTATGGTTTTCCAGTTCTAGAACAACCTGATGGACAAGGTAATATGACGAGAGTCCATGCATCTATACCTTTTAAACGATTAAAGGAATTAAAAGCTACATGTGCTCAATATGGTCCTACAGTGCCTTTTACTCAAGCCCTGTTGGAGTCCTTCTCTACTGAGGCTCTCTGCCCAGGAAACTGGAAACAATTAACAAGAGCATGCTTATCAGCAGGAGATAGTTTATTATGGAAGTCAGATTTTGAAGAGCTTTGTCGAGCTACAGCTGAACTTAATAGAGCTCAGGGAGTTCCTATAACTTATGATATGCTTACAGGAGAGGAGAATTACAGAAAACTAGAACAGCAATTAGATATAGATGTGGCCGTCTATGCTCAAGTAAATACTACTGCCCAAAAAGCCTAGTATAAACTTCCATAAACCTGTAGACAGGTGGAAGATTTGTCTAAAATCTGTCAGAGACCTGATGAGTTATTTCAAGATTTTGTGGCAAGATTAATGCAAGCAGCAAACAGACTTATAAGTGTTGAAAAGTCTGGTTTATTATTAGTAAAACAATTGGCTTATGGGAATGCTAACAGTGCTTGCCGAGCTGCCTTGAGACCCTTTAGAAGGAAAGGGGATATTTCTGACTATATCAGATTATGCTCTGATATAGGACAATTACCAAATTCCGGATTGGAAAAATCTGGACAAGGCATAACTCAGCCATTAATACCTGCCCCAAGTAAATTTAAAAACGGGGTTAGGTCATTTTTAGGGAAGGTCACTGAACAACCTGTACCCCATGCAGACCCAATAATTTGGAAAATGGATGATCCTGTGTGGGTGGATCAGTGGCCTCTATCTCTTGAGAAAATTAAAGCCGCCGAGCAGTTAG
>CM053764.1:95388701-95509441 GCA_028658305.1 Pachyuromys duprasi
CCAGAAATCCTTGGGAAGTTCTGTAACTGCCTATGTAAATTCTCCTTTTGCTTTGTTATTTGGAAATGTTAATGTTCCCTGCCTACATTGTAAACTAACACTGTATTTGTAAGCTTTCAAACTGTTCTGACAGAATTTTGCATTGGTAACTGTAAATGTCTTTTCCGGCTTGATATTTACATGAGGAGTTTTGTGTTAAGTCACTGTTAAGGCATGTTATTTTGGACTTGGCTTGCGATGGGAGGTGAGCTCCTATCAATAACAATAGAAGTGCCTGGAAGCCTTTTAGAATGTTTAAGCTGAGCTGATCTGCATTTGACACTGACCCTCCCGCATTCCTTCCCTAGCAGAGGTTGGTTAGTCAAAGACGGGTAAGATTTCTCCAGGGATTATTTGGTCCAGCAGGGCATAAATGATAAAAATCATATGCCAAATTATGGATATGAATATTCCGTTGGGAGAAACAACCTAAGACAGGCACAATCTTCTGCTCCATAACTCATAAGTTATGATCTTATAAATACCTTTTTTAATAAATATAAAAGGGGGAATTGTCGTGGGCCGGGTCATAGCTGCTTTGGCGGCTATTTGTAATGCAAGTCTCAGCACAGGAAGACAGGTTTTTTCCAGGCCTTCCCTTGGAGACAGGGAAGGATTTGCAAGTCCATTTGCCTTTTGTTTAGTGACAGCAGGTAGGAGAGCTTGTTTGAAATCTCGGCTCTGCCTCACTTCCTTGTAAAAATTAACCCTTTGTGTAAACTGTTTGTATAAATAAACAAGGCTGGCTGGCCTCGTGGCTTTTTCGGATGCAGAGCGTATTGACGGTGTAGGGCTCATTGGAGCCACGAGCAAGCGGCCAGAAGCCTCTCGGAACATAATATGTGTAGTGTACATTATTAATTTCAATCCTTACTCCCGACTCAGAACCCCGTTCTGCTCTGCTGGCGGGCACCAGCAAGTGACCCCATGTTATTCCCATTGATCTACTATGTAATCAACTTTGTGACCCAAAGGCACCCAAAGGCAGAAATTATTTCTCTGCCCCATGACTCTGGGTTTGGCTGGGTGACTTGCTTTGGCCCATGGCATGATAACAAACTGAACACAAACTGAAACTGAAATAGAATTGCATGGTGGAGCCTCTATCTTTTGAGGTTCCCAGAAACATGAGGCTTCTCTGTGAAGATATCAGAGCCAATCAATCGTGTGATGACAGAAATATGGTCTAGACCCTCCTTTGTTCTGGTCAACAATATGCCAATGACCACAGACTAGACCATTCCACCTCCAGTGAACCTGCCAGGTGCCTGCAGATGTGTGCGTGGGCCCAGAAGTGAAGTATCAAGAATCCCTCAACAAATAGAATATTGTTGTTTCAAACATTGGATTTTGCAGTTTTGTTTGCTACTCAGCAGAAACAAATACATCTACATCTCTTCTCAGGCGACTTGCTTCTTCCTGTTTGCAAGGCAGAACGGCAGCCTCCAGTGACCACAGGAGCAAATGTCCTGCAGAACTATAGGAGGGCCTGGAAAAAAAGGTGATGCTGTAAAAGGCATGACCATTCCAATACCATCTGCTTAGACGTGGTCTAGCGAGAACGGTAAAACCATGTTGTTAAACACCTTTGTGCCGCGCGTCCTTAGCTGTGGACAAAAGAATCTACTTTAGGTAGTTGAAGTAGGGAATGGTTTATTAGAGTATGTGTTAGCCTAGAGAACCGCTAGAGATCCTGAAAAGTGACTTACAATTGTATATAGCCAAGAAAAGGGCAGCCAAGGACAACAGAGCTGGAAGACAGGCCCAGTGTTGGACTGTTCCTGTAGAAATAGAAATGCTGCCGTTTCTACTTCCTTGCCCCGTGCTATCAAGAGAATGAACATCAGAAATTTCCTTCACACAGCCAACCCCGAGGGACAGAGACCCCATCTCTGTGCCTTCACATGTGTGCACTTCTGCCTCAGTCTCTTTTCTGGATCCCTTTTTGGTAGAACTATGGGTTGGATTTGCCCTCCTCTCACTCACTTGGGAAGGTTGGACTTCCTGTTCTAGGGTTACAGGAATGGGCAAGTCCATGACACTCAGAACTGGACAAAGAGTCACAACAGTTTGTGGTTCAGAAAGTCACAGGAGAGGAGAGAAGGACACCACAGCCTAGGGAGGGCCACATGAGCACCAATCAGACGAACCGAGTGTCCTACTTCCTTTTCTTGCCACTGACCAAATACCAGACAGAAAAGACTTCAGGGAAGAGTTTCATTTTTGCTGCTATAGCTTGGGCAGACTTGGGTCATGGCAGCAGGAGCTGATGGTTGATCACATAAAGCAACAGACAAGAAGGAGAGAGCTGTACAGGAAGCTGTCCATCTTGTAACCTCAAGACCTGCTGGCATAACCTGTAGCTAGGCCTCATATCCTAAAAAGTGTCACAATCCCACAAAACAGCATCACAAACTGAGGACAGAGTGCACGAACACAGGGGCCGGTGGCAGACATCCCACATGCAACAAATACAGGGCCTTGAGGAAGCCAGATGTGAAAATGGGGTACTCCTGGGTCCTATCCTGGGAGAATTTGACTCTTTTGAATGGCTCCATGTGCTGGCGCAGGGCTGAAGCCCACTACTCAGTACAGAGCCCTCACACTAAGGAGGATTGTTTGGGTGGCAAACTCTATCCTCTAGAGCAGAGAAGGCAGAAGCCTTGAGATTTGGTCATTTGAAGCCCTTCTAACTTTTCCCAGATGGAGGTCATCTTACTGACCTCCATATATACTGAATATATAGATATAGATATAGATATATAGATATATATCTTCACATATTACTGAATTTAACTCAGGCTCTATTCTCTGACATAGCTAATCAAGGACCCAACTGAAAAGGGGGTTTGGGAAGCCCAATTTATCTCCCCACTCTAGCTCAGAAAGGCAAGCTCTGGAGGTTGGAATGGGTGGTGAGTGAACAATATTCCACCTTCTGTTATGGTTTATCCATAGAAACCTTTCTTTCCATAACTAGACATCTAAATAACAACAGTGGCAAGACCATGGTCCTACCTAACGCAACCCTCCCTGACTCATATGAATATGTTTGTCCTCGATTCCCCAAAAGAAACCTCAGAGTCTAATTGGTCAGTGCTTGCAGCTCTGGCTGATATTTACACCTCCTCTACAACAGTCATAGTCCTGCTCAGAGCCCAGTGGCCCGAGGACTAAAGAAACAGTGAGGGAAAGGTGTAGAAAGCCAGGAAAAACATATTCTCTCTCACACACATATCAGGGAAAGAAAAGGCATAGCAGGCAGCTATTGCCATCACATTCTGAATGGGCAAATCACAAGAAGGCAGAACAGCAAGAAGATGAGGATCAGCAGGCGGGGGGGGGGAGGGGTGATAGATAAGCAGGCAGATAGTATGACACCGAACAGGCATGAGTTTATACAAAGCCCAGAGCAGAGACAAAACAAAACAAAACCCAAAACCAAAACCCGATGAACAAAGTGTTTAAGCCTGCACTGCGTAAGAACTATCAGAGGAAGCCTGCAAAAAGCTAGATTCCTGCATTGTTAGTGGAATAAGAGCTGGCAAGACACATGCTACAAGCCACAAGAGAGCCATGACATGCTATCACATGGATAACAAGGTGCATGCTACAGCGGGGACAGGCAAGAAAATTAGGAAAGGTTTTGGGGAGAGAGGGGAAGGTAAAAGATCACAGGAGGGAAGACATGGGAACAGGGCTACTGAGGAGGATTGTACAAGGAGGGGCAGGGCAGTGGGGAGGAGGGTGACCAACCACAAATTATTCTGCAATGCCATGTTGAACCTAACGCTTTGTACGAAGATCATTCATAAGGGCTGTCATTTGCTGTCAGCTGTTTTCCTGTCCTAGCCATCCTTGCTGCGGTGGAATGAAACCTCGACATATTTTTAATTCACATTTCCCTGACTGAACTTCTTAAGGATTTTTTTTTTTATTACTCATTTTAACTCCTTCTTTTTGCAACTGGGAAAAGTGAAAGTGCTAGAAGAAAACATAGTCATTGCCAGGTGTGGTGGCTCATGTCTTTAATCCCAGAATGTGGGAGGCAGGGGCAAAGTGGATACCTGTGAGTTCAAGGCCAGCCTGGACTACATAGTAAGTTTCAGACCATCCAGGGCTGCATAATGAGACCCTGTCTCTCAAAAAACAAAGCAAATAGAGGCAGTGCCCTACAAGATACAGGAACAGGAAAGTGCTCGGTAATACACACACACATCTTATTACAAATATTCATTTGGATATAATTGCATGTGTGTGTGTGCGTGTGTGACTACAAACATTCATTTGGAGATATGTATGAATCCATATACATGGTAGGAGAGAAGAGCCTGGTGAAGTCACTCCCATCTGGGGAAAACAACAAATCATCATCAAGTCTAGCAGCTTGCGCCAAGATTCCGCTGTGTTTGCAGAGGATACAAGAGCTCCCACGGCTCAGCGAATTTGGGTGATTCCCTTCAGGTCACACAGGCAGTGAGTAGCAGGGTCAGGACCTCTCGTTGTAGCACAGCATAGCAAATGGCAATGGAGCAAATTTCTAGGAAATACTGCCTACGCTGGCTTCCCTCTCCATCAGACAAAAGAGCTACTGTCTGAGTACAATTAAGTCATTTGATTTTCTTGTGCCTCCAACAGGCAAGTTCTCCTGTCCCGTCATCTGCCTCTCAGCTGAACTTTCCCGGCTTGCAGCAAAGTCACAAAAAAGGATGTTCTCTTATAAATAAATCATAAGTCCTGTGTGGTGGATGGATAATTAGCTGGCGGTCAGGAGACCCGAGTCCATCCCTGGGATTGCTAGTGACTGCTTTGGCCAGTAACTACTGGGTTTTGAGCAAGCCACTTCATCCCTGGGGTGTGGAGTCCAGTTGCTTCATTTGCAAAATGATAGTGTTCACTTGGATCAGTTGTTTTCTGGTTGAACCCTGGAATGCTACAAATACATGGCTTATGCCTGAGGGACAGATAAAGAGAAGATCAAATGGGCAAAATTTAGTCCCTCACAACATAGTTTTACATATCGGGATTCCCAAGCTATTAAAACCCTAAACTATCTAAAGAATTGCCCAGACCCTGATAATCTGAAACTCCAAGACAGTAGTTGATGGTTCTAAAGATAGCTTATGCCCACATGCCTCAAATGAATATAATTTGGGGTGGACTAAAAATAAAGAATGCTGGTTTGGTTTCTGATTTTTTTTCCCAGAACAGCATAGAGAGAGTGGACTGAAAAAAAATATTTTGTGAGTTGGGAATTATATGGCTTTCCTGCCAAGATTTATTACATAAGCACGATTTGTCCTCAGCAGCCCCAACCCCAGTGTGAAGTTTTATGGCTTGTCCATCACCTTAAGGATGTGTGCTTGGGAGAATCTTAGAGGCTGGGCCCACACACATTCTTGCATGGAGCCTGTCAGATCTTCCAAGGGAGTCAGTGGGAAAGATGAAATTAATGTTCCTTATTTCTGCCTCAAGAATCTTAGTCACATTAGGAATGTATTGACCCACAAGATAAATGCCTGTTGCTGTGGCAGAAAGGGTAAGCTACATTACAGATACAATTTTAGAGGCATTTCTGAGCAAGTGGACTTACCAGTGTTTGTCCAGAACAGCTGTTAAAGGGTCTGGTAATGTAAGAACTGTAAGAAAACTGACATTCTCAAGATGTGTTGCTTGCTATTGATGGGAAGTGGTTCTTCGGCTCAGACATTTTTGGGCTAATAAAATGCAAGAGACAAAGGTAACAGAGAGTGAAACATTAGAATTTAGATAATTGAAGTTCTCCTTCTCCTTTTCCTCCTGTTCCACCTCCTTCTCCTCCTTCTCCTCCTCCTTCTTCTTGTTTGTAAATAAGCACTTGGGAAGGACTATCTTCAAGTGAGTGAAGATGTTTTGTGAATTAGATGCCTCACCATCATTTCTTTTGTCCCTGTAGAACTAAAAGATAAGGTTTACATGTGTTCATTTCAAGGTGAATGGCTAGAGAAGCAGACCTTTAATAAAGTCTTGATAACTGTAGGTAGGACATGTGTAGAAATGTGAGCTGGTAGAATAACTGTCAGAATATCACATCTGTACAAGGTTGGATACTTTTAAAAAACCCTTTCCTGTGTGTGGTGTGAAGACATGAAGAGCCTCGGTCAGGTGTGATAGTTCAAGCCTGTAATCCAGAACTTTGAGAGAGAGGACTAAGATAGGAGATGGCCATGGGTTTGAGTCCACCCAGGGATGCTTACCAAGACCTTGACTCAAAATAGAAAATTTTTCCTTCCTTAGAGAGGTGGAAATAATGACATGGGCAGGACAAGGTACATCCTCCTGTGCAATCATGGGAACCTGCACTGCAAGGTGAGACAGAACAGCCACCTAGCACAACTCTGGGGAGATGTCAGCCTTGACAAGACCCTGGGAGAGGTGGCCTAGTGAAGAACAATGTGCCAAGACTATGCAAACAAGACTGTGTCAGAGAACTAAAGGGGTTTGAGATCTGGCCCTCATCGATCAGACTCCCCCACAACAGCTCAGCTAGACAACAAAGGACAAGCCACCAACTTGTTTATAAATAACAAGGACGTGACCCTCAGACTGGAGCACATATTGCGTTCTGGACTGAAGACAGTGCACGAGGAAACTGAAGTTGGGGACAAACCACTAGAGCAGGGTGAGAAGGGCCCTTGGACTTGTCTACGCTATATAAATATTTGTAAAGATTCTCAGTTGTCTGTCCTTGGCAGACAAATACGACTTTCTCAGTTAGCTCAAACTTACTCTCAGGAGCCCCATGAGCATGCTTTTATTTTACCGCCAAAATCAACCTGCCTGGTCATTAGAAGTCATAGAATAAGAATCATCTTGCTTGGAGAAATATTTTGTAAAAAAACTGTGAAGTATATCTAATCCTTTCCATGTATCTGGGAAGACTAGATCCATCAGCATCATCCAGCTGCCGCTTTCTCTCCCTGGACAGTGCAGAAGGAACCAGACCACGCCACCCCTTGGCTTGTTTATTCTGATGCTCACTGTGCTTCCCCCTCCTTGAATGGTCCATTTGTCCTTTGAGGCATCAATTATCCTGATTCTTGTGTATTCTGGGGTATTTGGAGAACCTCATGGTACAGTCTCAATTTTGACTTTTCATTTGTTTATGTTTTCCTGTGCTGGGGATCAAACCCAATTCCTTAAACATACAAGGGAAAATGCACCATCAGGGAGCTACCCTCTCTATCTCAGTTTCCGGGCATTTATAGAGATGTGTTTTGAGGTTTGGAGGTAATTATGGACCAATAAATGCGTTCCTGCAAATATCATACCCTCTCTAAGTTTACTAGATCAGATCTCGGATACAAACAATAATAAATGATTCCACATTCTCTGACGTTTGATTTTCTTCTTGCTATTTTCACTTTGAGCCATTTCCAGCTCAAGTTTGAACATAAAGAGTATTGTTAGAACACTGGGTTCCTATACCCCACCCCTGACCACCAGCAGGTTTCTGCTGGAGACTGAAGGTTGCTGCTGCAGGGCAATTACACCTCTGTTTCTCTTGTTCCCATTTATGGGGCAAGTGAACTGACCTTGAGTCATCCTTGCCATGACCGCTTCCAGCCTCATTTTCCTGCCTGCGAAGGGGGTAGAGAAAGCCGTCTCAATTCTCCACAAGTTCTATGTTCTCAGGAGGATTCCCTCAGCATAAAGAATCCGAAATTGCATGCACTGCCAATGGCTTTTGTTTCTGTACTCTCAATTCTGTGGCTGCCTGCTCATTCTCTAGGTATCTGAAACAGAATGAAAGGCTTCCCCGTGGGCTTCACTTCAGTTGCTCTCTGGGCTGTTTTTCATTCTGCATGTACCAGGGATCCGACTCTGAGCCATCCCCCAAGCAAGAGTGCCCCTTAAGTCCTTAGAAGCTCGCAACCCACACAGAGTATTCTAATTTAAAATGTGCATTCTGAGAACAAAAAAGTGAAGTTACACCCTCATACAGTGTAAGAAAGGATCTTTGTTAACTCTCAATAGGCATGAGATTGAATTTCCTGTTAGAAAGAGACTGTCCATTCTACCTTCCTCCCACTGTCAGAATCCACCCTGAGCAGGGGAGCTGTAATTTGTAAGCCCTGCATGTGGTCATAAGTACAGAGCTATCTGTACTTATGTACCACCTGTTACAACCTTTACTCAAGTCAATAAGTGTGTTTAAAAGACCTGTTATGTGTCTTGTCTGATGCTCGGGTTCATGAAGGATTCAAAGGTAGTGTATGCTAGACCCTTAATGAGTCAGTGGTTTGGATCCAGGTTCCAGTGTATACAAATGCTGTCATCTCTTTGAACTTCAGGATCTTCACCTGAAAAACAGAGATGGCTGCTAAGTTGGTTAACAATGAGTTCATGAAGTAAGGCTACAAGACAATGCTTGATTCCAGTCAGCCCTTAATAACTGATAGCTATGATAACAATCAAAAGCATGTGGGGCGACATTCATTCAGTGGGCCTTTGCAGAGAGCCTTTCCTATTCTAGACTCCATTTTAGGACACTGGATAAGCATTGCTAAACAAAGCAGGTATCAGTGTTCTTCTCACAGAACTTGTGGTCTCATGGGAGGTACAGTCTGTGTAAAATAAACAAACCCATAAACATGCAGTGATGGGTTATGGTAGGTGCTATGGAGGAGATGGGTGGGTGTCTGAGTGTGCTTGTGAAGTTCCCGTGGGCACAAGCACGTGGGTTTGAAGAAGAGGACATACCCTTGTCAGAGAGATGCCTAGGTGAGGGAAATGCACCATAGCAGGAAGTTTGGTTTTGTGACATTATCTACTCACAGTATTTTAACCTTTGAGCACTTTTCAAGAAATGTCTGCTCTACATCTTTTGTGTTACAGCTGGGTAAACTGGGGCATGGAGAAAGGAATTGCCTCCAGGCATAAAATCAGTGAAGGAGAGTGTATTCTTTAGAACTCTTAAGGTTTTATTTTTCTATCGTAAACTCATATTTCTTTTCACATCTGTTAGAACACCTAGGGATTTTCTAATTAAGTGATAATGAAAACATCATATCAATGCGCCTTCTTTTATCACTAATAAAGGTCCTTCCTTGACATTCTAGGAAAAAGGGGCTTCAAAGAGCCTACGTACTTTAAGCTGTTTGAACACGAGCCAACTCCTACTTCCCTATCAACACTTTGACTTTGAGTGGTCCCCACTGCATGTGGGTTATGTTGCAACTGCATTCCCACAAAATGTTTACAACACCCAGGAGCCTAGAGCTCAGGGCTGAGTCAGCAAGCTTAAACACCCTCCTGTTGGACCCCATCTTACACTACAAATAACATAGACCACCACACCAACTCTGTCAGGCTACTCACCCACACCAAGCCAGAAGGGACTTTGTTGCTGTCACCAACACTTGGGGATGATACAGAAAGCAGTAAGATTACAGCTAGCTCTGAGGGAAGCAGATGTCCCAGATGGACATGGCATGGGCTTAGATGCATCTGGGTTTTAATTTCCATTCTGCTGCTTATTAGTAACTTGTAACAAGTTACTTAATCCTGGTGACTACAGTTTCAATAATAGGAAGAGGGAGAGGAGGAAGAAGGGAAGAAAGAAGATGAAGAGGAGGAGAAGGAAGAGGGGAAGAAGGAAGATGAAGAGGAGGAGGAAGAATTTGAATCTAACTTTCAGAGTTGTAAGGCAAATAACCAGGTACTTATGATGGTGGAGCAGGTGACGTTCAATAAACATGCTTTTACTTAGAAGCACACGTATAACACCTTGTGATAGGCACTGTTTACAAACATGAACTTCACCCTCTCTTATCTCCCTGAGGGAAGACTGTACAAGCAGAAGAGGTTTAACAGGTTAGTAGGCTGTTTCTGAAAATTTCTTGGAAGAGTGGATTTGTTACTGATGAAGTGTATCCACCCTACTTTCCAAGCAGGGAAATACCAACTTCCTTATACTCTTGGGTAGTAATCACCATCTGTGGTGGTTTGGACCAGACTGTCCCCCGCCAAGCACTGGCATTTGGTAGCACTGTTTAGCAAGACTCAGGAACTGTGGCCTGGCTTGGAGGAAGTCATCACTTGGGGTGGAGTTTGGAAATTTCAAAACCTTGTAACACTCTAGTTTTCTCTCTGCTTCCAGCGTGTGGTTCAAGATGTGAGCTCTTAGTTATTCCAGCTGCTATGGCTTCGCTCCACCATCGTGGACCCTAATCCCAAATAAACAGTTCCATCTGTATGTTGCCTTGGTCATAGTGCTTTGTCATAGCAATAGAAAATTAACTAACACACTATCTCTGCTCAAACTGTTAATAATATTGATAATTCTATGGTGTTTATGGACTGGCCACTTGCTGACTAGTATAATCCCTTATTGTACTATTATGATTAACTTCTTTAGAAGACAAACACATGGGCTCATGGCTATAGAACTAGGGTGCTTGGAGTTCTCAAAGACCACGATTCTCTCTGCTTACACTGTTCTTGAGAGTCTTGGTAAATTGTCCTATCAGCTTCATCTCAGTCACTATTCCTTTTTTGTCTTATGATAACTTTCCTGACCTTGTGAGTAACAGAGAGCTCACTCCTGTGGGGGAACCACTGTAACTGTCCATGGCTAGAGTTGGAAAGTTCTAGAAGGGCAGGGACTTTGTACCTCCATTACCCATACCAGTGGTCTACAGTGAGGAAGAAAAAGAAGGAAAGGGGGCATGGTGGTTTGAATAAAAATGGCCCTCATAGGCCCATAGGGAGTGGCATTATTAGGAGGTGTGGCCCTGCCGGAGCAGGTGTGGCCTTGTTGGAGGAAGTGCGTCACTGCGGGTGGGTGTTGAGGTTTCAGATGCTCAAGCCATACCCAGTGTCTTTAACTTCCTGCTGCCTGCTGATCCAAGTGTAGAACTCTTGGTTGCTTCTCCAGTATCATGTCTGCCTGCACTCCACCATGCTTCCTACTATGATGGCAATGGACAAAACCTCTGAACTGTTAGCCAAATCCAATTAAATGTTTTCCTTTATAAGAATTGCTGTGACCATGGTGTCTTTTTACAGGACTAGAAACCCCAACTAAGACATAGAGTGTATTTATATTTTTATGTTACTGTACAAAGTAATGGGTCTTGTTAATATATTTTTATGCACCTGTCACTGTCCTTTGAACAAATATGTGTTGGAAACACATTGAATCAAGATAGAACTCTGTGGATAAGGAACTCAAAGTCCCTCCCTATCTTTGTGTATCAAGCCACCCTCATTCCAGTGACTTGTTCTTTTCATAAACATAGGCAAATGTGTACAATTTTTCATGTAGGTCAGGAGTCTCACATTGACACACAAATCCCACTAATCCCAGACTATAAATTCTTGGGTGAGAAAATTGTTCAAATGCCTTTCTTTTCAAAAACAATTTCTTCGTAAGTTTGATTAGGAAAATACGATGTTCTGCTTATTCCAATAGATTCTGTAGCCATGGGCTCATAAATGGTGTGACTTTTTAGGCCTGTTTGAGATGGAAGGACTCTGTACTAAAGCTTTCACAATTTTTTGTTTTCAATGTCTGGAAGGGACCATGTGATGATATATAGAAAACCCTACTGCTGAGGGTGAGAATTCGTAAGGAAGAGGAAAGTTTTTTTTTTTTAATCAAGTGAAGCCAGCTTTATGGCCAGTGATTAATCCTTTTATGAAAAATAGCAATTTGAGCATTGGCAAGAGTAATTACACCTTTTCTTTGTGTGGTAGTTGAGCATTTCCTGCTGTAATAATTCAGGTGAGTGCCTCATTTGGGGAAGCAGAGATGTCAGCACACCATTTGTTTCCTCTGCGTTGAACTCCATTGGGGCCTGTCATCAGTGATTCACGACAACCGTCATCCTGGGTTCTAGAGGGCATCACCAGGAGGGACCTCGGCACAGAGCACATTTCTCAAGTTGGTGACAACTCTGTGACCCTGTGACTTGGTCATAAGGCTTTTTATCTGTAAGCTTCTCTCTTCTAAGGTTTTTCAAGGCCATGGGTATAATAAAGGAAAAATAATCTGTTCACCAAGGGTCAGACCCCTTGGGTCCTTATTCCCTTCCTGATGTCTAATTTTGCTACACCGGATCTTTTGTATCCTCATCTATACAAAGAGACTGGCAGAGAGCTACACCCAATAAAGACAGTGTCAGCTTGAAAGTCTCTTGGCATGCCCATTGGGGCTGCTTCCCTGTCTTTTGTTCTCTAGAAGAACAACAGCAGTGGCAGTCTCGGCTCACATCCGGGTGGCACGCCTGTGCGCTAGGACACTTGAGGCAGGTGGAAAACTCTTGTGTATCAGTCTCTTCTCCCAAGCTCTTAGGATCTCTCCCATGGCATATTCACCAAATCTTCACACCAGCTTCTCCTCTGCCGGGGCTGCTAACTCAAGCGTCCTCAGAGGAGGCTTCTCTGCCAACTCCCCAACACCACCCCCTGCCCCCCTCTAAGGTTTCTGACTCATTGGTGCAGTGTAACACGTGGCATCTCAGTCAAGAATAAAACTGCAAATTGCTTCTCTCAGCTTGCCCCTTCAGGGTACCAGAACTGTGATGGCAGCTGAAATTGGATTGTTCACAGGCTAGAGAACATTGGACTTTACCTGGAAGAGCTCTTTAATGTGGACTTTAAACTTTGCTTGTGCATATTTATATATAAATATGGATATACATATTTACATTCTTATACAAATATGGAATTATATGTATATATTTACAATAAGCAGATCTAATGTTTATGATAATATCATTCCATCACTACAATTGCTTTACTTGTAACTGATTTTTTAAATATCACTAAGCTTTTGAAGTTTTATTCTAAAGAGTACATTCAGAACATTTTCTCCATATAGTAATTCTTCCAACTACTTTTGGAGAAGCAACATACGGTAGGACTGGGTGCTAATGCCAATACCAATCAGTTTATAGTGGCTTCCTTATAGATGGGCTAACAAGCATAGTGAGACAGTATTGTTCAGGAGAAAGTGCTTAATGGAGGGGTGACATGTCCTGTGTAAGCTAGGAACAGCACAGCCTGTGTGCTTCTTACAAGCCAGCCTTGGATGACACCTTTGCAGTCATTTCACACCTCAGAGGGCACAGCGTGATACTCACCAACATGACTATTGTCTGTGATGTACAGAAGTCCCAGGATGTGCAATAGTTACAGCGATGAAAACTGAATTAAAGAATACCCTTCTGTAGTCTTCATTCTGGGGCCTCACTTCTACATCATCATAGGTGGTGAATGAGTTTAAAATAAAGTCATTTTAGTGAGGACAAAAGAGATCGCACAGGCTCCTAACATCAACAGGAAGGTGAATAGATGGAATGGAGACCCCATACAACCTGCCACACCTTTATGAAGCAAATCGTTGTGTACAGAAAGTTAAGGCCACAGCTCTGTTGAATCCTATACTGACACCTACTTCATCCTTACTAAAAAAACAAAAACAAGACCAAACAAACAAAAAAACTGGCAAGACCACAATACATCGCACCAGTATTGAATGGATCCTCCAAATTTCCCATGCTGTACTTTCCAAATTCATGTAACTCTCAGTGGGAACTGAGCTCTTTGGGAGGTGGTTGGGCCATGAGTCCTCATGAATGGGTTGAACCATTCATAGACTAACAAGGAATGGCTTTGTTATAGAGCAAACTCACCTGGCCAACTGCTCTCATCTCTCAGATGCCCTCTTCTATGGCATGATCAGCAAGATGGCCTTTACTAGATGCTCAGAAGTGCTAACGCCATATTCTTTGCACTTCCCAGTACGTAGAACCATTAGTTTAAAAAATTTCTGTATTTTATAGATTACTTAGTCCCAGATATTTTGTTATAGCAACAGAAAATAGACTAAAAGAGTGTCCTACTTAACTATCTTCATCCAGGTTTATCAGTGCCCTCTGTCTCTGCTTTCTTGTACTTTCTCACAAGTCTCCTTATTTTGGGACCAGACTCTTCTTTCCAAATGCTAAGAATTGCCTTTCTGTCCAGTTTTTAGAACTAGAGGAAGGAGCCCCCATCAACTTATATTCCTACAGTTCTTTTTTAAATTCACAGTTGTCCTAAATCCACTTAAAGCTATTTATTTTATGCATTAGAATGTCACAAGAGGGCACTGGATTTCCTATCACTGGAGTTACAGACAGTTGTGAGCCACCATAGGAGTAGTGGGTATTGAACCTGGGTTCTCTGGAAGAGCAGCCTGTGCTCTTAATATCTGTGCCACCTCTCCATTCCCATGTCCACATTTTGAGAATCTTCCTTCTGATTTTGGTAATTCCTTGAAATTTCAAGAATCTCTATTGTCTGTGATGCACACCTTCCCATTTGGGAATCTATTGATCTTGAATATCACATTGTTCTCTGTCTTCTCTGATCCCCCATATAACCCGCCTTATTCTGTGACTCCACGGGGGATTTCGGTGGATGAGAGAAAACATGTTTTAAGAAGAACAAGGAAGATTCTAAAATTAATAGAGTCGAGAATATGCTCAGGGGTCAGGTCTCTCTGGCACGGCCCTGGTGTATTCAGTGTTGGGCGATAAAAAGAATTACAGTCCTCACTGTTAGCTTGGTGTGATTTCTGTGGGGGAACACTGCTTATTTCCCCAGGACTCCTGAGCGGAGGTGACAGGCTGCTTCATCCTGACATAACAATCCCAGAGCTCACCTATCTATACACCAGGCATCTGCTGAGATGCAAGGAAGAGAAGGAGAGCAGAGATTTATCAGAGTAAGCCTCTTGGGAAATCAGATGGTATTTAGTATACAAAGCATTCCTCCCAACCCAGAACTGCTCTGCCCACGGGGGAACTGCAGCTCACCCAGGCTAGCGGCCACCACAGTGCTGCCTGCTACAACGCGTCTCTCACTTTCTAGATGGCAGGGGGAAGTCTGGCTCAGTGTCACCCAAGTAGGTCACTGATTAGTCTGCCCGTCCACACCTAGAGTGAGTGTCCCTCTTGGGCAGAGGTCTTATTTTATTGGCACACCACATGGAGTGTTCAGTGGCCATTGAACCAGGCGCCTTTAAAGGGGCCACACAAAGTACTGTACCTTCCACCCTTCCACTCATCCCCAACTGTGTGACAGCTTTTACCAGGCTTCTTTTTCTTCGTGGTTACTCGCCCTTTGTTTTCCTGTGTCATAATGTTTTTCTGGAATAGATCATGGGTATAATTTCAGTGTGGGACATCCCCTCCCTAAATTCATGTGATGGATACTTAATCCCAAAATTCATGCGCTGGTGGTACCTGGAGATGAGGGCTTTAGAACGTGGTTAGGATTGGAAGAGGTCATGAGGGGGAGGGCCTCAGGACAGCATTAGTGACTTTCTGAGAGAGAAACACAGTGTCTCCTTCTTTCACTCCACTGTGTTATGAGCAAAGGAGAAGGCCCCGGACAGATTTCAGTACCTTGCTATTGAACTTCCCAGCCTCTAGTGATGAGAGAGAAATCTCTCTTCTTTGTAAGTTACCAGGACATGGTCTTCTCTTGTAGCTACAGACAAGAGACCAAGGCTATCTCTTTTGGTCTTCCCATACCATTGAGTGGGCCACAGAAAAACAGGATGCACAAAAACTGAGTGGATTCAAAAGAGGATTTTTCTAGGCTTGCCCAGCTTTGAGAGTATTTCTGTTGACTATTTCCTGCCCTTTGTCACTGTCTTTGTCATAGTCTTTGTCACTGTCCCTTGCTCTCCTTTACTATCAGTTCTTTTGAACTTAGATTATCAGTCATTCCTGTGTCCTATGTAACTAAGCTGATGAGTCATAAAAGGACCCAGCGTCAGTTCCGAATATCCCAGTGAGCATTGCTTGGAGTGCTTTTATGATTAGTCTGTGCCCTTGGCTCTATCTTCGACCCCTGCACACACCTGGAGGGCAAATGACTTGCTGCTGAAAAATGATAGGGAAAGCTGTCTCTTGGACACTCAGCTGGAGGTCTCCACATTTTTGTGTTGTGCACTGTGTATGTGTTTGGACAAACAAGCAGATCATCCTGTTCTCAAACACTCAGGGCTCTGGAAGAGGGAACAGGTGTGAGGGCCAAGGATGGAGGAGCTTCCAACAGGATTCAGGACTGGAACATGCTGGAAGGTGTGTTAAGCTCCACCTGGACAGTCCTAGGCCAGCAGGAGCAGCAGTCTGAGTGGGGGCCACTCTGTTGTTCAAATGAAAGTGGCTTCTTTGAGTTAGTAACTATGGTGATGATGGCTGGGAGGCAGCATGGATAAATCTGCACATTTTCACTATCTCGATGGGAAGAAGCTTAGTCACCACAAGGGTTGTGACATACCTCAAGTGCACCTAAGTATACAGAAAATTCACAGCCCCCCTCTTACGTGCACAGACCCTGGTTAGAGGTCATCATTTGGGCTTTTGGACTTGAAAATGGGGTGGAGGAAAACATGCCTTTTCTCTCTGCATTGGATTTTTGTTATTGTGTGTCACAGTGACTTTTAGATGTGAAATGACAGAGACACTGATATACCATTAAGGCAACAGCCTTAAAGACAGACGAAGGAGTCATCACTAGGTAATTAGCTGTAGTGACTTCTCTGGTTATTGTGGGGAGTGTGACAGAGGGAAAGAACCAAGTGCTTGGGACCAGTATAATGGCGCTCGGCTCTAGCGTGGGACAGAGAGGAATCTCTCCAGAAGAACCTGAAACTTAGGAAGACAAGGCAGAACCTGGTAAACAGTTGGATGAGGATGCTCTGATGCTTTCTAATTGGGAAAAGATCTACCTTTCTAGTGAGTCTTTTTGTGAGTGACAACTCCCTACAGGAAACTCTATTGGCTAGTTTTGACCCTTAGAGTTCACGTAAGCAGAAGAAGTAGTGACCAAGGCAACTGCTTTTGCCATGAGGTATGCAAACATCAGCATCATAGCTTTTAGTCTGAACTCTGAGAAGACTGTGGGTAGCACATTGTCCAGAAGATGCTCTTGCTTTGTTTCTTAGAGTGAGATTGAGTTCAACATACACAGCTCATACCCACACAGGCAATGGCACTGAGAAATAGGATTAGTAGATGTCCTTTCTGTGCAAAGGTTTCACACTCTAAGACCCTGGTGGATGCCTGAAACCATTGCTAGTACAAAGGTATGTATCATATACACATATGTGCACATATATGTGTATCATATATATTATATATGTGTGTGTATCATATATATTATAAATATCATATGTGCATGGCAAGAGAAAAAGACAAGTGAGAAAGACAGAAACATAGACTGTCTCTTTTTTCAACACATATCTGTGATAAAACCTAAGTTATAAATTAGACACAGTAAGAGCCTAATAACAAGAACCTCAAACAGTCCTGGCCATTGCTGTAATAAGAGAGATGTGATTGTGGCCTGTCTTAAAATATTCTATTGAACTGAACTCGACCTTCTTCTAGTCATGATGTGAGATGGTCCTTGAAAAGGAGCATCACAGTTTCCGAATTGACAGCACCACAATTGTGGTATTTTGGAGCTATTATTAACAAGGATTTCCTGAACTTAAGTACTTACGTATCATAATAGTTTTTTTAATCTTTTCAATTTTTTTATTTTATATGCATTAGTGTGGAGGTGTCAGAGCCCTTGGAATTGGCATTACAGATAGCTGCGAGTTACCATGTGGGTGCTGGGAATTGAACCCAGGTCCTTTGGAAGAACAGACTATGCTCTTAACTACTGAGCCATCTCTCCAGCACCGCAATATTGTAATAGTTGACCCCATACCTAGATGAGTACTAAGTGAATTGGGTGGGGAGCATATAAACATTGTGGATACGCTAAGCAGAGATGACTCATGCCTCAAGGAGAACACAGGGTGACGTGTCAGCTCACTACCCCAAATAGTATGCAATTCAAAGCACAGATTTTTTCCAGCATCTTCTATTTAATACCTATTTAATATTATATGTTGATCAAACATAACTGAAACAAACAAAAAATGGGAAGAACAAGAAAAACAAACTGCAAATGAAAACAGACTGTTGCTCTCAGATCTGTTGGTCACAGTCCGAGAATGGCTGTGCTAAGACATTTCTCAATGGCTTCCATTCTTGTCCTTCAGGAGCCCCCAGCTGCCTCCAGCCTTCTAAGCGGATTCGGGCTGAGCTTCCTACACCTCTGACTCCTTTTTAGCATGCAGACTTGCAGGTCTCTAGTGCGAGCTTCAGCAGGTGGAGCCTCGCCAGTGCTCTTTCTGTTCTCTAGGAAGCCTGACCATGAACACAGGAGCCATGGTAAGGAGTAATCTCCATCGTGAACGCAAACTTCAGAAAAACACAAAGAAACCCTGAGGACTGAGTCCATACGTAAGCGGCTTGATGAAAACACATCCCTGAGCCAGCTCTGACACGCTCCGTTCTGTGAACTCCTCTGCTCATGCAGCCAAAAGCTGGGCAGGAGTCATGGAAATTTTGTTGCAGTCTTCCAATATTTTTTGCTATAAAAGTAATATGACCATACAATTCTCACTCGTCTCAGAATAAAATGCTCATTAAAAAAGTAATTTGTGAAAGTAAAACTGGTAAATTGGAACATGGCCATCTGTCCTGGGAACACGCCGAGGTGGCCGTTTCCTCCAGCAGGAGACCCTGTGGATTGCTTTATGCTGCTATTTTGCCTGTCACATCACTCAGGCCCAAATGGAGAAGGGGCTCCTGGACCTGCACATGGGAGGCGGAGATCAGCCTTAGGAGTGAGGCTGGAGTTTGCTCACTGCTATTTGCAGCAAAATATCAATATCCATGGGGCCTCCGTTCTGCTCTCTGCAAAATGGGAATGCCGATCTCTAACTCCTACAAAGACAGATGAAGGGTTGTATGACTGGGAAGAGAAACTACAAGGCTGATTTCATTTTTGATTGTTATTGTCTTAATTGGTCCCTATTCTTTCTTTCTTTCTTTCTTTCTTTCTTTCTTTCTTTCTTTCTTTCTTCCTTTCTTTCTCTTTTTCTTTCTTTACTTCTTTCTTTCTGGTTTCGAGACAGGGTTTCTGTTGCAACCATAGCTGTCCTGGAACTTGCTTTGTAGATCAGGCTGACCTCAAACTCTGCCTGTGTGTGTCCCCCAAGCGCTGGAATTAAAGCCATGTGCTACCACAGCCTGGTGGCCCCTGTCTTAATTTTAGAATCAGGAAATGCTTTAATTTGAGTTCCTGAGGCTGCATTCTTATAAGTTCGTGTTCAAGGAGTTGCTGGTTGACGAAGAGGAGGGGGAGACTGGAAGAAGCTTCAGAATTGCTGTTAACACTTCGATCTGAAATTCTGCAATTCTAAATTCTACATTTTAAAGTAGAGCTAATTTCACTGAAGCAGATGGATATGCACACATATGCGTGCGCACACACACACAAACACCCCACCATCACCACCAACACCATCTCCCAGCATGCCCGTGCCTCAATCTAGGACATGGTCAGTTGCCCTGCTCTAGACCTTGGCTCAGGTAAAACCCTTAATCCATTTGGTAATACAGACATGGTCCTTGACACATGAGCATGCTTGAGCCTAAGACTGTTCAGTGCTCTGCTTTCCCAGGTATCTGAGGAGACAGAGATGATAAAGGGAAATTGGTGGCTGTTCCATTGGCAGATCTGTTGGGGGCTTGTGTGTATGGACCTCCGCAATCACTTCAGCCTGAGTGGGACGGGCGTCCAGGCTGCATCGTGGATGCAGCTCTCAGTACTGGAATGGGACCTGCAAAGGCAGCTGTGAAACCAAACTCAGCCCAACTCCTACCACAAAAGGGAACCCGTTCCCTGTGCCCTGTTTCCCTGAGTGTGGTAGAGACTAGCAAGGTTCCCTGTGACTCATTCTGTGAGTCAGATGCGGAAGGAAAACGAGCCCATCAAAATTCCAGCTTTCAGATGTGTAAAGATTTAGCAGTCTATTTTGTGAGACTGAAATGAAGAGGTAGAAGGGAAACCTTGGTGAAGCTCTTTCCGTTCTCTGTCCAAGCTACTCGTGGGCTGCCTGAAGTAAGGGTCTAAGACAGAGGTTCTCAACCTGTGGATCATGACCCCTTGGGCAAACCTCTACCTCCAGAAAATGTTTATGATTCATAACAGTAGCAAAACTACAGTTTTGAAGTAGCAACAAAAATAATTTCGTGGCTGGGGTCACCACAACACGAGGAACTGCTGTCCTAAGAGATCAGGATTACCTTCGACTTGACTCAGGAAGACTCGGGAAAGAGCACCGAAGCTGAGCCCTGGAACCAAGGTGTGAGGCCCACCTTCCTCCCCCAGCTCTTCTGGGCTCTCCTTCACATCTCTTTTTTTCTTACAGTCAGGAATGATCCCAGCCATTTCTAGGTTTAATTTGCATCCTTTATGCCTGTCTCCTTGTTCTTCCGTTCTGGACTTTAGCTGCTCATTGATATCTTGGGTAGGGTTGGTGGGAGTTCAAGCATGGCAATTTTTGGTCCTGTCTCTGGAGGCCTATATATCTGTGTTTTCACAACCCCTGAGGGAATACTAGAACGCAATAGAGTTTGCTCACTGTGACTCAAACAGTACATAAACTCCCCATAGGGGTGGGGCTGACATTGCCTGATGAGAGGCTTTGTTCTGGAGCAGCGGTTCGCAACCTTCCTAAGGATGCAAACCTTTCATACAGCATCTCATGTTGGGATGACCCCTCAATCATGAGATTACCTTAATGTCATAAATCCTAATGTAAATATCTGTGTTTTCCGGTGGTTTTAGGTGACCCCTGGGAAAGGGTCATTCAGTGTCCAAAGGGGCCCAGAGGGTGAGAACCACTATTCTAGATTAAAGAATTCGCATTTTGATGAGAAAGTTACGTGGGCTGTGAGGATTTTCCCTGTGTCCCAGGGTCAATATATCAGACAGCCACAGTGCAGTTGATTAAACAGTGCATGGTGACAGGTATAGGCAATAACTCTCTCTACCTGTGAATCTATGAACCCCAAAAGATTTATACCATGAGAAAAGACAAACAAAAAACTGATTTGAGTACAAGTAATAGTTGCTAATGTCGTAGATATGCTTCTCTTGTCCATTTAAACATTTCTGTGCAATAGATTCTATTTAGGATGCACTTGGTTATCAGGTTGGACATAGGAATTAGCTCCGAGCTGACATTGCCCAAATTTGTTGCTAGTTCGCTGTGTGGAACGGCAGGGCACTGCAGACAGAGCACAGGGACATACATGCTGGACACCTGGTGTCCAGCCCTAACACCACCAATGTGACTTTGAGAAATTGTTGTCACCGTCAGAAATATAAGGAGAGTCAGTTTCTATATCCTTAACAGGCTCTGCAGAGGACATCTAAAACCTCTTCTCCATTTGCATTATCTGTTAATTACGTGATGGTAGAAAAAAAATTGCTTTATGTTTTTGCTTATAGATCCTTTGGGTCCCCTAAAGTCCATGTGGTACAGGCTTGGTCCCCATGGAGGTGATGGAGCTTTAGGCTCAGAGGTCTTTAAGATTTTGAGGGTATGTCTTTGAAATGGGTTTCTGAACCGCAGCCATTTTCCTCACTGTCTTTTCATCTCAGACCACAAAATGAATGGTTTCGGTCCACCATAAGGCCCCTCCGTGGTGTGCTGCTTTGCCACAAGCAACACGCCCATCCAATCACATTCTGAAATTTTCAAAAATAGAAGCCCAAATAAATGTTTTCTCTTTGGGAGTTAAGCCTCTCAGCTGTGTCTCAGAGTGATAGAAAACTGATTCACACAGCTCTCAAATTGTCATTGTGTTTTATAGTGCTGCAAGGGAGAATTCGTGCCATTCTTGGAACTATTTCAGCTGGACTATCAGATACTAGAAGCGTAAGGGAGACTTAATAACTGACCATTTATGACCTCCTAGGTAGAAGGTCACCTTCAAGATGTCGTAAAACAGAAAAGTTCTCAAGATACTGAAATTTGCTCAGCAGGTAAAGCGTCTGCCATTTTGGTGAGAGGGGATGAGTCACCCGCATAAATGCACAGTGCGTCGTAACCTGAGGGGCTGGGAGGCGGAGATGGTCCATCTCTGTCTTTACCAGCCTGGCTAGCTGCATCTGTGATCTCTAACCCCAGTGAGAGACCCTGTTGCAAAAGGTAAAATGGAGAATGATAGAAGATACTACCTGACAGTGACGTCTGGCCTGTGCACACGCGTACATACACAGGGGTTCCCTGCTTTAGCACATTTTCTTCCAGGAGTGTTTTTCAAGTCATACAGTATAGAGAACTTTATACTCTGATTCTTTGAAGAAACATTTTTAACTGAATAATTAGGTAAGATCTCCTCTCTTTATTAAAGTATAAGTTACAGTTCAAATTGTATCTAATCACACTGAATAACTTAATGATTACGTGTGTGTAGACACGGTGGAATACTAACTAACCCCAGTCAAATGTAAAATTAACTGTAACTCCTTTTAAACACCTGAAATCCAACAATTTGGATATGAATATATTATGTTTTACTTAAAGATTCTCTTATTTTGTTATATTCGAGAGAATGTGCTAGAGTAATGGAATTGTGGACAGCCTAATTTCCATGTTGATTTCAGTTTCCACTGGTGTGGTTCAGTGTTGATCTCATTACTAAACATGATTTAAGGAAAGAACACACTCCTGCTCCTTGAAGGCACTGCAGGTGTAGCAGCTTTGCTGAAGGCGGCAGAGAGGAGAGAGGCCATGTCTGCACTCAGTGTTCTGAGCTATAAACATCTGAATGATTAGCACACTAACGCTCCCTAAAAAAAGTAAGCCAGAAATGACCACGAGCCTAGTGCCGCACAGGCCTGAGTAGTGAGAAACAGTCTAGTATGAGCAGCCAGTGATGTCACCTGGGACTCTGGGAGGGTCCTGGCCTGGGCTGCCACCAGAGGTCATGTGTGGGTCCACGGCCCTGCAGCACCAGGAGTCTGTCACCACCAAAGCCCAAGCAGATGTCCCCAGTCTGGACTGTCACCCAGGAATATGTTGATATCTGAAGGCTGTGTGGAACTGGCCCCACCCCTCATCTGGGCATCCTGGGAGTGCTTGTGCTGGAAAGCTGACCTGGCCCCTAGCCAGCCGCAGTATGCAGAAGAGTGGCCTGCACAGTGTGGGAGTTGTAGGTAAGCTGACCCCAAGGATATGGGCACAGGAAAGCTGGCCCTACCACATGTCTGTTGTGTTGTGACATGGGTGAGAGAGATGCTCCCTAACCTCTTGCCACCTAGGGCAGGCCGGAGAGCTGGCCCCAAGGTCATCAGAGTGGGAGAGCTGGCCCTGCCCCTCACCTGCTGCAGCACTAGAGATAGTAGGCCCTGCACCTCACCTGGGAAGCACAGTAAAACTGACCCTGGATGTGAGGGTTGTGGGTGAGGCAGCCTAGAGAGCATGAGCAAGGGAGACCTGGTGTCTGCTGTGCTGTGGTATCCGCAAGGAAGAGATCCCTGTCCCTCCCCTTTGCCCTTGGAACGAGACCATAACAGCAAGAGAGAGATGTCCCTGCTCCTCACCTGGGCAGCACAGTAGAGCTGACCCTGATCAGGGGCATGAGTGACCCAGCCTCAAAAGGGTCTGAGCATGGAAGAGATGGCTTTTCCACTTGTCGACTATATGGCAGTGTGGGTGAGGGAAAGATGCCCTCACCTCCCCTTGCCTCTTGCCACCTGTGGCAGGTGGTAGAGCTAGCCCTGGGGACGTAAGACCAGGAGAACAGGCTCTGTACCTGTGCAGCATGGTAGAGCTGGTCCTGGATTTGGGGGTTGCAGGTGGAGAGTCTGCCCTGCCTCTTGTCTGCTGGGTGGTGGCACAGATGAGAGAAAGACACCTCTCCCTCTCCCTAGTCCCTCAGCATCTGTGGCAGGCAGGAGAGCTGGCCATGTCCCTCACCAGCTGCATCACTCGGGAGAGTGAACCACGCACCTTGCTTTGGGAGCATGGTCGAGCCGGCCCTAGTTTCGGGAAGTTGCTGGTAGGCCAACCCCCCAGGCGTGAGGGTGGGAGAGCTGCTGGCCTGCACCTTCCAGGCACGCACGCTGGTGAGCTGCACCCCAATTCCAGTGCACTTTCGTTTTCTTCATGGCAGAAGCCTTGACTATGTGTACTGAGTCATTATATGTTTAAGAACTGTATTTGGGACGGAGTCTAATGTAGCCCAGGCTGGCCTCTTTCTGTTGTAAGGATGATCTTGGACTCCTGATTATCCAGAATCTATTTCCCAAGTGCAAGAATGTCAGTTTGCAATCAGGCCTGACGATTACAGTCTTTCAGGAGTCACAAAGCATGGTTTTCTTGACCATCAGCAAACCTTCCAGCTTCCCAGGTTTACAAGCCCACAGGTGTGGCTAGAATTCCAAGTCCCAGCTCCTACTTGTCTCCTGCGGATGATTCATGCTGCTCCCACCCTTCCTAATAGATTTAATAGCTTTGTTCAGGGACCCGTTGAAACTGTTGAATGACGTTGAAGGAGAAAGAAGAGTAATCTCTGAGTTACTGTCCTGGAAGTAGGAGGGGCGCAAAGGACAGGCAAAGTAGATTCTGAGAAGAGTTGCGCCTGTTGGGGGTTGTGTTGTGGTGAAATGACAAATTACACCTTTGTCACCATGAGCTAATATGCAGGAACTTCCCTAGAATTCATGTTTCCTGGGTCTTATGCCACTTCCAGTTCCAGGAAGGTGAGACAGAAAGTGCTGTGGCCCTTCCGCTTTACAGGGTGCTGGAGGAAGGGGCAAAGCCAGAAGAGAGCCAGGGAAGACTGGAGACCCAACTCCTTTCTCAGGTCCTGAGAGTACACCCAGACTCACTGGAACTTCGTGTCTGCCTCTCTAAAGGGGTGAGAGGGAGCAGGGTGGTGAGGGATGAAACCAGGGGCCTTCATGTTCCTTGAAACTGAAAGTGCTTTGTCACCGTGGGAGACACAATGGCTAGGAAGGCGTGGCAGGAAAAAGAGGCCTCACTTCTGAACAAGGTGTACCTAGCCATCCTTAGTCAAACATTACCTCCCCAGGTCGCACCTGTCTGCATCATGCAGTGTTTATGGTCCCGTCACTCTCCAGGGTTCTCACAATGCCCCCTTCACCTGAGTGTCTTCAATGTCCTTGTTGTATTAAGTCTTCCTTACCGTGGTCTTTTTAGGGATAACGTGCTCTGCTGTATATACATTGGTCTCCTAAGGATGCCATAGAAAGTGTGTCTTGACCAACAGAATTTACTGTCTCACAGCCAGAAGACTGGAATCCAGGTGCTGACAAACCCATGCTCCCTCTGAAGGTTCTAGGAAAGGCCATGTGCATCCACCCTTGCTTCCCCATCCTGATAGCGGCAGGTGTTCCTTATCTTAAATAGAACCACCTTTCCCTGAGTCATTTCTTGTCATCTTTCCTCTCACTATGTCCAAATTTCACTTTTCATAAGGACAACAGTCACACTGAATGAAGGTTTGTCCTACTCTATTTGTTATAACTTGATGACATCCACAAAGACCCTGTTTCCAAATGGTGTCATAACTGAACCCATAATGTCTGAACCTTGATGATCAGAGCTGGAACCCAGAGCTCCCACCATTTCTGGCATCCATAAGAGGAATTGAACAGTGTGGGCTTCATAGTATCTCCCTAGAACATGGATATTTATTTCTCTCACCGCAAAACCTTGAACTGATGCATTTAGCACCGAGCACTGTAGAGATGACCCGTCTGGGCTCAGAGAGGTCCTGAAGTCTGGGTGTGTTTCCACAGTCTAAAACAGGAAGCTGAGTCTTCCTCTGTCGGTTTCTGGTGGTCTAAGCCCATGGTTGCAGCACAGCTGCACATATTTCTTGGGGTGGGGGGCTCTAAATGGTGTGTCCCTTTCATATTTCCAGCCACTGATGCCATCAGGACCTGCCCAGCCTGGAGCTGACCCCACTCCCCAGGGGGCTGTAAGTCAGTGGAACTCTGAGGTCAGGGAAGGACAGACTTCATGCTGGGCACTCCTTTGGGAGGTGACTTAATGGTGAACGTGGCATCCTATTTGTGGCATCTGTTACACTTCGCTGGATTTAACTAACAAATATCTGCTTCAAACAACATTTCCTCGCGACTGGAAAACCCTTATTTGATCTTCTGCTGTGACGCCGTCCGAATCTGTTACAGGTTTGAGACGTGGACTATATGAACATACCATCTCACTTGGCACTGTGGTTATGTTAAAGGCGATTTGTACTCAATATAGAAAAGGGAAGCTGAATACTGTTATTTTCCTCAGCATTTCTAAAAAATAAAGTTGATGTGAATCTGATATCCGTTGGTGTTTCCTGTCTGCCTGAGTGCCACACCCGTGTTATAGTGCTTCATCCCGGTAGAGCTCCGGCCATGTCTGTGTGTTCTGGCCATTCTATGGATGGGCAAATGCAGTCATGGGGAGGTTTGGCTGCAGACAAACCTCTGTACACGTCAGTTTAACATCCATTTCAAAGCTCACCTTTTCCAAGAACTCTCACTGCTAATCTATACCTAATGGATCTCCTTTCAAAGGCCCCTTTCCTTGAAGGCACTATTTCCGTACCTTGTTGTAACAAAACAAAACAAAAGGAATGGTTTTAAAATACTATGTAAATCCACGTATTCATGTCCTCACCTCAACTTAAAACATGTGAAGTGAGGAACAGCACTGTGTTTACTTGACTTATCCAGAGAACATAATACAATGTTAATGGCAGGGTGACTTTACCTGGAAAATGGTTATCTTGGAACAAACGCATCTGATTTCTTTGCACTGCTTGTGGAGTTTGGAAGCTTTTACGGATTATAAATCTATTTTCTCCAGTCACAGGCCTGATTTGTCATACTTAGGGAAGAATGAGGGCTGGGCTTCTCAGGGAAGCTCTAATCACACATAACTGTGAACCTGTCATTGTGCTCAAGAAGGGAGAGATGAGTGGGGACCAGAGGTTGGGCCGCCTGGGATGAGTTTTGGTCTAGCCTCTGCTCATCAGGCACGCAGAGAGCATGAGCAACAGCCTTCTTTTTGGTTTCCAGTGTTCTTACACACAGGAGGTGCTCATGGATGTCTGGTGAATGGCTGTAGTGGGCATGTTTGAGATATGTCCTTGAAAGGTATCCTGGGACCCTGGCCCCTCCTTCTCTGTTTCCTACACACACTTCTGCCTCTCTTGACATGATCCGGATCAAGGTTCAGACCAACTGTGTGCTAACACTCTGTGAGTCAAGGAAAATCTTCTGTCCATTGAAACTGATTACCTTATGCATCTTGTCACAGTGACTGAAAGCAGACTGACACAGCCCTTCCCTGGTCCTTCTCTGGAGTTCTCCAGGTTCTCATTCATGTGTGAGAGCAGCAAAACCACTCAGCATACTGTCCATGGTGATTGAAAGACAGGAAACAAAAACAAATAAACAAACAAAGCTTAAAGGCCCCTCTCTGGTGTGTTCTCACTTACACGCCCACAACATCTTGAGTTTGTGTTTTATGTTCAGGTTTGCTTGTCTTGTGGAGCAGGGTGTCACACTGTACCCCAGCCTGGGTTAGACCAGGTTGGCCTTCAAATTCACTGTAATTCTCTTGGCTCAGCCTTCTCATTACTGACCTAACAGGCATGAGCTATGATCCCCAGCTGTGAAGCTCCTTCTATTCCAGCCTTATTTAGTCTGTATGAATGTGCATTTGTTGGATGAATTGGTAGAATCACAGAGCTATGCACTAGGGACTCCCTAATAACAATTTTAAATTCCAAGGATTTCAGTGACTTGGGGAATGGTCAAAGGACAAAGCAAAAGATAACTGCCTCCTACCCACATCCTTCCTTCCACCCATATCCAAGAAAAATGTGAAAAATGGCAAACCTTTCTCTGCCCATATCCTCATTATTCCCTCCCATTTCTCTTCCCCACCCACTCCCAAGCACACAGATAAGAAAGAACTGGAATTTGCAAACCGGTCAATGCTTCATTTGTTTCCCATCTGTTTCCTAAATATGCCTAAGCCTTTAGACTTTTAAAAATGTCTGCCTTGCAGCCCCAGACATGACTGACAGCCTCAGATGAAGCAACAGAGGCATTCTTCTTTACTGTTGCATCTGTTCCACAGCTGGATGTGGTTCATTTACCTGCAGGAAAGGGACAGTGAGCAGGAAAGCAGATAACAGGACATTCAAAAGCAATAAGGGAAGAAAATAAAGCAAGTGCCAAGAGGGCATTAAAAGCACAGCTATGTATGCACAGAGGCAGAAGAGCCTAGAGAGACAGCAACAAACTCTATACTTCATAAATCTGTAATCCTATCAGTCACTGGGTGGCACATTTTTATTTTGGGCAATTTAACAAGTAAACATAGCTTGCTGTCATTGTTTAAAATTTTATTCAGAGCATAACTAAGGACTGTTTTTTTTATTTTTTTAATTTATTTATTTTTATATCAATCACAGGTTAGGTACTTTGCATCCCAGGCGTAGCCCCCCTCCTTCCTTCCCTCCCACCCTCCCTCTCCCTCCCTCATCTCCCTCCTCCCCACCCCCTCCAAGTCCACCAACAGGGGAGGACCTCCTCCCCTTCCATCCAACCCCAGCTCATCCTGCTAAGGACTGTTTTTAACTGACAAATTCTTTTGAAGCAGCCTAAACTATGGAGAATATATATATTTAATATTATATATTTTACCTAATGATATCATATATGTGTGTGAATATATATATATATATATATATATATATATATATATATATATATATATATACTTTTTTCTTTGCTAAGGTTCAAACCCAGGACCTTGCATATGCTAAGCATGTACTCTACCTCTGAGCTCTATTCCCAACCTGAGAATGCATATTCTAGTTCTTTCTGTACACATGCATACAGAATATAGAGGTGAATGGGGTGCTCATCAGCATGGAGACTCAGGTGAATTCACAGAAGGTGGGTGCTTCCTTTTAATAAAAAATTTACTTGAAAAATCTATTTTTATTTAACAAGTGAACTTGCCATGCAATTAATATGTTGGGTATTTGGGGCATGAATTTTAAAGACGACTATGCAATGTCAAGTACCTGCCATGAATGGCAGCTGCGTTTGATGGGCATATCTCCCTTCCACCCCTGCAGAGTCTCGTGTCATGGAGCTATGGGAAGAGATGGCGGTGAAGCTGCACACGTCTGTCCATAGCTGACCTAGATCTCTATCCACGCGCTATAATTGTTCTTTCCTCTGAGGAGCTCCAGCATATGCATTACTAGGGTCGCACCTGACTTTTGGTCCCCATTCCTCTCTTCATACTGATTTTCCGAGCCTGTGACTCTGCTGGTCTTTAAAGAAAGTTAATCAAACAGACAATAAGATCAGTTATGTAGGGCGTGACTCACTGTCCCTCCATCCCTTCCCATTTATACATACACCACTCCCCAAAGGAGGGCGTTCATGCAGTGAGTCACGGTAGTGGGCCTGAGAAACAGCAGTGGCTGGAGAAATCAGGAGGATGGAGGTGGTGGGAGGGACAAGAAGATCATAATTCAATTTGTAGTATCTTTGTGAATGATTCATTGAAAAAGTGAACCAAGAGGGCTTAGAAAAGTCAAGTGTGATTCATACCATACAAGGTGAAAAGCTGGGAAATTTCCGTTCCCCTCTTTGGCCCTGGTAATGAGAGTGCAAAATGGGATCAGCCTTAAATTTTAAGGCAGAACAGTTTATTGAAAGGAGCTCTGCTTTGGAACTAAACCAGTGTGAGTTCAAATCCCATACGTCACTTAACAGCTATGACCAGAGCAAATTAGTTAGTCTTCTGATCATCCATTTATACCAGTGGAATAATATATTATTTCTAAGTGAGAGCGAAGGCTAGGATGGGTCATAGTGACAGACTGACATGGTACTCAGTAATGTAATGAATCACACCCAGACAGCATGGCTTCAAACTACACATTTATTATCTCATAGTTTCTACCAATCAAAACCCCACATATAGTGTATCTGGGTTCCTCTAGCTCAGGACTTCTCCCAAGGCTGCATGGTTATCTGAAAACTCTGCCACAGGAGGACCAGTCTTCAAGCTTACTCACATAGTGGTCATTGGCAATCACGGGCTCCTCACTGGTTATTATCCAGAGATGCCAGTCCCTTGGCATATGGGCCCTTCTATAAAACAACATAGGGTGTGGCAGCTGCCTTGCCTTAGAATGCCAGGCAAAGAAGGGAGAGACGTTGTGGACAAAGCCTCGGCTTCCTGCAGCCCAGCTGAAAATGACATTGCCTAACTTCTGTGTTATATTGTGTTGTGTTTTGATTTAGGTTTCAACTGTGACCCAGGCTGGCCTGTAATTTACTAGGTAGCCCAGGCTGGCCTGAAACTAATGACACTCCTACTGGCTTGGCCAGCTGAGTGCTGGCCAAGGATCATAGGTGTAAGCCGCCACAGATGATACAATAGCTCATTACTTTTATCATACCCGACCTATTAGAAAATGCTCACATTGTCCATCTTATGCCCGAGAAGAAGGGAATGACAGAGGAGGGAAAGGATTACCCGATCTGCCTCAGAAGGTATCCACCACATTCATGCATTCAACTGATACTGATCAAGGGTCTGCGCTTGTCAAGCATTATGCTAGATGACTAAGCAAATAAAAATAAAGCAAGACAAGGTACTCGCTCTATCATACAAGGGGAAAGAGAGAGAGAAATGAATACATACAAAATTACAGCCCACGGTGCCATCAAAAGATATCATAGGGGCCTGGTCTAGTTAGAAATTTATGAATAATGAAAGAAAGAAAGAAAGAAAGAAAGAAAGAAAGAAAGAAAGAAAGAAAGAAAGAAAGAAAGAAAGAATTAAAAAAGAAAGAAAGACAGGGAAAGAAGAGAGAAAAAAGGAAGGTGAGAGAGGAAGGAAAAGAAGAAAGGAAAGGAAGGGGGAAAAGCAAGAATGAAAAGAAACACAATGAAATGAAATGAAACAGTGTCTTGGGGGGTAATCTAGAAGAAGAAGGCAGAGGCAGAATAGCCCAGGCAGTTACAATACCATATGTCAAGGCCCCAGTTTGCCAAGACACTCTTAAATTTTTAATCACAAATTAATTTACAACACATACCAACCTGAAACGATGTACTTCTTTAGGTACTGAGGTAATGTCACTCCAGTCAATAGCAACTCAACTCTAAGATGCTATTTTCACAGCTCAGAAAAAGATTTCTAGAGTGTGCCTCTCAAACTTCGAGGGGCACTGGATTTTAGTTAGATGTGCTTTAAGTATAGCCTCTGATACCACAGACCTTATATTGTTCCTCAGCGACACTGTGGGTTCTGTAGAAACACAGAAGAGCAGGCTCTAACCCAGAGCACCAGAGCCAGGAGCTCATGAATCGACCGGAAAGCCAGGGCTTTGTCCCTTCAGATGGTATGGGCACTGCTCACAAATTTGCATTTCTACCAAGCAGGGGAGGCTGCTGCGGCCACAGCCTCACACTTTGAATAGTCCTGTTCTAGGCTCCTGGAACACAAGTGACTATGTCTGAGCTGTGTCACCATCACTTTCATCACTTGGTTTGGAGTCTCATCAACATTCAAGACTCTAAGTCTCTAAGGCCTTCTTGCTGTCTCTAAAGTCATTTTTACTTCCCGCTGTGGCTGTGTCTATCCTCTCCTCACGAGATGGAAAGGCCGCAGAAGCTGGAGAAAAATTAATGGATTGTTATGGTTTAGAAAATACTGGTTTTTTCCTCCCAACAGTAATGTTGACTTTCTAGTCAGTTTTGAAGCAATTAGAAACAGCATCTTTTTTCTAGTCTTACCCAATATTAAGACTCTGGTCAAGCCCTTTGTCATTTTGTACCTTTGGACAGAGGAATCTGTCCAAACTGCTGTCCCAGGTGGGCAGCCAGAACATTCAGGAGTGGTACGAGGGCATAATCAGGAGTGGGAACTGTTATCACTATTATTATTATCATCATCATCCCTATTAGGGAACAACACCAGGACATGGATGAACTATGCTAGAAGCTTCCAAGTAGTCCAAGTTCTAAAATGCTGACTGAGGACCTAGAGCCTTTATCAAAGCCAGTAGGAACCAGAGTCAGGTGTCCAAGCTGGGAGAAAAGTTTTCGTGAGGGAAATAAGGCTGAGCACCAATAACTGGACACACAGGGGGCTGGGGGAGAGTGGTTGGTACAACCTAAAAGATTAGCCTCTGGTTCTGCTGGCACAGGGTCCTGGCATATGAGTACTAGCAGGGTTGTTATAACATCTTAGTATATTTTCTGTGGCTGTAACAGAACACCTGAGACTCAGTAGTTTATAAAGGAAAGATAATTTCCCTCATGGTTCTGGAGGCTGTCTGCAGGGAAGGCTTGGTGCTATGAAAAGTGGGAAGGGCAGGTGGGCACCTGCAAAAACAGGGGTTCAAAAGAATCACTGAATAATAAGCTACACCCACAGAAAAAAAACTCTAACCCTTACCCACCTTCAAGGCTCTTCTCACGAAATAGTTACAGTGACAAAATTCAGCATGAGTTTTAGAGGGATAAACCTGAGCAGCATGTATTTTTAAATTTGTTCAGAGTCCAGAGTATGTGAATAAAGCTTCTTACATCATAAATAGTTTCTGTATGAGTTTAGGTTCCTTGGCTTCTAGGGAGAAATCTGATGTTATTTTCAGACTGGGCTAATCATGAGTATTTGGAACCAAACAACAAAGCTCTACTCAGCTTACTGAATAAGGCACTAATATATTACCAAGCCACACACTCAGTCCAGTTGAAGACCACTGGAGTCACTAAGTATTTAAAGCTATATTAATTTAAAAGTTTCTCCAATAAAAATTTAATATATATGTATATATATTTATATATCTTTAAGCTTTAAGCTAGCCCCAAAGAAAATTAAGCAATGAGTCATACCATTTACAAAAGGTTTTTTAACAAACAGAATAAAATTCTTTTATATATCAAGCTGCCCACGCATACTTAAAAAGAGATGAAAGTTAGGAAAACGGTAATAAGCACAAAAACAACTAGGAATCAATTCTACCCATCCACACTTCCATGAGGAACTAAGGCACTGGGGGAAAAAAATTAAACAAGCCAACAGCTGATGTCCTTGGGGTTGGAAACAGTTGATTTGAAGTCTGTGATTCCGGGATACAATGCTAATATGCTTCAGGGTTTTTTTCTCTCGCGCGTTAATTCAATATTTACATGCAGATTCAATTTCCCACTTGCTTTCTCTTCCCACTGCCTCTTAAACCCGCACCGGGTTTGTCGGTGTTTTATCTTCCTGGCTCATTTGTCAGTTTGACTTGGTGTTTAGGATCAGGCAACTCTCAGGGCAAACAGAAGGGACTGTGGTGGCTCCCACAGCCCCGTCAGTAAAGCTGGCATCTGAAAGAGTATTTTCTCATTTCTCGCTGTTTGTGTGGGAAGGTGTGTTGGTCACTGCGAACAACTGCTTCAGTCCTTGAGGCCTCCCAACAAACGATGCTGTTTTATGATACTTCAGAGAAGGGGGGTTGACGGTCCCATTTCCCCCTTCTTGTGGCATCTCATGCAGCCTCAGTGGGGTGATGGCTGAAATCTTCTGAAGACTCACCTGGGGTGCTGGGATGTCTGGGCTGCTCTCCCTATCCTCACAGCCCAGGGCCCTCTCACTAGTCGCTATGGTTGGCTTGTACAAGCAACCTTGCCAGCAGAGCTTTCCAGTGTCTTGCCTGACAGCTCAAGCCTAAAAGTCCAAAAAGGAAGCTTCCAGGCACCCTTGAGTCCCACGTCTAGCACATTGTCACTTTGGTCCTGTTCTTCAGTTTAGACAGCCCAGAGCTCATGTGGGTGGAGAAAAGAAAAAAAGTATAGTTCATTGAGATCTGTAATTAAACTCTCAGCTTGATGGGAGGGACTGAGAAGCACCTAGGAAAGTGGAGAAGCACTTCTCTGGGTGTGTCTGTGAGGGTGTTTCCAGAGAAGATTAAATAAGTGGGGGGAAGGTTCCCCCCATCTCTGCACACTGTTCCATGGGAGGGGGTAGACAGAATGAAAGGGAATATGGGGAAAGCCTCTATCTGTGTAGCATCCTTTCTATTCTTTCTCTGCTTTCTGGCCACCATGATGGCTGTGCCATGGCTTCCCCATCTTAGAGAAAAAGCTGTGGGACCATGAACAAAATAAGCCCTTCCTCTTTCAAGGTAACTTTCTTAGGTATCTGGTCACAGGTGTAAATAGCTAACAGGGCCAATGTTTGAATGCTAGCTCTGATAGCAGGAAAACATTCTAGCATCACTGCGGAAAGTCAAGAGTTCATGTAGATAATACCACTTGCTGGCTAGTTTTAGAATCATCAGAGAAGAGGAAGCCTCAATTGAGAAAATTCCTCCATAAGACTGGCATGTAAACAAGGCTGTAGGGCATTTTCTTACTTAGCAATTGATGTAGAAGAGGCCAGCCCACTGTGGGTGGTGCCATCCCTAGGCTGTTGGTCCTGAGTTCTATAAAAGGGCAGGTTTAGCAAGCCAAAGAGTGCAAGGCAGTAAGCAACACCCCTCTATGGCCATTGCATCAGCCCCTGCCTCCAGATGATTGCCCTGTTTGAGTTCCTGTCCTGACTTCCTCTACTAATGAACTAAGATGTGGAAGTGTAAGCCAAATAAAACCCTTTCCTCCCAAGTACGATCATGGTGTTTCATTACAACTGAAAGCATAACTAAGACACCACTGATGGTTCAGGAATTAATCAGTTTTGTAAACTAGAATTTACAAAAGACTTTGTTCCCAGAACTGCCTGCTTAGAATTTTTAGTCTACTTTTGTAGCACTGTCTGTACAAACTTCCACGAAGTTTGGTTTTAAACCTATGTTAGCCACACAGTAGCTATAGAAATACAGAATTTTCCTTTGAAAGTGGGTTCCAATCAACAGATAAACTGGCGATGGCTTTTTTCTTTTTGTTGGTTTGTTATGTGTATATGTGTTGTCTTAGGTATTTATGTAAAATATAGTGTCTACAAATGAGAGGAAAAGTGATATGGCTTCTTAAAATACTTATTTGCTTTATTTTTTATTTATTACACTTTATTCACTTAGTATCCCAGCTGTAGCTTCCATGGTTTTTTTTTTTTAATGGTTTTAATGGTTAGTACTCATTGCCAACCTGACAAAGTACATAACTGCCAGAGACTTAATGGGGACCATCTCATTGAACCCACTGTAGCCAGCATTCATGGCTCTGTGCTTCTTCATGGTAGATGCAATGAGACAGGCTGCCGCACGCTCCTGCTGCTACAAGCTCCCCACCATAGTGGACTTCACCTTTAAACTGTAAGTCAGCATAGAGCCTTCTTTCCTAAGTCATTTTGGCATGTATTTTGTCTCAGCAACAAGAACAACTAACACAATATCGAATCCATCTTTTTTTCTGAAAAGGACATAATTTCATTTTTTTATGCTTTAATAAAACTCTACTGTCTTGGGTTCTTTTCTGTCGCTGTGATAAAATCCCAGACAAAAGTAGCTCCAGAAAGAAAAACGTTTATTTTAACTCACGGTTTACGCCATTCCCTGTCATATTTGGGAAGTCAAGGGAGCAAAAGTGCTCACTCTGATTCCAGGAAGCAAAAGAGAAAAAGAAGAGGGGTCCAAGGTCCTAGAGCCCCCATACCTACTCCAAAAACCCAAGGACCTCCCCACAGGCCTCACCATCACATGCCCCACACCATGATCTAATTCTTTTAAAAAATGTATATGTGTGTGTGTGTGTGTGTGTGTGAGGATAAGAGCAAATCTATGTGTACCCCTTTCATAAATTGACCATGTATGTTCTAGACACTACACTCAGACAGATAACATGAAGACACGAGAACAGTCCTCAGTTCCCGACCTGGAGGAATTCAGAAAGTAAGAAAGGAAACGCGTAACTAGTCAATCCAGTGTGGTAGGGTGCATGCGGTAAGAGTGGAGGAGGGCAGTTCCCAGGAGGCCTTGACTCTAGAACGGAGGGGTGGAGAAAGAAGAAGGGCTGCCTGATTTGAGGAGGGTGGAGAAAGCAGCCCCAGTCCAGGATTAGCGAAGGGAGGCTTGGAGGAAGAAACAAGCGCAGCGTCTATGCAGGAGGCTTCATGGCACTTTGTTGCTAGAGAGTGAGGTAGACACCCAGAAGTGATGAGAAATACGGGAAGTATGGTTTGTCCCTTTCAAGAAATTTGAGTTTTATCCATATAATGTTGGAGAGTTGGAGGCAACAAAAGTGTGTTCCCCACATAGGAGTTTCTTCTGTAAACATGTATGTATTTGTACAAGGACATTTATTATGCCTGCTCTGTAAACAAATGAGATGGACGTGTTTAGAAAGAGTTAAACCAGCCAGGCTGTGGGGCACATACCTGTAATCTCAGCACTCAGGGAGGCAGAGGCAGCTGGATCTCTGTGAGTTCGAGGCCAGCCTAGTCTACAAAGCAAGTCCAGGGCAGCCATGGCTACACAGAGAAAACCTGTCTTGGAAAGCCAAAAAATTAAAAATTAAATTAAAAAATAGAAAGAGTCAAACTAGTGAACACTCAGACAATAAGGATCAGGCATTAAAAAAAAGCAAAGAACCTTTGAAAAGATGGAAGTGGAAGGATTGCTAAGGTGCATTGTTAAATGAAGGAAGCATGGAAAGAAACAGCAATTTGCTGTTTTGCTCCTCAAAATCTTTCTGTCAGTCACCCCTACTTCTCTATGCACCACCTTCATTCTTTCTTCCTTTATTCAGCTTGGCTGGAGAGAGGTCCATTCCATTCTTTGAGCCTGAGTACAGAAAAAGGAAAAGACTCACTATGAACCAATGAATTGTAGCCTTAGCAGATAGAGCAGAGAAGGAAATGTCAGCTCCTAGGGGAGAGGCTTCATTATTGTAAATGACACTTAGATTGGTTGGGACTGAGCCTGTCTGCCCTGGTCTTAGCTGGCCAAATCAAAATGGAGTCACTGGAGTTGAAGTTGCAGGCCACCGAGCCAGCAGAGGCAGTTAAGTGGTTTAACCTTCTGAGACATCCACAGAGTAAGGGATAACAGAGAGGGACCCAAACAAGCCGGTTTTAACTGGCAGATATGCGACTTAACCTCTGGTTTAATTAACTTTTACCAAGAAAGTACCTTTGAAACTGCCGCTGTGCCTTTTCTTCTCCATTTCTACTTTCTTCAGGCTTCTTTGTTTATAAAACCAATTTTCTCTGCTCAGTCTCTTTTGGTGTGTGTGTATGCGTGTTTGTGTGTGTGTAAGGGAGATGCTGTCAGAGAACATCTCTGGGTATAAGTCCTTGCCTTCCATATTGCTTGAGCTTTATTGTTCTCTTTATAACTAACCAATAGTTCTCTTTATTGGTTACTACTAACAGGGTAGCTGGCATTTGTATTATGGTATAAATATTAGATGCCACACAACAGGTGTGGAAGTTTATAGAGCCATGAGGGCAGAGAGAGAGAGAAAAAGACAGAGACAGAGAGACAGTGGGAAAGCGTAGGAGAAGAAAGGAAGGGCAATGAGTGAGGAGCCCCCTGAAGAGAAAGTCAGAGATGCTTTTGTGAAGGCCTTCATGATGGCTGCAGGTAATGACATCAGAGGTTGCTAAGCAACCTATAGACAGGCTGCCTATATGCTTGAGAGGGCCTGGCTAAATAAGCCTGAACAAACCAACTTCATGACAGGCGTCATTTTCTTCTTGAGATAGAATAGGCCTGAGTTCTCTGTTCCTCAGAAAAAGAAACTTCAGTTGCAGGAAAAACCACAGAAACTGGCTGGCCAGGAAATTGGCTTAGGGAGATAAGGTTGCTTGGCTACTGGTCTGAGAAGCCCCTAAGCCCTCATCAGAGTCACATAGCCTTCACGGACATGGGCCATGTCCTGATCGAATTCACATAGCCTCCATGGGCACCCACCAGTTTGGGCCAGTTTGAACCAGTTTAGAGAGCCTCCGGCCTCTAATCAAGCCCTAGCCAATCATCGCTACACTCGAATCCTTGCTTTTGACCTGTGCCATTCGCAATAAAGACGACCTAACTGTCCCTGGAATTCCTGTAGTTGACCTTAAATAGAGCTTGCATGCTCATCTGGGGGTCAACATTCTGCCTGGGTGGTGGTCCCAGCATGCAGGATCTCTGCAGAATAAACGTCTTTGGTTGTTTTGATGCTACTCAAGTTTGGGGTCACCTTTCAGCATCTTCTGGACCTTAACGTGCTCTCGGTAGGAGCTTCTGGGGACTCTTCTTGTTTCTGCCGCCCATCTCAATGAGGGAACACCGGATTAAAGACAAGTGCTACCGCACCTGGCTTTCCTTGGCTTCTGGGGATTGAAACTCAAGGCCTCACTGTATCATGGCCAGTGCTTACCTACTGAGCCATCTCCTCAGGCCACGATTTTGTCTTGACAACAGAGTTGATAGAAGGGCGATTCTTGGAAGGAAAGAGAACAGAGAGGGCATGGGAGAGCAAAGGAGGGTACTGGCTTCTTTTATTACAAAGTACATCTTTGGACTTGAGATAGACAGCATTATTATTTTATAGATTATTGTCAAAATAAGGTGTTGTCAATTATTAATATTTACTATTGATTTACCTTTTAGTTAAGCAGCGGTTATTCCTAAACCAGCTGTCTACCCAAATCACCACACAGTGACTAGGATGTATTTAGTTAACCTAGAGCACAATGCTGGGCAATGATTACTCCATCCTAAACTTCCGAGCCTGCATAGTTTCCTACCATTCAGATTTCCCACATTATACTTGCTTTTAGTCGTACCTTAGGTCCAGTTCATCTCTCCTGGTGGTTCCAAGTCCTCTCCTGCTGATCTCTGCTCTCCTACTCCTCCAACTCACTTCCTTCTCCTCCCCTCTGGACCAGGATGTCCCATCCTATTCTCTCCATTGCTCAGCACTGACTTGTTTTATTGAAAATACAGAGAATGGTGGCATGTTTCCACAAACTTGAGACAGGTGATACTTAGAACAAACATCACAATGCATTGTCCAGATTGAAACCAGATAGTGGGGTAGAGGAATCAGCATTTGAATGAACAAGGGTAAATTGTATACATTCCACAAGAACATTTATACCAACAGTAAGGGATGAAAATGAAGTTTCAAGTGCAGCGCTTTCACATCTATAGAGTGCAAATGTTTGAAGAGAACAAAATGGAGGAAACAGACAAGAGAATATTTTATTCCAGCCCATCGATGAAGGGTGACACCCTTGTGTGCCCACACAGGTGTGGGGAGGGTGGTTTCTGAGAAATACTCTGGAGGTAAGATGGGTGAGAGCTTGATGGTTCTAGGAGGAAGTGAGATGCCAGCCAAGCTGGTAGCTGATAAACAGGGCAGGTGCCTTTGAGTGCAAACTCCCGCACTTCAGGACCAAAGGCTGGCCACTCCTTTGACAACCTGTCGGCGCATCTTCGGAGTTAGGGATGGTTTTTGCTTCAGCTGGAGCTCTGTAGAGAAACTTCTAAGGAGGCAGTGAAGGTAACTGAGTCACTTCTGACTCATTCTTTCAAGCAAGCTAGAGTAGAACCGGTTGCTTAGAACGGTGAAATGAGCATGCCAGGAGTGTTTCCGGCCTCTATCTGCTTTGAATACATGATCCAAAACCTTAGCATGGGCATGCTCAGGAACGGGCCGCAATCAAAGTGCTCTCTGAGTAAAGTCATCATGTTTCCTTTGTTTAGGGGAGGGCATTGCTTTGGGAAAACTCCAGGCTCACCTTGTCTGCTGCAGGCAGTAAGGGAAAGAGGCCATGCTCTTTGTCCTACGTAGGAGGACTTGTTAGCATATAAAGAAAATGCAAAAGCTTCAATACCCATAACTCATGGCGGATCTATCATTCTTATAAGGATATTTTGACAATGACTCTTTACATGACAGTGGTGCCATAAGATTTTAAGGGAGCTGAAAATTTCCTATTACCTGGAGTCATAGTAGCTGTCATGTCATGTTGCTAGGCATGGCTCACGTTAGTGGTGATGCTGGGTGTAAGCAATTCTGTTCTGTGCCAGTAATACAGAAACCACATCAGGGTGGTTATAGCACACAGCACTTTATGTCGATAATAATAACTTTGTTACTACTTTAGATATTTAGACTATATATGTATATAATATTTTAATCTTTTATTTTGAGGATAGTCCTCACCATGTCATTCAGGCTGGCTTTGAATTCCCAGGGCTCAAGTTCATGTCTTATCTCAGGTTTCTGAGTGGCCAGCTATGGTAGAGCACCATTATACTTGTTGTTTGTTTGTTTGGTGGGTTAATTTAGCTTGGTGTTTTTAAATATTCTCCCTTTGTAGCTCAGACTGCCCTTGAACTCTCAGATTCTCCTACTTCAGTCCCACCTCCATACCTGGGTTTTAGTCCTGTCTTGAAGCTTCTACTTGCAGAAAGCATATCTTGCAAAGCACAGGGATGTGTTATACCAGCTGTAGCTCATGCGTCTGTGTTTACCATGTCTGTGGGTGGCTTACTGAGGCCATGAGAGAGGGCACAGTACCATCCAGGCTTTGCGCAAGCCAATGCTGTTCTTTTCTCACCAGAAGGAAATGTTTAACAATGCATGCATGTATCAGAAGTATTCCATGCTATGCAATGACATGTCTGTAGTTAAAACTAAAACTGCAGGCCAATCCAGGCCCAAGAGCCATTTCAAATCTTGTACACTCTCAAGCAGTGACACTGTCATCTACTGTCACAATGGATCCTGGTGACTCAGCAAAGGTTGGGTCCTTGGGTTACCTGGTTCTCCAAACAACAGAGCAGTTGGGGCTGAATAATCACTCATGTTTCCTCAAACCACTCCTGGCAACAGTTATCTTAGGTCATGCTTCCTGGAAGCAGAGCTCAAGACAGAGACTGGGTCTGCTGGATTTTTATTGGGAGTTGTTACACAATAAAGAATTCATCTGGCCTTTGTCTTGGGCCTCTGGTACAGAGTTCCAAAAATCCTTGGAATTTCCTGAGTGATAGAAGTGTGCTTATCATACTAACGAAATAACTCAGAATGGGCGGCAAACTCCTGTAGGGAGGGGTCTCATCTCCAGAAACGTCTAAAGGCTTCAAGGGTTACGACTGAGCCAGCGTTCATGGAATAGGAGGGTACAGATTGAGTTTAAAGACGTGGCCAGTGATTTAATCACTTGTATCTAGTGATGACCTCCCTCCCCCCAAACTCTTTGTGTGCCTGTTAGTGTATAGGCAGCCTGCTTCTAGGTTGCCTAGTAACCTATGATGTCATCATGTGTTGTCTACCAGGTGTGTGGCAGGCGCGGTTCAGCTGCGCATGCGCAAGCTGTAAAAGAACCAACCCGCCAGTTTTCCTCTCTCTTACTCTCCTCTCTTATCTTCCTCTTCCTCTCCTCTCTTGCTCTCTCTGTCTCACTTTCTTTCCTGGGGGCCCCACCATGTCTCTTTCGCTTTCCTTTTCCTCTCTATCTCTCCACCTCCATCCAATAAATCTCTTTCATATAATATCTCTTATGTGTGTAGCATCATTTTAAAATAAATTCCAAAAGCCCCTATCAGTGGACCTTTCTGATTATTAACGATTCATCAGTCTTTTGGAAGACAGGAACACTGATTTTGTGGAGAAAAGATACAAACTTGATCACATACATCTCTCCCAGTGTGTGGCCTTTATAGAGAGTGACTCCCTGATAGCAATGAATCAAACCGAAAGGAATCTTGGATGCCATGAAAGGTACAGCGAAAATTCCAAGTGCAAGTGGCCTGCAGACCCCCTGAGACTCGCAGTTAGCATCTGAAAGACAGGGAGTCTTGTGGAGGACTTCACCTTTAACGTTGGGTCTGCATATAATACTTGGAAAAAAAAAAACTTTTGCAGGTAGCTGTACCTTGTGTATCTTGACTGTCATGACTATCTCTATGTGGCTACTTCTAGTTTATCCACTTACTCCCTTACTGTTAGTGTTGAAAAGGTTTCCATGTTTTGATAGATCACATGATTGTGAACATTGTTTACTTTGTCTCCTGTAGGAGTACAAGAGCTTCCCTATAGCATGAACATAGGATGGATCATATATGGGTTCACATTAAACGTAGGAGGTATGGCAGACTGTTTTCTGGTGCATGGGTCTGCGCAAGACGTGGTAGGAAGCCAGGGGCTGCACATGCCCGCTAAGACTTGGGATTTCTCTAAATCATCTATCTTTCTACAACAGAGTGGGTAGAAAGTCAAATCTAGCTGTGGCCTCGACTTTTACTTCTCTGCTCCCGAGGATGATAGTTATCTTCTCACACCTACATTGGCCTCACTCTTCTCAGAAATACGTCAGTCTTGTCTGCAGTCTCCTCCTTCCTATGTCTCTATTTTCCACATAAGGCTGATTCTGCCTGATTCCTTTGTGGTCTTTCCTTTGGCAGATGCAGTGCTGGTAAACACTTTCTGCTTCGTTTCTGCAAGTGTTTTCATTTTTGTCCCATCACTGAAAGGTGGTGTCACCAGGTAGAGACTTCTAAGCTAGCAGGTGCCCGTGGCACACTGAAGATGTTGGTCCCTTGTTTTCTGGCTCCTGCTGTTGCACCTGAGACATTGGCTGTTAGTTCAGTTGTTGCTCCTTCGAGAGTGAACAGTTTCATTTCATTTCCTGTGGGTTTGCCTGTGTGGTTGTGAATACTCTCCTAGGTGTGTGTTTTGCTTTCAGTTTTTACCTGACTTTGAAATTCTTAATTCCTTCTTTCAATTGTTCTGGAAGATTGCCTGTCAGTCACCTCTTCAAATATGACCTTAACCTCCATTCTCTTCTTCTGGTGCCTTTCAGTAAAGCTGTGAGGTGTTCTCATCATGCTCTGAGTTGCCTGACCACTTTCCCACATTCACATTTATCTCCTGCTGTCTCTGGCCTTTGTTATGGTCTGTTTCTTTTGGTCTATATTCTAGTTTGCTAACTTTCTCTGTAGCTTAATCTGATAATGCTCTTTAATCTACGGACTTAACTATGTTTTGTTCTTTTACATTTCTTAGGCATTCCCTTTGCTTAGTTTTCTTGAAGTTTCAAGACATCTGTTTCCTGAAGATACATACAAGATTGTCCTTCACTTCCTAAACACACCAAATATGGTGGCTCTATCTAGCATCTATTCATCACAAGACCTTAATAGTCCATCAAGTGTCATTTGTCACATCTGTAAGCTCTAGTTGCTGGTAACTTGCTTCTCGGGATGCATAGAAGTTCTTAGCTTCAAGATGCTTATTGCCTTTGGAAATTTGTGAAGATTATCCACAAATTACATTTATTTATTTGTTCTTGTATGTGTATGCGCATAACAGGCACATGCCATGGCATGCATATGGGGCCAGAAAACTGCTTTCAAGTCAATTGTCTCTTTTTACCATGTGTGTCCCAAGGATTCCAGCAGTTTTCAACCTGTGGGTTGCAACCTTTACCAGATATTTACATTATAATTCATAATAGTAGCAAAATTATAGTTATGAACTAGCAACAGAATAATCTTATGATCGAAGGGTCACAGCATTAGGAAGGTTGAGAACTACTGGATTAGACTCAGGACATCAAGTTGGGTAGCAAGCACCTTCTCCTGCTGAGCCATCTTCCATGCTGGAAGTCTATATAAGAGTGCGTTTTTCTAGGAAGGTAGTATAGCATTTGTATAAATAAGCAAAATAAATAAAAAGATAACCCCATCAGACTGCCAATAGACACCAGTGAGAGAAAGATACTTAATCGTGTTAGCAAAATAAAAACAAAAAAGAAAAATATATAGGAATCACTCAAGAATTTTGAAGGTAGTACAATGTGAAACATGTTAAACATTTCTATAGGAGGATTTAAAGGTTGAATAACAACTCAACAACTTGTTGAGTGGGATCTTTGAGGTGATACCTTGAATCATTCTGAAAGAGGGGGATTATTTAATAAATGGTGCTGAAATGCTAGGAGGCACTGAAGGGCCTGACTGCCCATCTCACACTTTTCACTGAAACAATTCAAATATCGATCAAAGTCAAAATCAGCAGAAGAAACTAACTGATTTCCCCCTCAGAATGGAGACATCATTGTAAAAGCGAAATGAAAACCTGACAGTGATGGATCTGACAACATAAAAATAGAAAAAAAATTCTCTGCCTGGCAAAATTATTTTAAGCAAAGTAAAAAGACAAATGATTATGTGTGAAAGAAAAAGTATTTGCAATTCATATCAGAGTCAGAAGGCTAACTTCCTACATATGGGAGAACGCTCCTACAAATGCCAAAGAAAAAATTATACAACCAAAAGAAAATGAAGAAAAGTTCTTTAACACATCGTCCTCAAAATATAGATGACACCAAACAGGAGATTGGACAGCCAGTCCTATTGATAATAAGAGACATGATAAAGCCACAGTGATGTAACATGTTTACCCCATTATATAAACAAATAAAAATAAATGGAAAGTATTAGCAAGGGTGGAAGAAGAGGCTAATCCTGGATTGCTAGTGGAAGTGTAAGTTGATAAGTGTAAGCATCATTAGCTGGCAGGTCAGCGAAGTCTGTTTTATTACTGTGAGCTGCACTTTTGGATGCAGACATTCCAACTCCAGGAATTCAGCCCATAGGTAAACCCACACATCCATGAAATGATGAATATATGTTTTCATTCATTATACCTACCATGCTTGGCTTCTTTCCCAAAGGTTAACATGTTGGAGACTTGGTCTTCAGTGAGGGGATATAAGAGGAAATGGAACAAAAAGTGTGGGGGTGGATACTCAGTCCGTAAGGCAAGTGTGAAGATCTGAGTTCGATCACCAGAAATGTACAAATAGTTGTTGTAGCTAATTCTACTGCCAGGGAGGCAAAGTCAAGCAGATCCCTGAGGCTGTATAGCTAGCCAGTCAGCCTAGCTGTGAACAACAGGCTAGTGAGATAGTCTATCTACAACAATAACAAAAACCAACGTAGACAGCTCCTGGAGAATGATACTCAGTGTTGATTTCTGGCCGTATACGCTCATGGGCACACACGTATACACACACTTTCACACAAACATGAGCATACACGCACACATACTGAAAGTGCGAAATTGTCCCCTGATTTGCTGCCCAACAGGGAATGGTCTACCTCTAAGTACCAGCAGGCATTTTCAGCTGTTGATCGCGTGCTGGTAGCACTGACTGGTCATTAGTGTATGAGTAGACTTCTGTAGATTTCATGACAGTTACTGATAGGCAGCCTCTTCAGATAAATAGATTCCTGTCTTGTATCAAAGCCCAGCTCCTAAAATAATACATACACAGCCTGTTGCTTTCAGTCAGGGTGCACTGAAATGAGTCAAAGTTTCATTTTGGCTGAACTTCCCCAAGTCGAGGTCTCGCCACCTTCCTTGGCTAGTGGGAGGACAGCTCAGATAAAATCAGTTTGTTGACGCTGGGAAAGGCCTGCAAGCCAGTGCGCTCACGTCCCGACCCATGGGAGGGATCACTCGAGAATAGCTTTCTGAAATGTTCCGGGAGTCCACTGAGTTCTTCCAATGGAATGGTTCTCAACCGTGGGTCAAGGCTCCTTTGGGATCACATAATCAGATATCCTGCATATCATATATTTACATTACTGTTCATAATAGTAGCAAAATTACAGTTATGAGGTAGCAACAAAATAATGGTTTTATGGTTAGGGATCACTATAACATGAGGAGCCATGGTAAAGGGCCGCAGTATTAGGAAAGCTCAGAACCACTGCTCTAATAGATCACTCTGGTTTGCATAGGCATATGCTGCAGTGAGCAGAACACACTCACCAATAGCCAGGAAACATAAAAGGAAGAAATAATGGCGTAAACATATTACCAGGGAACAGATGATTACATGTGCACTGCCTACCAGTGTAAGTGAAGCAAGAGCTACACAAATAAAATACTCAACATGTATGACTGCTCAGCATGACTTCTGACAATCATTTTAGGTCTAGGGAGTACTCAGATGATACAAAAGAAGGTTGCTAAGCAGGCCACTGATAACTTTGGCATCCATTTCTTATCAGATATGCTACTCGTTTGTTCAGATAACTGGCTTTTTTATTACCCATTCAATAAAGATTTGCATTAAAGACTAGGCCTATTCCCCAAGTCTTAAAACAAAACAAATAAATTATGAGTAGTCAATGTTATGGCTCTACACTGTAAAGCAAGTGTCACAGATGGGGCAAAACCTGGTATATGCCAGGCCCTGTGTCAGACACAGGACATGGAGTGATAAGCTTGGTAATGTTTCTGTCTTCAAAAAGAATGCACTTATGAGAGGAAGTCAAACCAAGGAGAGTGCTGTATTTGTTACTTTGATCTTAAAGTAAGTTATTTGTTACTTTGATCTTAAAGTAAATGTCTTTGGTACTTTGGTCTTGCTCTGACCAAATGCCTGATAGAAACAAGAGGAAAAAGGTTTATTTTGGCTCGCAGTTTTAAGGGTTGGAGTCCATCACAACAGGAAAGCATGATGAAGTAGCTGAGTCTGTGGTAGAGGCAGGATGAGGCCATGGCATGGTGGCAGATGTGGAATCAGAGAGGTTATAACTAGGGGCTATATAACTTTCAAAGAAAGTTTTTAGTGGTCTTCTGTCAGCCAGGCTTTAAGGTTTCATAGCCTCCCCAAGTCGTGCTAGCTGGGGACCAAGTCCTCTAAGCACGAACCTATGAGAGACATTGTACATTCAAATTATAGCAGAAAGGGTATATAATTATGAATGCTAGGAAATAACTAAACAGGGTATTGGGATTCTGACTTAGAGGAAACCCACTGTAGTGAGTGACCTCTGAGAAACAGATATGTGAGCTAAAAGAATCCACTTCTGAATTAGTCAGACTAGGCATCATGATTAATGTTTCCAAGCCTCACTTGAGTGGTACTTGCTGTGCTTGGCCACACACATCTTCCCTCCACAGTGAGCAGGAATCTGGACTCTGCAAAGGCCACTGGCCTCTGTATGGAGGTATGAAGGTATTTCTGACCCCTTCCTTTGAGACACAGCCTGTGAGTTTCAGTTGCACTTTCTTGGAACGATCTGTCACTCGTCAGCGGGAAACTTTGCTTGAGATCTTTGAAGGTATTGAGTGCGTGCCTATGCTTTTTGTGTAATGTTATCTTAAGCAGGGGAATGTTTTCATGTATGTTGTGCAAGCAAAAACACATGAAATTTGAGCAATGTTCAACCATGCAGCGAGGTGTTTCTCCATAATATCACCAATGGGGTAGTTGAAGGAATGAGGAAAGGAGCCGAGGTCACTGAGCCCCACTCTCCTCCACCCCTTAATTTAAACATGCTACTTCTTCCTTGTTCTTGATGTCTCCTCTGTCCTGAGGTTGGATGAACTGAATTCTGTTACGAAAAATAAATGGTATTGGGCTAATAATGTTTATTAATTAGCCTTATAATTATAATTATCTAACCCCCATCACAATCAATGAAAGACAGACACCTGATAGATTTTAGAATAACCTTATTTCACCCAGGACATGGCAGATATTAACCCTCTAAACTCTCCTGTTACGGCTAAGCTTCCACCCCAGGCTATCTGCTTTAATCGTTCCTGTCTGGACGACTTCCCATCCATAATCCCAACACATTTGCTAATGTTCTTCACTTGGGCCAATTTCCTCCATCCATGCCAATCAGCCATGTGCTTCTCCCCACACTAACCCATGGCAGCGTCTTCTTCTTCCTCCCCCTCTACTTGTTTCTGTCCCAAGATCCTTCTGAACCTTAGCCATGCCTACCACCTCCGCCCTGCCCAAGTGAAGGCTTTTTAATGAGCCAATCAGGGATAATTGGGGAGTATTCTTTCTCATCACAAGTGTACAGAAGATAGTTCAACATTAATAACAATGCCCATAGCGGGGCAATAATCATACCTAAAGCCATTGAAATCAGCATTTGAACACATAGCACCAGGCCAACCCCCAGAAGAATTCTGACCTTGAACTATCTTACCCTTTTAACATGTATGAACAAAGAGATAACTGCACCTGCATATGATGATACAGGTCTGTAGTCCCAACATGAATTTGAAGCTAGGCTAGAATGAGGGAAGGGGATCAAGAGAGCTAAAGAAAGAGAGGGAACTGAAAACTGTTAGTTGAGGCAGACGGCACAGAAACTCCACCGTGTGGAGCTTTGCAGCTTAGATGAAGTTTTCAGTTACAAACTATAAACACTTATCCAGTTACCTTCACCCTAACTCAACATCTAGCTGATAGTCATCAATGTATTCCTCTATATAGATATTTATGCAAATAATCAACATGTGTTCACATGGTACATAGAAGCCATTCATTGACAAACTCTGTGTTAGCATAGTTTTTTATCCTTGGGGCTAACAGCCAAAACCTATTAATCCTCTCTATGGGAACAATTTTTAAAACTCATTAATTATGCATACAATTTACATCTTTATTTTTATTTCAAGGCCTGATTGAAATCTATTAATAACCGAAAACACACTTGCATTTTTAAGCAGTTCTAGCTTTTAGACGCTTTGCTTTCATAGAGTACAAAACTCACTCAGCACTAATTCCTAGGAGTCTGGCCATTGGAAAAGGCTTTATTCAATAAGGAAATTGTCTTTGAAGAAACAGTAGAAGCTCAAGAAATAAATTCATGCCTGCTGAGAACTTTGTCTTCTCTTCAAATTAATTTGAGTTTTTTTTAATCAAAGTAAAACAAAGATTTTGAAAACGCAAAAAAGACTCCAAATCTTATAAAGCTTTCAAAAATCAGTTCATTACACCACACTCCTCAGTCCCCCCCCCCTCTTTTAACCTAATTCCCTCCCTCTTGAATTTATATGTGGTTCTAAATAGTTCACTTACTGTGTGTGTGTGGGGGGGGGGGTGGCTCAATTTCAAGTAATATCTTACGGATTTTAAAATAAAGACATATTTACCTCTTCCTTTACAGTCTCTGAACCTTTTATCTCATTCCTGGCTTATTTCATTGGTTAGGACTTCCTGCATGAGGTTGAACGATTTTACTCTGTTCTTGATCTTCGGGAAAAACGTTTATTCTTTCACCATGGAGTGTGATGTTAATTGTGGAGCTTTGTGGATTCCTTTCAAGAGGTCAAGAGACTTCCCGTCCATTGCCAGCTTCCTGGGCTGTGTTGGTGTGGTTGTTTTAAGTTGGCAATGGGTCTTGAATTTTGTCTGAATTTTTTTTCTGTATCTTTTGAGATGACCATGTGGTTTTCCTGTTTTCGTCGTCTGTTGATGTGGTAAGTGACATTGATTGATTTTCTAACATTAAACCAATTATTAGGTCATAGTGAATGAATCTTTTTAAGCCTTCTGGGTCTGAGTTGTTAGTAGTCTGAAGTAATTTCTGTGTCTATGTTTATCAGTATTCAGTTTTCATGAAATGTCTTGGCCAGATTGACATACCAGGCTTTTGCTCATCTCACAAACTATGTTTAAGAATGGTTCTCTCTCCTCTCATTTCTTAACGAGTTTTCCTAAGATTGCTATTATTCCTTTTCAAATTTATGGCTTGAACACCCCAGTGATGCCATTTGACTCAAGAGCTGTTCTGGGGGAGGAGGGTAGGTGGGGTATATGTTTCCAACTCTAATTTCTGTAACAGCTATTAGACTCTTTGTAGATTCATTTATCTTCTACTGCCTAGTTGGGAGAGGTATGGTATTTAATTTTTTTTTCATTTATTTAATTTGTTGTATAAAATCTCTCTGTGCATCCCTCTGCCCTTTAAATACCCATGGGAAGCACTGTGCCTCTTCAGCTTCACCCCTGATATGGGTATTTCCTTTACTCTTTCCTTTAGTAGTTTGTCTAATTAAGAATTTATCAGTTGCATTAACTTTTAAAAGATGTGAATTATTGATTTTTCTGTAGGGTTAGTTCCTTTTTAAGTCTCCTCAGTTTCTGCCCATTTTTATTAATTTGTCTCTGCTTACTTTGGGCTTAATTTGTTCTTGTTCTAGTCTCTTAAACCAAGAGCACAGAACATAAAGTTTACATCTTTCTAATAGGAGCACGTTAAGCCATGAATTTCACTCTGGATACTGTTTTAGGTAGATCCCACAAATTTGTCACATTATAGTTCTGTCTATACTACCAAATAATTTCTAGTTTCTTTTTTATTTTACCTTTAGCCTACATATCATATAGGAATTTATTATGTTGCTTCTAAATAGCAGGGGATTGCTCTAGACACTCTTTGTTATTGATTTTGACTTCGTCCTGTTCTAGCTAGAGATCGCACTCTGTGTGGCTTGAATCCTTCACAACTTCTGGAAACTGTTTCACACCTCCAAATATGGCTTTGGGAAAACAAACCCACATGCATTTGAACGCTGCTGTGTGGGGCTCAGGCCAGGAGGGTTCACGGTGCTTCCGGTCTTCCCTGTACTCAACAATTTTTCAGCCTGCTGCTTCTATGGCTGTTTTCAGAGGTTTGCCTTGTTTTCAGTTGTGTGTGCGCATGTGTATCTGTGTGTGCCTATGTGCACGTGAGTGCAGGCATCTGCAGAGGCATTTGTGAGTCACCCAATACTCTGACTCTACTTTCAGTATGTCTGTTCTTCCGTATAGTAGTAATCTATTTTAGTTTCATGGCTATGCAAGCTGTGGGATTAAGATGTACACAGGGAAGTACATGGACGTTTAGGAATGGAATGCCGTCGCCCCAATGAACTTACTCTTTAAACACGTGGCCTTCTTTGTTTCGTGCATGATAGTCTGTTTCCTGAAATAAATCTCATCTGATATTACTATAGCCCCTCCAGCTTTGTTCCGATCTCTGTGAGCATGGTCTCACCCCCTTTCATGCCTTAACTTTGAGCTAATGTGTAACTTTGGTTTTAAAACTGACTTTCACAGACCCCATACACAGCCCTCAGCAGCTGCTGTCTTGCCTTGTGGGAAAGCTTGTACTTATATATCTTGGGCTCCCCTCCCCCCCGCCCTGTGTGTCTGCCACTGGGGAGCCGCAGGATCTACTCTGCCGTGGCAGCCCACTCATGACCATTTACTGTAAAAGCTTGAAGGGCATGCTTCCCCTCCTGTCTATGCTGGGTTACCTCTACTTTGAACAACCAGGGATGTCAGCAGGCAGAAGTCCCTTCACTCCTAGAAAGGGCTAACGCTTCCTGGATACAGTTCATCTAAGTTTCCTTGCAACCCCAGCTCTCTAAAGTGTTCAGCAAAGCCATGGTTTTATAGCTTTCCCGACACCTTTTATTATCGGGCTGATGCAGCAGTCTCTCTCTCCACTGCAATCAGAAGTCAAAGCCAGACTCTTGATTATAGAAGAAGAAAATGAAATTCTGTTTCCTACTATCTTTGCAACCCTCACTATTCCCAGCTTGCATACACACCTCCCCCTGTCTTTTCCAATCAGGCAGGGATATCAAATTGTATTTTATTCGGTCGATATGAATATTCACAGCATGTTAGCTACATAACTACTGTTCATTTCTGGGTCACAGTTCCCTCCTCGCTTGCATTTGTGTTTCTCCTGAACTTATGATTAGAGACAAGAATAAAAACCCACAACCAAGAGCTCCAGAGCCCCTCGTCTTTCCAAGTCTTCCCTTTGTGCTCAGAAACACCATGCATCTGCTTGCATTTTCTTCTGGAGCCTTCTATGCGGCTCTGTTTGGGAAACGGTGTTCTACGTCCCTGGCAAAGTTGCCAAGCTGAGTTCACTTCTTACACTGAGCCTCCTGCCTAATGCTTAATGTTTTGTCTTCTTTCTTCTTGGCCCTCTCTCTTCTTCAATGCTGCATATCCACAGCGGCTTTCTTAGAAACAGCAAGTGTGAGAGGGGAAATGTTAAGTCGTTGCGTATTTGAAAAAAGAAAAAAAAAATGTTGGTTGATAACACAGCCCAGAATTCTTGTTTGGAAATCATTGTCCCTCTGCGGCTTGAAGGACTTTCTCCTTTGCTTTCTAGAATGGATGGAAATGTTATCGAAAGACACATCCAGGCCACCCTGGGATTTTCTCCCCAACCCCTTGAAATTTTTGCAATCGTTAGCTGTACATTCCTGAGGTCTTATGACCTCAGGTTTGGTGAGACTTTTTATGAGCGTTTAAATCTGAAGAAACATATTTTTGGGTTCTGGAATGCTTTTCTTCTTTTTTTGGTCCTTCATCTATGATGTGACTTTGGTGGTTAGAGAATCTATTGTTTGTTGGAGTGCCTTCTGTCTCTGGGTCCTGTTGATTTCTGGGGTGTACTTCCTGGGGAGATTTTATCAGCTTTCACCTTCTAAGCATTCTCTCTCTCTCTCTCTCTCTCTCTCTCTCTCTCTCTCTCTCTCCCTCCCTCCTTCCCTCCCTGCCTCCTACCCGCTCTCCCTCTTCTCTCTTTCTCCATGTTGTTATAGAAAGAAATGACCCTTTTAATGGTACTTTCTTATCAAATGGAGCTGGAATATTTTTTCCCCTCAGAGGTACTTCAGAAACTTTGAAGTTATTTTTTAATCCAATCTTTTGTCTTTTAAAACTGCTTAAATTTGTTCTAAATTATATATTTTCAGTTAAACTTGTGGGCTCTCTGAGGTAAGAGATTTACTCAAATGCTGGGTTTATTTCTAGATATCCATTAGAACAAAACCTAATGATACTATATTAAAAAGTGATTAAAAATCTAATAATATAGGCACAATAATATATTTTAATTTATGCTAAAAATCAAAGATCTAAGTGATTGGATATACACTATTTATAGCTATACCATCTCTTTATATATACACCTACACACGCACACACACACATGCACACATATACGCACACACACATGCACACACACACATGCACACACACACATGTACACACACATGCACACGCGCACACGCATGCACACCCACACACACGTAATGTCTATCTATGCATTGGAAGGCTCAAGTGAGTAAAAATGTTAATTATCCACCACACTGATAAAGAGGTTGAATGCAGTTGCTGTCGACATTCCAGCATTTTCTTCATGAATAGGTACAATTATTCTAAATTGTTATAGAAAGGGAATGAACCAGAGCATGGCTTTGAAAAAGAACAAGTTGAAAGAAATGAACCCAATTGATGCACAGCCCATTATCAACAAAATAACCAAGACTCTGAGGTGCTGGTAGGAAGACAGATTCCTGGATGAACAGGACCAAAGAGTGAGTTCAGAAATAGATGTCATGCAAAAATTCCTGTGATAGTTAATCATCATTGTCTACCCCAGTGGGTTTAGAGTGGCCCAGGAGATTGTGGAAACACATTTTTGGGGTCTGTGCTAGCTTTCAGAGAATTGATGTTGGGAAGACCCACCTAAATGTTGGGCTAGAGGCCCAGAGACCCAGATAAGGAAAGGTTAGAAAAAAAAAAAAAGGATAAAGCCAGTGCTCCTTTCTAATGCTCCTTGTATGTCATGCTATGGGTTGCACTGTCCATTTCCAACATCACAATGAGCTGGTTCTTTCTCAGCTAAATAATACGGTGCTGCACTGATCTTGGCAAACATGTGGCAGTAATTCAAAGGCCTTCTCAGAAAATTGTTCTGGAACAATTGAACAAGTACAGGCAAACCCACCAAACTACCATCCAGACAGCAAACAAGCAAAAGACTCAAAATGACTCAGGGATTTTGATGCACACCTGACGCCCCAGCACTCCGGTGTCAGGGCGTAGCAGCTGGAGGATTATGGATTTGAAGCCAGCCTGAGACACTGAGTTGTATATTAGGACCATGGGCTTTGTTGCTGCTTTTGGTTTTGTTTTTAAAGCACTGGGCAAACTCCCCAGAATTTTCAGGGCAAAAAGTTCACAAAATGATGCAAACAGAGTTCCATAAGATGAAAATTTGATAAGTTGGACTTTATCACAATTTTAAAATCTTGTTTTATAAAAGACTGTGTGAAGAAAATGGACAGATGGGCTATAGATTGATGGAAAGATTTACAAATCACGTATCTGTCACAAAGCTAGCATGAAAAAATATATATATTCATATATATATACAATACATAAATAACTTTTAAAACTTTGCCTTTGACAAAACCCAACTATCTAACTGTTAAAATGGATAAAAGACATGAAGACATCCTTCTATGGAGACAGTGTTCAGCTGTCAAAGGAACAGGAAGTTTTCAGTACTGCTAGTCGCAGGAAGTACAAGTAAGAGGTCACATGGCAGAACAGCTGAAATGAAAAGAAGTTATGTGTCTGGGGAAGCAGCCCAGTTGGTAACATGCTTGTTAGGAAAGCCTGATGATCTGAGTTCAGATCCACAGCACCCACATAAAAGCCAAGCCTAGCAGCACACATGTGTAGTTCAAATTCTGGAGCAAAAGAGACAGGACGATCCCTGGAAATCACTGCCAGCCAATCTAGCCATGTCGGTGGGCTCCAGGTTCAGTGACAAACCCCTGTCTCAAAAAATAAGATGGAGTGCGATCAATCAAACATCACCCTCTGGCTTCCACTCACATGTACAAGTGTGTACATATACCCTTCTTCCCACGCAGTGTAATGACAATACCAGGTGCTGGTGAGGGACATACATTGCTGGTGAGCATGTAAATGAGTACAACTGTTTGTGAAAACAGCAGTTTCATTAAAACCCAAGCGTATACACTTACATTATTGCCCAGCAGGTACCCTTCGGGGAATCCATCCTAGACAAACAAAAACTTGTATTTGCAGAAACCCTGCAAGCCCACGCGCATATCATCAGAACCTCAAATATTCTACAGCGGTCAAAAAAAAAAAAAAAAACCAAGTTGTGGTACACCTCTACCAGGAATGTTATTCAGTAATAAAGATGAACAAGTTGCAAGTATTGATACTTGTAACAATCCTGGGAGAATGGTGTTTTGTAGGAAAAGGGAGTGATTCCCATGGTTCTATACCATAAGTGTGTGTGTGTGTCCTTGCAGAGATAAACCGTAGAGCTAGAGAAAAGTAGTTTCCAGCAATGGAGGAAAAGGCGGGGAGGGGGGGTGCGGGGGGAGGAGCAGAGCGTGAGAGGGCATGAGGGACATGCTTGCAGCAACACTAAGCAGCCTGGTTGCGGAGGCGCTGTCATGTCCTGCTGGGAAATGTTGCAGTTGTCTGGCAAGATGCCCTGCTGGAGGAACCTGAGGCAGAGATCCCTCTGCATTTACGTCTTACAACTGCCTGCCTGTGCATCTCATCTAAAAATAAAATGTTTGATTTGAGAGGGAGCGGAAGAAAGCAACGCCAAAGGAGAAACATTTCCAGACAATTTGTAAAATTCATGGTTTCCACGAATACTTTTAAAGGAAATCATCTCGGAAGTCAGCTCATCTCTCTCCTCGGATCCCAGGGTGCTAAGGCAGGTGCCGGGGCTCCTGCTCTCAGTTTGAGGGAGCGTGACTCCACCAGGCTAGTCTGTCCACAGCAGCACGCTAGGTACTGTCCCTGCTCCAGAAACGTCTCCTGCTCTCAGGCAGCTCCAGCCTGGGTCATCTTGAGGTCCACAGTCAAAGCAACATTTGCCCTACGTCAGATCCGCTTTCCTCAGACTTTACAGATTAGTTGTCACCGATGCCCATAGCGTGACTGGCGATCAGCTGTCTACAGACTTTTTGTTGTTTTGTTTTGAGACACAGGCTAGCCCGTGTCATGCTACGGTAGCCCTATCTGACCTCGAAATCACACTCTTCCTGCCTCATCTTCCTGAATGCTGGGATTACAAACACGCAACACTATGCTTGAATTCTACAAGGTTTTTGATAACACCTCCCAGTGATGTCATTTTGGCATTGCTTCCCCAAAGACAAACTGTAGAGTAACAGCATGAACATAACAGCATGAACAGCAGCGATTTAAAATCAAGGAAAGCAGACAGAAAGCGAAAACCCTAATAGGTTTTTCCTCCTCCCAAGTAGAACATTTTGTGTGTGCGCCCAGGAGGCCATGGCTGTAACACCTTAGCAGAGGGGAAGTGCCATAGTTTTTTTTACAGGGCACAAGCAGGTGTCATATGACTATTGGTCTTTATGCCCTGCTATTCCTATCTTCAGGGTTGTGAGTCTCTCTCTCTCTCTCTCTCTCTCTCTCTCTCTCTCTCTCTCTCTCTCTCTCTCTCTCTCTCTCTCTCTCTCTCTCTCTTTCTCAGTGTTTGGAGGCAGGGTTTTTCTATGTAGTCCCAGCTGTCCTGGAACTTGCTCTGTACATAAGGCTGGCCTCCAACCTCCGGCCTCTGGCACCCGAGTGCTGGGGTTAAAGGCATGTGCCACCACACACTGGGGTGAGCCTTAGTCTCTTCAGACACCTCACTGCTGTCTGTATCAGATGCTTCTCTGGACACTTCTGTGTCTAATAGCCATTCTGTGTGTACGTATCTCAGAAGGTTTAAAAGTCCAGAGGAAAGAAAACAACAGTATCTGCCCGAAGTGTGGGTTTTAAGAACCTGAATAAAAACAAATGTTTACCAAGAATCAGGTGGTGTCTTTTCAGGTGTTTTTCACAACAGGACTGGTTTTCTGGACAGTGAAGTGTCTTTCCTACATAGTAATATTGACTGGGGCTGGGACGGGAGGAGATGGGGGCAGAGAGAGAAGGAAAGGAACACTTTGCTCCCAGAGAGCTAAGTACTCTCGGCATTAGCTGACAGCACCCTTAAAGACAGGAGCGTCCATTGTTAGGGTTTGAAGTATTTTGTATTTCATGTACATTTTCCAGAACTCAATACACAGAAGCAAGGTCCTCCTCTGCCGGAGTTTTAAAAACATTCACCAACTGAAAGAGCAGCCACAGTCTCGTGTTGCCTAAGAGTTTGGATTTCTTTTGTTTGTGTGTTGAATATTTCATGTTTTGCCCTTTGTGCTGGTTCCTTTATGACTCATCCGTTTCTTTGATTTGTTCAGCTGTCGATTGAGGTCTTGAAATTTTTCTTGTCGAGTTTTTAGTGATTTGAGATTTTTTTTTTGAATAGTGAAGGGGTGTGTGTGTGTGTGTGTGTGTGTGTGTGTGTATGTGACCAGTTGAGAGGTACTCCCTGTTAGATAGCTATTCTGTTGTGGTTGGGGGTGTTGTGGGTTAAGTCAGGCCTTTCAACTCAGCTTTTCTTGCAGAAAGGGAAGAGCACAAATTGCAAAGATGCTGAACAAGAGCGATTTCCATTCTCTCCAGATTCGAATAAGTCTCCTTGTCCGCTCTGCCCCCACCAAGATGGGACCTTCTCTTTCAGCCATGACAGTGCCCTTCTGCTGAGAAGGACCCAGCTCTGGAGACTACAGCACTTCCTTTGGGACATACAAACCCTGTCGCCATCTGACTTAGAGAGGACCCTCTCTTCTGTCTGGAAAGGCATTGCTGTTTGGACTGGCTTGATTGGAAGGTTTACAGCGTCAGCGGCTGTGTTCGCTGGCTCGCTGTGATGCGGGTGGCATGCTCCATTGTCCTGCTGATTACACTGGGATGGTTCTGGGTTGAATTCCCACGCTGTGGTTCCCCTGTTGGGGACACCGGCCCTGAGGGAGCCACAGACAGCATTTCAGAAAGCGCGATTCCAGCTAGTTTCCTCTTTGCTTTCATTCACCTCTCTGGGTGGTAGCAAGAAAGGGCTTCTATGCTGGGCGGCAAGAGCAAGGGAATGAGTGACCTGAAACTCAGATGGGAAAGGGGTGTTGACCAGAGCCTGGGAGCAGGTGGCCCACCCCAAGCAAAGAAAAAGACTGGCACTTTCAGGGCTTATTGCCGTAGGGTGCAGTGTGTGGGTTCATCTCAACCTCTCATTTTTCACTTCAGGAAACGATTCTCGGAGAGGTTTTGAAACAACCTGCTTCGAGCGACTCGCTGTGTGGGGGAAAGAAGGAACATGAATCCATGGCCTCCCTCACAGCATGCTACTTCTCAGACATGTTATTCTTCTTCACCATTTCCTCCTCCATGGACTAAAATGAGAAGCCACTCTTCGGAGCCAGCAAGGCCTACGGGCTCCATAGAGGGCACACACTAACTAATGAAGACCCTGTCCTGTGTTTCAGTATCAGAGGGCTCTAGGCCTGCTCCCAGGAGTCCTAGCTCAGCTGTACAATCCGTGGAGAATCCCTAGCTCTCAGTTTCCTTTTCTGTAAAATGGGGTTGATGCTACTGTCTCGGGGGCTACTGTAAGGTAACGCTTATAGGGTCCTTGGTTTCATACTGTTTCTGCGCCAGGCTTGAACTAATTCTTCAAGAAAGGGAAGTGAAGACCCGAAGAAGTAACTTGGCCTGATGCATATCCAGGATGTCTACAGAGTCTCCGTACGTAAGAGAGTACCTCTTCCTGACTCTGACATCATCTCCTAGTCATGATGGTTAGTGTTTCAAGGGCCCAGTGAACATCATTCGCTTCAAATGCAGTATCAGAAGATGTTGTTGTTATTGTTTTTTGAATGGTGGTAGCGACTAGAGATGTGTCTCATTGGATAACGTGTTTGCCGTGTAAGCGTAAGGACCAGGGTTGAAATCTCCACTACCCACATAAACAAACAACCAAACAAAAACCAGATCCAGTAGCATCTGACTGTAAGCCCATGAGCCTGTAGTGGAATGGGAGGCCAGGGACAGGAGAGTCTCTGGAAGCTCCAAGGTTTCTAGCTGCCAGCGTGAACAAGAGACCCTGCCTTAACCAAGTCATAAGGCAAGGCTATTCACTGACCAAAGAGTGTGTACCTGCACACACACACACACACACACTACACACACATTAAAATAAAAACCTATGATAACTCCAGAGTCGTGTAGAAACTACTACAACTCATGTCAATAATGGAAGTATTATGAGATACGGAAGACAGTGAAGTCTTTCTAGTCTGAAGAGGAAAAAGAAAATAAAATTGCATTGATAAAGGACCCCACTGGAAGCTGGAAAGGATATTCATAAACGAAGCTGCACATAGACAAGGGTTGATGTAATTCCTCCTTCACCCCGTGGGCCAGACAATCCACTCCACATCTCTGTACTGTTGGCATAATGAAGGATTAGGATCAACGACTGCCAACCTTTCTGAGATTAATCCCAAGGAAGGTAGTCCCTGGCATTAAATATTCCAAGATGCGACTGAGTTGGATCTCTTGATTCCAAACTGAATTTAAAACAGAATTTAGCGACCGAGCACCTAGGGCTTCATGGTAGGACAGCCACAGGAGACTCTGTCAACTGACGTGTCCACAGCCGTGGGTAAATCTGCTCCTCTAACCAAGTGTTCCTTTCACAGATGCCATAGCCTTAATGATCTCCTCTACAAAGCCGTGCTCAACAGCAGCTCTCTCTAAAGGGAAATCCGTATTTCTATTGTTAACCACAGAGTATTTATTTCTAGTGAAACTAGTCTTGACATTTAAGGGGAAGAGTGCCCCCTGGTGGAAGTAAATCCAACTGAATGGTGGCCAGCAAGCTCCAGCTTTAAAGCTCTCTCGAAAGGCATACACGGCTTAAGCATCTATCAAGAGGTAGGTGCTTTATTAGGAACAACAAAAGTAAAGTAGATGTGTTACCATGAAGGGTACAGACTGTGGGGGAGGAAAGGAATTTACAAAAAGGTGGTAGAGAACAGGCCTAGACAGAGGGAACTGGATGATGGCCCTGTTAGTTTGCCAATTTGACACAAGTGAGAGTTATTTGGGAAGAGAAACCTAACTGAGAATGTGCCTCCTTCAGATTGCAGATAGGCTGGTCTGAAGTGCATTTTCCTAGCTCAGGATTGATACAAGAGTGCCCAGCTCGCTGTGGGCAGTGTCACCCCTGGTCAGCTGGTCCTAGGTTGCAAGAGAAAGCAGGCTAAGCAAGCCATGAGTCAAGAAAGCCAGTAAATGCCCCCCCCCCCATAGCCTCTGCTTCAGTTCCTGCCTCCAAGTCAGGTGACAGACAAGGCCACATTTCTTCTTGGTCTCTCTCTCTCTCTCTGGTGTGTGTGTGTGTGCTATATGTGTGCACGTGTGCAGAGGTTAAAGGTCAACTGTAGTTGCCTGCTATTTGAGACAAACCTGCAACCATCCTTGTGTGCAGATTCCATTTTGTTTCTAAGGTGAAATCAAGTTCAAATTTTTAAGCTTTTCAGCTCTGCTTCCTGGAAGCGGTTGTTCACAGCTGGCATTGGCAGCCCCTGCCAGAGGGTGGGGCCGACCTTGGATTTCACTATCATTCAATAGTGTCATACTGCATACTTTGTTATCTACGTACTTGGCTACACTCTAGCTGCCCCCTTCGTATCCACACATCTGGCTACACTGGATGTACTCTAGAAGACCCTAAGCACTGCCTCACTTACCTCACTTAGAACCAATCAGCTTAAAGGTTAGCTGACAATACTTTGTCTAGTTAGCCAAAATGTGTCACTGTCCTCCCCATGTCTTTTTTTGCATTTGGTTCTTTCTATAAAAACCCTGCTGTGAGAACTTTTAGATGTCACAGTTAGGCTCCCGAGTCCTTCCTGTGGCCCGGATTGATCAACTTGGAACAGACGTTCTAATAAACCATCCGTATCTGAGACTGGAGTCTGAGTGGTTTGTGGGGCAATTCTTGTGCCAGAACATTAACATCAGATATCTTCCTCTATTGCTCTCCACTTTATTTTTTGAGATGGGGTCTGTCACTGATCCTGGAGTTTGCTGCTACAGATAAGCTGACCAGCTACTGACCTCAAGAGCTCCTCTTCTCTCCCTATCACGTGCTGTGGTGACGGGACCCAGGAGCGCGTTCTCGTTCTTGTACAGCAAGCACTTGTCACCTCCTCAGCCCTTGCTTTTCTTTGTTCTTGAAATAAAATCCTGGAGATGTGTGGAAATGCCTTATTCTAGAAGTCTGTCCACCAGAGACACTGTTAGTGAGTGTACCAAACTACCGCAGCGTCTGATCCACCGAAAGCCCCATGTTCTCACCCTCCGGTGCTCATAGCCTCTTAAGGGCATGCCTGTCTGATGCCCAGTGAGAGCTGTGAAGAGACTGGAGGTCAGTTGGGAGTTGGAGAGGCATTGGTCAGCTGAAGAAATACCATCAGGCACCTGCAGCTTGGTTCCGAGCGATGTCTGTGTTCACAAAGATCGCCGTTTGCAAAGAGCTGCAATGAGTAGCAGGGTGAAAAACGTCACTTTTAATAGTTAGGCGTTTATAGCAATCTGTGTCCCGAAACGTAACACTCATAGCTTTATTTTCAACATGGGCTTGAGTTACTTTTCTTTGTTAATTAAATTGTTTTTTTTTTAAAGACAAATGTTAAATCATAAAATGCATGGATAAGACAATTGCCATAAATTACAGTGCTCCAAAATCACTCACACTTAGAGAGCTCTCCAGGACCGGAGTAGCCGCTGTGCAAACAGAGCTTTTCTGGGCTTTCTCTGAAGCTCATAGAGGGATCTCCTCCTGCAACTGTTGTTTTCTGTCTGGCTTCTCTATCTAATTAGCCCTGCGTCTGCATTTCCCTGGCAGGTTCCTATTGCTCTGAATCAATTAGCATTTGAATGTCCATCCAATTTAGCGTATTCCAGATTAGTGTCTAGTTAAGGAGAAATCTCCAGACTGTTCCCCAAAACATCCCTTAAGGAATGGCTTCTAAATCAGATGTTCTCCGAGGTACCCCTCTCCTCATGTCTTAGTGACTTGTGGCCAAAGACCCTTGACAGTGGGGAACAGATGGATGTCTGTTCCCAAGAGAGAATGCAGGCTTTGCATTGGAGTCATTTTGAGTGGAGTCCTCTAGAAGGCCCGGAGGAAGGATGTTGAAGTTACACTAAGAAATCTCTTGAGCTGACAGTCCTTTCTTCCCCTCTCCTCCAGTGAGCGACTCAGAGACAACTGTCAGTATATGCTTGGACCTGTGCTACAGTAGAATTAAAGGTACCATCATCCAACAAAATGATCTAAGATGAGGTGGGATTTTTCTCTTGAAAATATTCTTTCTGGGATGCAGGACAACTCCTGATCTTAGTCTAACACCCTCTGTACTGCTGGGCTTTTCTCCAGTCACTGTTTTGTTTGTTTTGTTTTACATTTTTCAAGATGGGCCTTCTCTGTGCAGCCTTGGCTTGTCCTGCACTCCCTTTTTTGTAGAGCAGGATGGCCTTGAACTCATTGTTATTTATTTGGTTAGTTAGCCAAGGTTTTGCTATGTAGCCCACGCTGGCCTTGAATTCCAGTTTCTATTGCCCCAGGCTCCCAAGTGATAAGACTATCACCATGAACGCCCACACCGGGCGTTTGTCTTATTTTATTGAACTGTGGGTTTTAGTATGTCTAGGCTGCCCTCCCACCCCAGCCTCCAGAGTAGCTGGGACTCAGACATGTCCCTGGGTTGACTGGTTGTCATGTTCTACTCTGCTGCCAGTGACCCCTTGATGTAGCAGCCAGCCAAATCCCAGAACACTGAAGTGACCGGCCACAAGGAGTCGTCAAAACAGCCCCACCTCCTCGTTAGGATGGAAAAGATGCAATGCTGAAGACAGATTCGTTCTTATTGAATGACATATAGATAGGAATCAATGTTTTCATTTCTGCCTCTGCTGGAGTTTGGGCCATGTATATTCAGCGTTGTGCTGGCAAATGTTTAATATTTGGTTCTGAGTGTGGGCGGAACCTTCTGTAGTGTAAGTTATATCCAAATTCAAGGTACCAGCACTAAATCCACTGACTTGCAAAGCTGCTGAACTTTTCACCATCCACTCCTGCTGGTGTGTCCGAGCTGGTGTGCAATACCTGGCCGCAGAATCTGTTCTGTAGAGTTCCCCTGCCTGGCCTTGGGCTTCTGGCACGGCCCCGTATTTTTCTCTGTAGCCTCCCTTCTCTTTCCTGTCCTGCCTGCTGTATTATGCATTCTTTACTCGCCCTCATGCCATATCTCATGTGGTGATACGTAGTCATAGCTGGGGAACTAGATGATGCTTTCCTGTTACACTGTGTCACTCAGCATGTGATAGGTAGAATTTTTACATAGCTAGAAATAATCAAGTGCAGTCTGAAAGTCTCCACGGTGGGTGAATACATAGTTCAACCGTAAAAAGGGTTTGAGCCTGGGTGTGGCCGCACATGCCTTTGTTCCCAGCACTCTGAGGCCAGCCTGGTCTATACAGTGCATTCCACGCCAGCCAGGACTACACAGTAAGACATTAAAAAAAAAGTATATGAGGTTTAATTGATGAGTAAGATTGAAAACTGAATAAGGCACAGTTCCTGCCTCATATAACTCATTTCATGTGAGCAGATGGTAAATAATGTTTCCAGGGCAGACATCAATAATCAATGACTGGATTCATGTACAGCTATTTTATCTTTCTTAATATAGTGGTCCATGTGGTTTTTACTTATTCATCTCAGTTGGAACTAAAAATAGAACCTATCCTCATTTTGGCAGATTCATTTATCCCAATATAAATTCATTAATTGCAGGACATCAAAGGTGTAAAGGAAGAAAGAGAAGATGTGAGGGACAGACCAATTACCATGCTTGCTTAAAGCTTGCCCTGTCTGTGGACTTACTTCTAAATGAATGTCATCTTAGGGTCGCTATGAAAAGCTGCTCATTTGTCTGAGGACTGCCCTTGACAGACATCGGTGAGAGAGTTTGAGAGTACCCCAACCCCCAGGTCTGTGTGAGAAGCGGGGCTGACTGCCGAGGGAATGAAAAGCTACCACGTGTGTCTAGAAGGGTCACGAGAAGCCAAGCTGTGTTTTGGAGAAGGTCCCAAACCTGAGGCTCCCCTTTATGTCCAATGTGATCTCAATTTTACCTTTGGCCACAGAATGAGTCTTTGCTTTTATTTATTTATTTTTTCCTCAATGAAAAAGAAGGGAACAGATTCTTAACATGTTTCTTATCACTAACATCTACCCTATTACCAAATTCTAATTCTCCACGGGGCAGGATGGAACCAGAAACAATTAACACCATGAGAGGACCACAAGGCCCCCTCCCGTGTCCTACATCTGGTGTCCACAGCATCACTGGCCAGTCTCCCAGATTCTGGAAACTTCTTGCTTTCGATATTGTTTCTAGGACCTAAAGTTGGGAGCGGGTTGTTCCAATAAGCCTCTCCAAGGCTGTTTCCTGAAGTGAAGAATGAGAGGTCGAGGTGGACCCGGCTCCAGGGTGCTCACATGCCTCACCCTAGGCCAACAAGCCCTGAGAGTGCCAGTCTCTTTCTCTGCTCAGGGTGGGCTCACCTGCTCCCAGGCTCTTGCCAACACCCTCTTTCCCCTCAGTGAGGAAGCCCATTCCTGCTAACAGTCATTCCTAACATTCTCCTCCCTCTCATTAGTTCAGCTTGTTATGGTCCTGCCTCAAATTTTATTTACTTTTTTAGTTTTTTCAAAAGAGAAATTGGCTGGGCAGTGGTGGTACATGCCTTCAATCCCAGCACTTGGGAGGTAGACAGAGGCAGTTGTATCTCTGTGAGTTCAAGGCCAGCCTGGTCTATAGATCAAGTTCTGGGACAGCCAGGACTGCACAGAGAAACCCTGTCTCAAAAACAAACAAAACAAAACCCTCTAAAAGAGCGACTGGAAAGGATTTCAGCAGAAGGTGTTCAGACAAGATATTTAATAATGAGATTGCAGCAGGACGGCCATTGTAATGCCCAGCACTGCTTGAATCCCTGTTTGCTAAAAGGCTAATCTAGTCCATAGACAGACCATATAAGAAAAGCAGCATGGAACAAACTGGGTGAACACACTGAGCCAACCTTGGATGTTACTCACTTCCTGGGTAAGTGCCCCACAGTTTGCAGACATTCAAGGCTATCCCTTGCTCCACAATCAGGTGCCACAACCTTTTCTTACCAACGAGGAACAAGCCACCCGCCTGCATTGGTTGCAGGCAGAGCCATGCCTTCCACCCAGCATTCCCAGGGAGCAGGAGAGAAGCCAGGATCTAACTCCTACGGTGCTGGTGCTATTTTTGGAGGCAGTGGCAAGGCAGTCTGATGGGGAAGGAGTCACAAAGGAACGTCTGAATCAGATGCTACTTCACCCAGCACCACAGCCTGGGTGATTTGAGCTCTCATCCACCACTCAGACCTCCAGGCTTGCTAACGGCGACCTGAAGTGGTCTGGTATGACTGGAGCATCAAGTTGGAGCTAGGGTTAGAGGTTACATCGAAGATACAGGGAAGGTGGGACGGTGGGGGAAAGGCAGGACATCCTGTCCCCAGAGAGCCACAGTCTCCACTCCAATGAGGGAGACAGCAGACTCCAGAGGTTTCCCTCTCAAGGCTAGAAGAGGCCAGATGGAGAGGTCAGCCCTCACCTGATCGGCCTCCCCCACCCCCAACTCCTTTCTTCCCTATGATTCTCCACTTTCAATCACAGATTCTCCTCCAATGCCCTGCAACCCAAGGAAAGAATTTTTGATGGTGCCGTACTGGAACCAAGTTGGAAAGAATTTGACATCTGGGTTCCCATGTGCCACTGTAGACATCTCTGTTAGCCATTCCGTATATGGCTTTATGTCCCTGCCACCCAGCCTGCACTGGAAAACATACTACTCTCATGATGGGGACCTTTTAATTTGAATGGCTCACCCAGGGTTGAGAGGGATGGAAGTGGTAACGGGGAGCCTCCCTTGAAGAATTCCCACGGAACCTTGGTGCCTGGAGCAGTCAGAAACCTACCCCGGAAGTCTGTCTGTGGGCAGCACAGGCAGGGGCCCCCAGCTGCTGGGGAAGATACTTGTTCCATTCTTGTCACATTCTAAGTTTAATTCTTAGATGGCTGTAAGAGCTCACCCTCCCCCCACTATGTGATGTGGTTATCCTACATACAGTGAACCCTACTGAAGGTCTGAGGACTGATTCTATTAAGAGGCAGCCCAAAGCAAGTGGGGTTGCAGGGAGGAAAGGGTAGTGCAGAACAGTGGAATTCTATTTTAAGTTAAAAAACAAAACAAAACAAAACAAAAAAAACTTTGTGTTTTTGAGTCCAAAACGTTTGGACTCTTTTGTGTAATAAATAAATGAACAAACAAATAAGTAATTAAATAAATAAATTTACCTTTATCCTCTTGCTTCAGTTGTTATCTTAGAGAATTATTCCCCCCCCCCCCCGTCTGCTAACCTAGGCCTAGGCCTGGAAGCTTCTAACCTCTGTACTATCTAACGTAGGCCTAGAATGTTTTCTGCCTCTGAGACTTACTGTTTAATATGCTTACCAGTTTTTGTTCTTACTGAGTTCTGGGCTGGCTGGTTCAACTCGGCTGTTCTGGATCAAACTCCTTTCCCAGCTGACTGATTCAGTCTAGCTTTTTCTCGCAGCCTCTGGATTGCACTGCTTGGACTCAAACTAAATCCAGCCGTTTGCTCCAATCTCCTGGCTCCTTCTCATTCTCTGGCTCATTTGGTCTCCACCTGAGTTCTCTCTTTCTCTGCAACCAGTCTCTCTATTACTGTCCCAGTAAAAAACACCTCTTTCCTCTCTTTATCGCTCCTTAAGTAGCTTCCCCTTTTCTCTTTCTTCTCCTGAGAGTTAAGCATATTCTATTTTGTCAAACCTTTCTCTGATTCGTCACCGTTACTGGCACTCAATTAGACACCACTTTCAAACATGAGTGCTTCCTTCTACAAACTATCTTTACCTTCATTGTTTAGGATTAAAGACATGTACCACCATGCCTGAACCTAAGCTTTTCTTTACCTGAAACTTGCTCTAAACCAGGCTGCCCTTGAACTCAGATCTGATTGCCTCTGCCTTCTGGATTAAAGGTATGTTTGTATTCCTGCTGGATCACACAGACTTAGAGGGTCTTTGGATGTGATCTCTTGCCGGAGCAGCCATGTTCTGAATTAAAATTCCTCTATACTTTTGTTTAAGTCTTTTTGTTTGTTTGTTTCTGAACATTTTGTTTTCTATTGGTCGGGAAGTGTTTTTTTCTTGTTTTTGAGACAGAGTCTCCTGCCTCTCTCTGTAGTCCAGACTGACCAACTTGCAATGACCTTGTTGCTTCAGCCTCCTGAATGCCCAGATTAGAGGCCTGAGTCACCTGGCTTCTTTTGACCCTCATGTCACCCAAAATCTCTACTTTATCAAGTGCTGAAAAGTATCTGTATAACAGGTCTCTATTAGTGTCACTTCAGTCCTTGGGGACATCTAATAGGTATTTACTTATTAGTAAATATACAATTTACAGCAGAATATTTTATATTATAGGAAATGGAGGTTGCATTTGGTTGAGAATAATCTGAACTTACTTCCTTATAATTAACATTTACTTTGATTAAAGAAAAGATAATGAGGGTACTAATAAAACCTTCTCATGTCATACCCAACATTCCAAGGGAAACAGGAGGGGGTGTGCAGGGTTCCTCTGTTACAGAGGCCTCCTGACACACGAACTTTCAACCTGAGGACAGAAGGCAGGAGTCTGACAGGACACAGGGAAGTATTAGGAAGACCCCATAGCTAGACTGTCTGGGTGTTGGCTGGAGGGGTCAGGTCTGTGCCAAGGGGTAGGCCAGAATCTGTAAGGGTGATGATGAGCTCACCGTTGGCACTGAATGGCAGCTATAGTAATACTTGGGGACCTAGGACAGACTGACAGTTCTTCATTCATTTTTTTCCATGGATAAAGAGACAGTAGTTATTATGAAGTCCCTGAAATGCCCATGAAAATTGATGTCAGGCTCTGAGTGACTCTAAGAAGAAAGACTGAATCACAGCCAGAACTGCCTGCCCTCCAAGAGCTGACGTGGGAACACCAGGAGGCAGTGAACTAATTGTCTGTCACTACGAAGAAACAATTAACAGCTCACATTTACACTTTTACTATGTGCCATGTACTGCTTTGAGCCCTTCCCAAGGATAAGAACACTTCATGCTCAAAATAGCCCCACAAGGTATAAGCTGTTACCATTCCTAGTCTAGAGATGGATAGCCAAGGCAGGAAGAGCCTGGGACATCACAGAAGACACAGCCTTATTTGTTTCTATCACTTTTGGGTTTTGTCTGTTTTGGATTCTAATCTTTTTGAGACCGGGTCTCACTGTATAGCTGTGGCCCCTGACTTACCATGTAGAATACGCTGGCCTCAGATTTGCAGTAATTTTCCTGTACCTGCGTTCTGAGTGCTAGGATCATAGGCTGAGGATGCCAGGGCACCTCCTCAGTGGCAAGCACGCAGGGCATCGGGTGGTCCTGGCTTACAGGCACTCTCCCCCAATTAACAGTCTAGTACAAATCCCCAAATCCTCTTTCTAGTCTCCCACCTCTTTAGATTTTGGAATCATGGGAGCAGAAACACCTCCCACAGTCAACTCTATGGCTGCCTAGGGGAGAGAGCTGTTCTTCACCTCTCAGAGCAGACATCTGTGTCAAGAAGCCTAATACATCCAAGATCCCATTAAAACCAAATCCTTCAGTGTTCCTCTGGGACTGAGCAGGGTGTGTGTGTGTGTGTATCAAATTCCAGTTCATGAAATATAAGGACCCGGCGAATCACAGAGAATCAGATAGGCTAAATCGCTTGCTTTAGGTCACACATCTATACAATGCCTAGTAAGCTTTGCTTCCCTGAAGTGAAGCATGGGGTCCTCTCCTTAAATGTCCAGTCATCTGTATGACTTGAGGAAGGTCATAAAGCCTCTCTAGTTTCAGTTTTCCACAACGAAATATAGACAATAGTCTGCTGTATACGCTCCACAGAATTACTGTGAGATGAGACCACACACGATTTGTCACACGGCTCTACCATCCCTCCAAGGAAAGGGGCACATTGTCCACTCTCCTTCCCTCCCTCCTCTGCTTCACAGATTTTGATACAAAGCAGCCTGATGACTAAGCCAGGGTAAGATGTAGACAGGCTTAGGCTGAGCTGACATGCCTCACCAACTGAATAAGCTCTGGGCTTCTGTTTCCAGTGACTTTGCATTGCTGTTGTTATTAACTGTGTTGCATGTATGTCATAAGAAAACACTGAGACGGAAGGTTGGAGTTCGAGGCCATCCTGGGCTACATAATAAAACCTTGTCTCAAATAATCAAACTGAAAACCAACCAAAGCAAACAAAAATCCCAAACAAGCATGCAGAGAGAAAACTAGGGTGGGGAAGGGGCGTCTCAACCTTCCCCTCCATAATAAAATTTGTCCAAAACCACTCCACACTGGTCCTTATCAGCTTCCTGGTTCCCACTCCTCTTACTAAACAATTGCTTTTACCCCTAACTTCTAGAGAGGAGGATTTTCTTTTTTATTAAGTAATATTTTTTTTACTAATTCTTTAGGAATTTCATATAATGTGTTTTGATATTTTCCTTTTCCCCCAACTCCTCCCAGGTCTACCCTCTCCACCTTCCACTCTCTACCCATCCTAGGCTTGAGTTTTCTTTTCTTTTTCTTTTTCTTTTTTTTTATGGCTTCCTGAACAAAACTCAGACATGTTCTACCACAGTCGGCATCTACAAGCCATTCTGCCTTTAGTTCTCTTGGGAAAGCCAGCTTTTGCTTCACCAACATTCCTCAATTGCTCATCCATTCCGGGGACTGACTTCTTGCCTATGGTGTTCCCTTTACCTCCCAGTGTAAACCAGAAAGTACTCTTCTCTGGTTGGAAAACCAATTCACTGTAGTCCAAACATACTCTCATGTATATCGGTGTCCAGGAAGCTTCACCTCCCCTCTCTAGGGACAACGGCCCCTCAGTCACTGCCTCCCTGAAGATCCTTTTTCCTCCCACTCTGAATGTAAGTAAACACCCTCACACCCCCCCATATACATGCATCTAGGCACACACTCACGCACACATGCACTCAAACATGCTCACGTGTCCTGGCTTCAGCAATAACCCATTGGCCAAGGATCCATGTGCTTCCGCTCAAACTCTGTCCTTCCGTCTGAAATCTAAATAGGAGTTTCCAGGTTTATTTTTCGTATACTCCACCCCTCAAGCCTAACAGTGCTTCCTCAGTCTTGTACAACCACTCTCTTCCGGTAATTTCATCAGCCACTAACTTAGGAGCCTTGTCACCTTCACCCCTCCTCTCCATGACCCTAGCTTCAAGTCCTTCCTGTAGATCCAACATTTGTCAGGCTGTCATTATGTCCCACTCTCTTTATTTATTTATTTATTTTTAACTAAAATTCCCTTTGGGAGCCTAGCTATAATTTTTCTGCATCCAAACCTATAACCGTCCACGGTTCTCTGGTGGGCAGGAAAGTCAGTCCCAGTTCTTGAGTCCAGCATTACACATTTTTACATTCACTGTTGGCTTTTTCATTGTGACCAGCCTGCTAAGTGCTGCAGTCATAGGTACAAATTAAAATAGAGTCATGTATTCCATAATAATATTTTGGCAAATGACAGAACACATTGCAACAGTGATCCCATAAGATTATATTGCTTAGTGATGTTTTGGCCATTTTTTTGTGTAAATACACTCTATAATGTTTACACTATCACTAGATGAAGCTACCTAGTGATTCATTTCTTAGACCTCGGCTCCATCCTAAAGCTGCACATGACTGCATATATATGTGTACTTGAATGGTTATCCTATCCCAAAATGAATTCAGAGCGAAGTGTTTTTTTAAGTCCTTTATTTTAAAGAGTTATTAAATGGTGAAGAAGCAGATTGTTAAAGGGAATTATTAATCAGTAACAGTTTTGAGTGCTTACTGTGTACCAATCAGTGGACTAAGTGTTTACATGTGCTGGCTTGTTTAATGTCACAAGGAACCTGTGAGTCATTCTCCTGGCTCATTGACAAGCGTCATGCTACAAAAGTTAAAACTGAGGACTAAGTGACAGGCTGATGTCAGTCAGAGACTAGGAAATAGTGAAGTTGAACAGGCACCCAGGTGTGTCTGACTTCTAAGTCCTTGAACTGACCTTCCTGCTCTACTTTAGCATTGCCAGCCTTTGCATGGTTGGGGCAAGGGCGGGGGTTGTGTCCATTGGCATTAGGACTCAGCCTTCCAGCTGCCCAACAGCAACAGAACTGGAAATCCCACACCTTAACCAAAACACATGGGATTCTTACTTAAAATACCAGATTAAAATAAAGAAATGGAAAGCTGTGGTCAAAAGTCACATCTTTCAGTAATAAGACATAGGTTGCACTGGGTATGTGGCTCAGTAATAAGGCACTTGCCTGGCATGTGAAATCCTACGTCTAAGCCCCAGCACCTAATAACAACAATAGTGTACAAATGGTGCCTGTGTTTAACAATAACACTGCACATTGAAATCCAGTAAGGGGAAAGTTAACATACCATTAATAAAGCAACAGTTTTTCTTTAACCACACTAACTCCCAAAATAATTGACAGAGAAACTATAATTTATTTTATAAGCTTTTTTTCATTTTATTTTATATTAATCACAGGTTATGTACTTTGTATCCCAGCTGTAGCCCCCTCCCGAATTCCCTCCCTTTCCCCCCCTTCCCTCCTTCATCTCCTCCCTGCACCTTTCTAAGTCCACTGATAGGGGAGGACCTCCTCTCCTTCCATCTAACTCTAGCTTATCAGGTCTCTTCGGGGATGGCTACAATGTCCTCTTCTGTGGCCTAGCAAGACTGCTCCTCCCTTGGGGGACAGGGAAGTCGAAGAGTCAGCCATTGAGTTCATGTCCAAAAGAGTTTCTGTTCCCCTTACTAGTATACCCACTTGGGTATTGAGCTACCATTTGCTACATACAAGCAGGGGTTCTAGGTTATAACCATACATGCCTCAAGATCCAGCTATACCACTCCTAGGCATATATCCAAAAGATGTTCAAGTACACAACAAGGACATTTGCTCAACTATGTTCGTAGCTGCTTTATTTGTAATAGGCAGAACCTGGAAACAACCCAGATGTCCCTCAGCTGAGGAATGGATACAGAAATTGTGGTACTTTAACACAATGGAATACTACTCAACAATTAAAAACAAGGAAATCATGAAATTTGCAGGCAAATAGTGGGACCTGGAAATGATCATCCTGAGTGAGGTATCCCAAAAGCAGAAAGACACACAGGGTATATACTCACTTATATAGACTTGTAAGATAGGATAAAAATACAGAAATCTATACACCTAAAGAAGATAAACAAGAAAGAGGACCTGGGGTAAGAGGATTAATCCTCACTTAGAAAGACAAATGGGACGGACATTGGATGTAGGAGTAAACAAGTAGCAGGACAAGAGCCAGCCACAGAGGGCCTCGAAAACACTCTTCCTAGCAGTGTATCAAAGCAAATATTAAGAAACATAACTAACCCTTTGGCAGAGTGCAGGGAATCATATGAAAGAAGGGGGAGCTAGTATGACCTGGAGAGGTCAGGAGCTCCACAAGGACCAAATATATCAGGACACAGGTGTCTTTTATTTTATAAGCTTTAAAGCACTAGAATTAGGCGGCTATCAAGCCTCTAAGCTGGTTAGCTATTTCTCACCTACACTCCCCAAGTTACTTGCCAATAAGTTGTCCTGTCTGGGCTGGATCTGCTCCATCAGGCCACGTACCCTTTCTCCATCTTTTTCCTTCCTTCCATGCTTCTACTCCAGCCTCATGTTCCTTCTCTTACCTCAAGCCTGAGCACCTCAACTCTGCCTACCTCTCTTCTGCCCAGCCCAGGCTGTCAGCAACTTTATTAACTAACCGGGGATTATTAGGGGGACAAAGTTATACAGCATCACTTGGTGTATGTGAGAATGTGCTCGTCTGAGGTGTAACCAGACCCTGGGGGGCCAGTTATTAACAAGTAGATACATTAGCAGCACCAGACCAACCCCCAACAGGAAAGAATTCAAGTGTTCGCCTCACAAAAAAATAATTTAAAAAAGGGGTTAGCTGTGAGGTGATTGATAATTTTCTTAGCTACAACAAAGGAATCACTCCCAAGATACATGTGATCAAATAACTATGTTTTATACCTTAAACATATCTAATTTTACTGCCAACCATATCTCAAAAATGCTAGAGGTATTACTTTTGTGGTGTTAATGGAAGACCCTGTAAGTCTAATGACAAGACAATGGTTACATACTTGTATTGGATAGGATTTAAGTCTCCTCTGCAATGTCCTTTGTTGAAACAAACATCCCACCCCATTCTCACTTAGGTCTCAAGCTAAAGGGACTTGCCAAGGTCACACTGCTCGTACTTGGCCACATTTTTAACTCTTCTGTGCTGCCTCCAACCGACACTACTTATTCCTGGATACAAGTCATTGTCTGGTAAATCTTATTTTCCAGCACTTTCATGGTATTGGTAGCAGTCACATCAGTAGAGCTACATGAAACGGTCACTGCACATGATCCTTAAACCCAGAGGATTTTCTGAATCCAGAAGTTGTCCCCGCATGCAAAAGGGCTCCGTTGGAGGCATTTCTTTGTGAGGGGATTTGCTATGCCGTGACTTTATCTGAACATTTAGCCCTTCTGCAAATTCCACTTCAAAGGGTCCATCTTGCTTCTCTGCAGCTGGCATTCCTGAGCCAATCAGAGATTAGTGGAGCTTCTCTTTCCACTTCAGAAAGGCAACTGAGGGATCCAGGCTGTCTACCCACCATTCCCTGGCTGATGGGGCTGAGTAGAGACAGGCAGCTTCCCTGGGTCTGATCAGATATGACACCTGGATGTCAAAACACCTACAGAGACCAGACTTTCCCAGGACCCAAACCAGCCTACAGCTCAGGAGCCCTCCTCTGATGCTGACACACCACTGCCCCTGTCAGGGAGAGCTGAGGAAGCAAGGAAGGCCCCACAGAGCCTCTGCTCACACTCAGGATGCCTTAAGCCAACTTACAGTCGTCCGGTCTACCAAAAGTGCTCACCCAGAGCAAACAGCCAATACAGTAGCCCGTGGTCTGACCATGACTAGCAATATGGCTCCAGGATGTAATGGTCATGTTTAGAGACTCACTTCTAGCACTCCCAGGAGGAGGCACAGGATAGAGGTATAGAAAATATTTCTCCATCAGCATTCCCCTGTCCTCACACCCTTAACAGACAAACAGACAGACCAGACACACACACACACACCTTTGTTGGTTACTAGGCAACCCATCATGAGTCATCCCATCTCCAGGTATATTAGCAGAACAGAGAATGGCTTCTGTTTGTTTGTTGAAAGCTTTGACATTAATTTTCTCTTAGTAGCTTGGTTTGATATTGATAATACTCACACAAGCCTCTTCTCCACAGAAATCCTAAACTTGGTCAGCTTAGCTCACTTAATCTTAAAAAGCAATTGACTTTTCTTTTTTCTTTCCACATCAGGTCGGGGATGAGGAATCCAGAGTTTAGCAAAAATGCTAAAATTAGCAAGGATTAGAAATGCCAGAGCTAGAGCTATGAGGTAGGGTGTAGAGACCGTATCCCCTCTGCTTGGGGTTGGGAGGAGCACCCTGAGAAGCATCTGGTCTGAGTGAGAAGCCAGGCCTTCCAGCTGCCGGACTCCTGCAGCATCTAAATAAGCAGGCACTGGAGAGAGCCTGGGGGAGCAGCGCCCTCACTGCTATTTTAGGCCTGGAAGTCTTCACAGCTCATTGGCTCTGCATGCCAAGCAGCAAGGTCCTCAGAGAAGGACCAGACACGGGAGGACTTTACCAAGAACAGAAAGATGTCAGCAGAGAAAATAAGAGGAGACAAGGGGCCAAACACAAGCCCTGAAAATGTCCGGGGGGATGGAAGTGGAGTGACCTATCTGCCACACAACAGTGAAGACCAGAGCTCTGGTCTCCAACACCCATGTAAATGTTGGATGAGCATGGCAGACTGGTGATGATCCCGGAAATCAGGTGGAGACAGGATCCTTGCCTCTAATGAACTAGCCTAGGTGACTCAGGAAACTCTGGAATCAGTGAGGAACCTTGCTTTATAACATATAATGGAAAACAGTGAAGGGAAGCATCCAGGATCAGCCTCGGCCATACACATGCATGCATATATGTACTTGTGAGCATACACACACATATAGCCACACACAGATCAAGCAAATACATATACACACAAATATATATACACACACACATAACTATATACACATACATATATACCCACACATAGAAGGGCAAGCACACACACATACGAACCTACACACAGAAGAACAAGCATACACACATGATTGTTTAAAAGCAAGCCAACAGATATCACCTAACCATAGAACATGTCTCTCAGGACTTCTGCTTGGGTCTACCCATGGGCACCTCTGCTGCTTTGGACGCAGGCCCTTTCTTGGGTGTAAAAGACAGGCACCAGTTACTGACCTTGCCCCGTGTATTTTCAGGAGGCACAGTCATGTGACCAAATAGTTTCCTGGTAGTTAATTACTAGGTGGAAGCCAGGGCCCTGAGCACACAAAAGAAAAATGATGGTTTCCTGGACCGCAGTTAATCAACTTTTAGTCCCGAGGACAAAATACCTAAGACAGATAACTTGTAAAAAGGAAAGGTTTCTTTCTGTCACAGTTTCTGTGGTTCTAGTCCATGGTCACATTGGCTCTGTTATCTTTGAGAACTGTGGTGAGGCAGGACATCACAGTGGGGAGTGCGTAGTCGTGTGTGCATGGTAGTGTGTGCATAGTCGTGTGTGCATGGTAGTACAAGCTGCCTGATTCATGGGATCTTGGAAGAAAAAAAAAAAGAGCAAGGAGCCAGGGCCCCACTCTCTCTCTTTCAAGAGCATATCTTGTGGTGCTGGAACTTTCTTTCCTTAGACCTTACCTTGTCAAGTCTCGACCACCTAACAGTAGCACCAACCGGCCATTGGCCAAGCCTGTAGCCTATGACCCTTTAGGGGAGTTCTGCGAATCCAGACCACCACATCCTGGTTCTTAAGCCCCTGTCTTAGTGCAGAGCATGGTCCCGTTATGTCGAAGTGGAGGTATTTGACCTTTCAAAATTTCCTTCAGCTGAAGGAAATTGCTACTTGAGGACAAGCAGAAACAGCATGGACAATTTCACGTCAGCTCACCTCTCCCCTCCTACAAGGCAAATGGCAGCTGTCAAGGCTTTTCATCATGTTCCCTTGCAAAACCCAGACAGGGACGGCAATATGGCCACCTCTCGAGCTGTTTGCTTGGAGCCTGTAATCACCTGTAGCTGCCGGAGCAGCCAACAGCTGTTTCCAGATCTGGAGAGAAAGGCAATTCTTTTTGCAATTTTTCATTTTTGTGAAGTTTTCTGGATGTATACTGTTTCCCAGGTTTGCCTCCAACTCACTGTGTATCAGAGGGTAAAAGAGGCAGGGCAAAGAAAGACCCCAAAGATAATGCCCCATTCACCGCGGCTGCTCTAATTCTGAATAAAGGGGGTGGTAGAAATATTTCTGAACTGCTAGATCGCATTCCCAGACCTAGCCCCCCAGTAGCAGGATTTAGTGGCTATCTCGATGTTTACCTCCTGCGGGCCCCGTGACCTTGACTGATCCCCAAGAAGCAGGAGCTGCAGAGCCTTTGGTCTCCTGCAACACTGGAGCCCCGGGGAGTGAAATTTGATGACCTTAGCCTTATGAATTGCCCACAGTAGCTCTTGGTTCCACTCTCCTTCATTTGTGAGGTCTCTCAGCACCTTGACATTTCCTAGTCACAGTTGCTCTCACCCGCCTCATTTCCTACCTCTTTGAAAAGGTCTCCTCGGTCGCCTTTGAGTAGAAACTAAAAATACCAGATTATACGTATCCCAACATGGCGTAAAGCTCAGTCTATCTGAGGTCAATCACCCAGGGGCTTGAATAAGCAGATTTTTTGCATTGGTTATCGTGCTCAGTTTTCAGAAAAGGACCATCTCACCTCATGGGAATGGTTTTACCCTGTTAAACTCCAGAAACCACAACGTAAGCTCTACTCCATCCCATCCTGTCAAAGTCAGAATCAGAACTAAAGGGTTTCCGTATGTCCTGGGGCACTAACCGCAGTAACATCCTTGACGCTGGCACAAGCGGAATGGTGCCAGCTGTGAGGAGCCTGGAGGGACTTGCTTCTGGTTGCAGCGGGTTTGCTACCTCCCTCTGCCTTTGCTCTCCAAAGCACTAAGCTTGAGGCTTACGGTGTGTATCTGCATTCTCCAAGCTTTGCCCCAGGCTCCAAGCCCCATCTGCCTAAGCCTGTATGATTTATCTCATGTTCGTGGATTCCTTTAAATTCCAGCTGTTCTCCCTTCTATCCTTAATGTGCCTTTCTGTTGTTGAAAATGCCTTCAGGCCGCTTCTGGAATGATCGCTCCCCCTTTCAGCTCTGTCATCGGCATGCTGCTAACTGAGTCCTCCTAAAAGCCCAACTTGGCTGGGGACTCCTTTGGATAGATGTCTCTTCCAAAACTGAGCCTGAAGAACAGGGTGTTTTAACATCTCTCTCGGGGGAATCCCTGGAGTAGAGGGGAGGCTGCAGGGCTGGATGGAATTGCAGAAAGTGAAGCTCCAGGGTTCTCCGAATCTAGGCAGGTGGTGTCCCTGGGGACTGGGATGAGGAATGAGTGTACTGTCCCTCTCTTGCAATTTAGATGCTTGACAATGAGTGGTGTTATAGTTCCCCTGTCTTAGCTCCTGTTTCTAGAGGATTCTCTTGCAACCAGAATTTCATACTTGTCTATGTTTTGCCGTTCAGAGAGAATGACTCTGCACTGTTATCAGGCCATGTGAATATACATGTAGGTGTATTAACTGTGCTTCTTGAGCAAGCGTAAGATAGGGGATGGGGTTGGAAAACGGGAAGGACTTTCAGAGTCAGGCTAAACTGGATTCAAATGCTGACCAAGACACTTGCCAGATATATGTGTGACCTTAATAAATTATTCGAATTCTCTACAACTTCAATTTTGTCATTGATAAAACATGACCTAAAGTGATTTTCAGGCCATCCATGCTATTACCTTCCTGATTTTACAGATGATAAAACATTCAGAAAGTAATTTGTCCAACATGCAGCAATCCATAGAACGCGTCAAACACGAGGAGCTTGGGATGCTGAAATTCCGTGACTTGGGCTCTGCTGTGGAGAAAAGGGGATATAGGGGAATGCCTAAGACCCCCATTTCTCTCCAACACTTTTTTATATCTCCCTTGTTGGCTCTGACTAGCTGGCCACCACTATGTGGTCCTTTGTATCTGAATGGTCCCCATAGGCTCATATAGTTGAATGCTAATTGCCACGGAGTGGCACTATTTGAAAGGTTAGGAGGTGTGGCCTTGTTAGAGAAAGTATGTTACTGGGGGGTGGGCTTTGAGGTTTCAAAAGCCCATGCCAAACCCGGTCTCTTCCTCTCTGCCTGTGGACTGAGATGTAGAAATCTCAACCCCAGCCTCCCATGCTGTCATGCTTCCTGCCATGCCGATAACGGACTACACTTCTGAAACTCTAAGACAGCTTCCAAATCAAATGTTTTCTTTTTTTTAAGAGTCACCATGGTCGTGGCATCTCTTCACAGTGATAAATAGTGGCTGAAATACTCCCAAAGATTTTAAAGACCTACATCTGACATGTGGAAGTCAATTTCAGACTGACTGAGATGCTTACTGCCGGCTGGCTCCCATAGTTCCAGAAGGTGCTATGCAGGCTGCTGGAAAAGAGAAGACATATGTGGTCCTACCCAGAGCTGGGCCCTGCATGCTACAACACTGACCTTGACAGGCCAGATGTAACCTCTGGCGCAACAGTAGCATGACTGTTATGAGAGCAACCACCCACAAGGCTCAGGGGGCATTGAGAAAGAGTGGGCAAAAAGATGTATCCAAAAGATAGTGAGGCGTGCTGCGGATGCTACGTGGCCGCTTTCTGCAAAAGTTAATGCTACTCATTAACTCAGCGACGGCTGTGGCTTCCTGCACAAGATCAAACCAGTCAAAGCATAGCATGAGGCCCCTCCCCTAAGCAAGGAGCTACTGGAATTTGATAGCTGCGGAGCGAGGAGAGTGAGTCGCTTTTCTTCCAGGGCGTGGCTACTGGTTGGCTGCACACACTCCAGTGGATGGGTCCCAGCTCCATGCAGACACAGGCAGCGCCAAGTGGACTCAGTGGACAATTCAAACAAAAAGATGACGGCATGAACTTGAGAGGGGTGGATGTTACAGGGCTAAGGAGAGGAATTGGAGGGAGAAATGGAGGGAAGAATATGAGCAGAGACATCATACACATGTATGAAATTACCAAAGAATACATTTGAAGAATTTTAAGCATAAAGTCCTATACCTATGGGGTTGTTGGTGGGGGGCACATAGAGCCCAGAACCGAGAAGATGTCACTGACCCAGTAGAAGGACTAAAGAAGACACTAGAATGGTACAGACACTACAGAGTTAAGGTGCTGCAAATCTTTACAGCGATGAGGTCTTACGATGACTCTTCACCCAGGGCCACCCACTCTGGACAGCCTTGCAAGGTCCCTCAACTAAGAAGCAGCTGGGTTGAGGCTGGACCTGGCCAGCTGCCTGTAGTGCCTTGAGCTCCATTTATAGGGTTGGCTCACAGGGAGCACCAGGAAAGTGGGGTTGTTACTTCATTCGAAATGCCTTGGGGAGTTTGAACAAGAAGAAACCTCACGGCAGAGCAAATGTGTAAAACAAAATGTGACTCTGCCTCTGTTTTAAGTCTTAATTTTAGTTTTATAAAAGGAAGCTTCACTTGGAAGTAATTAGGGACCAGAGCAGATGGTTGAGACTGGGGTGTTGCTTCCCAAGCTGGCCAGCTTTTTAACGAAGGGACAAAGGCAGGCAGTCCAGAATTAAGAATTTGTCTGATCCTTGCTTACATCCCTCCGAGGCAGAATAAGCCTTTATAATTTCCTGCCTGATAGGTCTCTGTTATAGGGGCACCTTGGGAGCACACCTGAATTTGTGCTAATGGTGGCAGTGACCTCTAGGCAGTGACCAGGAGGGAAGCTGGTCATGCCAGAAAGACCGACGGTGAAGACTAGAGGACCCAAGGAGGCAGGACATTCACACATTGAGAGGAAGCGCGTGGCCAGTGATTCCATCAATACCTGTGTACTGAGCCCCTTTAAAAACTGTGGACACCGAGACACAGTGTCTTCGTTACTGCTCTACTGCTGTGAAGAGACACCATAGCCACAGCAACTCTTCTAAAAGAAAGCATTTAACTGGAGCTGGCTTACGTTTTCTGAGATTTAGACCATTGCCATCATGGCAGGAAGCGTGGCAGTATTTGGGAAGACGTAGTCCTGGAGAGACAGTTGAATTCCTTCAAATAGAGCCACACCCTGGTGACCAAACCTTCCAATTTATGAGCCCGGATGATACTAATTCTTTGCATTGAGTCACTTCTAGATTTTGTAGGGGAGGGACCCGGAAGCAGCTGAAGGTCTGTTTGCTGCCCATTTGCTATCCACCAATGAGTACCTCTCCCTAACTGCTGTCTGTGGCTGAGTGGCAAAAAGAGAGGAGGCTCCAAACACCTGCATGGGCCAGCTGGACTGACAGCTCGCTCTCCCCCACACTTCACCCCACTTTCTTCCACAAGTCCTTAAAAAAAAGCCCAGACTAGCAACTCAGTGGTACCTCACTTATTCCATTCCCAGGGGCCCCTCCTGCTCTACAGAACCCTCTGCCTTTCAACCTCTTCTATAATAAAAGACTTTTTTATTCTAAAACTCACACTCTGTGGTCTGGTGAACCTCATTCTTTGAGTCTGAAGGGCATGAACCTAAAAGCAGCTGACTCAAGGTGGCTTTGGTGACTGTTGAGGTTCAGGGTCCCATCTCTTAAGCTAAGCCACTCAAGAGCCAAAAAAATAACCCCCCAAAACAAGACTCTGCCACTCTCAAAGACACCCCAGTCTTCTGATAATCAACTTGACAGTATGTCTTATCATTGATTTGGTTCTGACTTGAACTTTCTGTTCAAAACACCCTGAAACTGTAGTAGTATTGTGCTTTCCTGGACTTTGTGAGTCATCTTATCAGGGTGTCTCAGCTGAGGCAGTGGTGGAACACCCCCTCCCCCAGACCTGCAGCTAATTCCTTAGAAGTGTGGGTAGCCTGAGAACCTGGGAGCTTGTGGGAAGTCTTGTAAGGCGTGATGCTATCAACTGCTGTTGTTTTTTGTCCATCATTGCCTGAGCCCCTTTAAAAACTGTGGACACTGAGACACAGTGTCTTCGTTACTGCTCTACTGCTGTGAAGAGACACCATAGCCACAGCAACTCTTCTAAAAGAAAGCATTTAACTGGAGCTGGCTTACGTTTTCTGAGATTTAGACCATTGCCATCAGCATGGTCATCAGCATTGACCATCAGCATGGTCCTTGACCTCTTCTTCCCACAGCCCCCTAACTTAGAGGCCGTGTCTGAAATACTGTAATGTCCTCTCAAGACCTCCAGTGTATTCTTTATTCAGAAGCTTCAGTTATTATCTACTGACAAAAATTTAAAAAATTATGTAGATTAGATACATCACGATCTATCCCACACCTGCATTTGTATTCTCTTCAAGGACCTTGTGTATTTGACCCTTGTATCTTTGAGGAGTTCAAACAAGATGTAATCTTTTGTCTTCATTTGGGTTAGGGATGGTTCTCACATACTTCCTTGGTTATTAGAGGCACGTACTAAAGTGGGCCTGCTACCAAAGTGAAAGTTAGGTCTTGATAATCTCAGGGTCAGTGTCCTCTCTGGGGGAGTGGGGACAGCAAGAGTGGTACCAGGGTGGTAGCCATGCCCAGGTGAATCATCCACGGTTCACAGGAGAAGCCCGAATCTGCTGAGTAAATAAGTGGAGAGTGGAAAGAAATCAATCAGTTGGGCTACAGGAAAACCTCAGTCAAACAGAAACATCACCACCAAGGTTTGCTTTGATGCTCAGGGCAGCACATAGGACCAGGTCTTCGCATGGCAGGCCTCTTGCATATGATTGTAGTCGAAGTTTTGGTGTCTTTAAACTTTCAGTTATGCTATGTAAACATGCATTTGCTTTAATCCCAGGTGTGGGATATTGGGGGTGCTACAGGCTATCCACAGCAGCAGACTATTTGCCTCATGCGGGCTCTTTGCCAGCTGCAGATCATTTATTTCTGAGGACTCTGGACAGGGAATAAACGCCAGAGCTGGGGTGGGAGGCTCTGAGGAAGAAGGCAGCGGATGCTGCTTTCTTCCTGCTGATCCTAGTTGCTCTTGTTGCAGTTTGACAAAAGAAGAGGTTGGAGATATCCTGACTGTGCAGATCGGACTCATCCCAAGGAAGCCAACGACCCTAACCAGCAGGAATTAGCTGAAGAGAATTATGCCCCCTCTCCTCACTGACCTTCTTTCTCTCCTAACTGGTGTTGGGGTGTTGGAAAGGATTGGGGTAAAGGGAGGTGGAGGCATAAGAACCCAAATGAAATAGATAAAAAATAAATGCTTACACATGATCAGCTGGACTCTCACAGGCTGGAGAAGAAGGTTGGGGACTTTAGCACATCAGTCTGGAGAACTCTGTAGCAGATGAAGAATGACATGACACCAGGTCTGGCTTGGATGGAATCTCCAGCTCCCACATCGTCTCTGTCAACTGATGCAACTTGGATGTATTTGCATCCCAACAGGCCCAGCTCACCTGTGGACCTTAACCAGCCAAAGACATCTGCATCCTGGTGAATGTAGGAAAGCATCAGCGCCAAGCTATAAGATGTCTTGGCTCTGGATGAAGAAGGTAAGGAACAGGGGAACTGATGACTTGTTCACATTTCCCTTCCTCCCCAACACCATCATGTCCTTTCTTCAGGATGATTCTTTCGTTTGTATTAACAGTGTACTGAACACACCAGAAAGCTGCAGCCCTTGAATACACCTTCAAAAGTAAGGACTGGGAAATGGCTTAGTGGTTAAACAAGTTTGCTATGGCTGGAATTTGCTTCCCAGGATGGTGGGCCACTCACAGCTGTCTGGAACTCTAACTCAAGAGGAACTAATAGTCATCTTCTATCACCTGCACACAGGTAAACACACACACACACCTCACAAAATAAAACTTAAAAAAAAGAAAACCTCAGGACATAGTTTCCAATGTGAGTAATACCAGTGAATGTTAATGGAAACAGGTTTTAATTGGTTCTAGAAATGAAGATTTACAACAAACAAATCTCATTAAGATGTCACCAAAGACCAAACTGAGCAGGGCACAGGGGTCTTATATGAGACAGTTTCTCCAACCAAGGACCATATATGGATATGGCCTAGAACCCCCGCTCAGATGTGGCCCATGATAGCTCAATGTCAAACTGAAGACTCTAGTAAGGGAAACAGGGACTGTTTCAGTCATGAACTTGATGGCTGAGTCTTTGACCCTCCCCCATACATGCCAGGGAGTAACAGCCTGGCTAGATCCCAGGGGAGGACATTGCAATCAGTCCTGAGGAGACAAGATGATCTGGGGTTGGATGGAAGGGGAGGAGGTCCTCCCCCGTTGGTGGACTTGGAGGGGGTGGGGAGGGTAGGAGGGAATAAGGGAGGGGGCTACGTCTGGGATGCAAAGTACCTAACCTGTGATTGGTATAAAAATAAATAAATTAAAAAAAGATGTCACCATAGTGTCAAATTTAGGCCAAACAGATATGATCCTAGTGCCCTTATCCCACAGATCCATGTCTTGTTGGAAGTAAATGTATTTCCACAGATATTAAGAAGGAAAGAAAGCTGAGCGAGAACTGCCAGGAAGCATATCAATGCCATTTTTAAGCACCCATCATTGTCCACTGGCCAAATCGATTGGAAAATAACAAGGAGAGCTGTTTTAATTCTAAGAAAGAAAAGCCATGCAGAAGAGGCAGAAAGTGAAAGAAGTACTTACTTTTTATGAGCCTGTTGGCTGGTGCTCAATATTCGTATTTCATGTTATCAATCTTGTCCTCTTTTTTATTTTAAACTCAAAATAGCCTTTAACCGTAGTCCGAATAAAGGCATGTTGCATCCTCACTGGCCCCTCTCCATGTTAGCTATTCTAGCTCATGACCGCATTGCCATTTGTTGAACAATCTTCCAATTTTGTCTAACAGTTGCAACTTACATTTTGGAAACATGTAATCAGTGTAAGGACTTGAAAAAAAAAAACCAACAAAACGAACAAAAAACCCAACAACCACCTCTTTACTGCAAAACATCATTTCTTTCCTTGGCATCAGTCCTCAGAGGCCTTAAATAAATCTGAACAATGACCCTTCACAGAGTAATCTTGTTCTTTCCCTCTTCCAACTTCCAGACCACCTCCAATTTCTTTATTGAGCTTCTGATTGGGTTTCTGGGTCAGCAGAAGGTGAATGGCTCCCTGTGTCAGGGAGGCAGAATGCTTGCAAAATGGATCTTGCCTTATCTCAGCAAATGGTGCCCAGCTGTCAAGGGTACAGGACATACTAGAGGCTGTGGTTAGAAAGAAGCGCAGGGTGCAGAGCTTCAAAGGGCCAAAGCTCCTGTAGTGTCTTTTCCATTCTGTTTTCTTGACATGAATCTGTTCCATTGGCAGGCCCCGGAAAAAGGCGTCCCAATAGAGCTATGGAGCAGTCACTGGGAAGAGTCATTTGTAGAAGGCTCAGCTATATTAGAGCTGAGGAGTTGGATGCTTAGAGTCTGAAGGGCTTTTGTTTGTTTGTTTCGCTTGGGCAGAATTCTAATCTGGCCTATAAAATACTGCTGACATTTCCAAAGAAAATAGCTAATTGAATCATGAATGTAAAATAAGAGCTGGTTTTTTGGTACATAAGGAGAAAAGGTTCAAACCTGACAGTCTTCAACCTTCAGAAAAATGCAGAGTAATGGAATAACTCATATCAGTGCCCTAAAAGTGTTGGTGACCTTGATCCAGTTGCAAAGTAGCATGTCAGGGGAGACAATTTTGATGGCTCTTATTCTACATGGAACTTATTAGCTTCGGTCTTTTTTTTTCGTTTGGATTTTTAAGGCAGGGTTTCTCTTTGTAACAACCCTGGTTATCCTAAAACTCACTTTCAAGGCTGGCCTTGAACTCATTAAGATCTGCCTGCCTCTGCCTCCTGAGTGCTGGGATGGAAGGCCTGTGCCACCACACCTAGCTGTCTCAGTCCATCATGAGCCACATGCAATCATTAATTTAATCAGTGGGCACCTATTAGCTTCCTACTGTGTGCCCAAGTCTGAGGAAGCACAGCTACTCTGCCAGCTTTCTGTCACTGTTGCAAAACACTCGAGATAAGCAAGTTAAAGGAATAAAAGTTCATTTCCTCTCATGGCACTGGAAGTTTTAGTCTATGATGATCAGTTAGGTCTGTACTTGGGGGCTTGTGGAGAGATAGTGCATGTTGGTAAGAAGCCAATGGTACAGCAAAGCTTCTCACACCATGAAAGTCAGGAAGCATAGAGAGAGAGAAAAGGACCAGGATTCCAATATCCCCTTTAAAAGTGTACCCCAGTATGGTGACTTGGATAAGAATGGTCCCTACAGACTCATATATTTGAATGCTTGGTCATTAGGGAGTGGTGCTACTTGACAGTGGTGAGGAGGTGTGGCCTTATTGGAGGAAATGTGTCACTGGAGTGGACTTTGAGTTTTCAAAAGCCCATGACAGGCCCAGTATCTCTCTCTTCCTGTTGTCTGCAGATCAAAGATGTAGAACTCTCAGCTACTTCTCCAGCACCATGTCTGCCTGCCTGCTGCCATGCTTTCTGCCATGATGGTAATGGACCAAACCTCTGAAACTATGAGCCAGCCCTGACTGAATGTTTTCTCTTATGAGAGCTGCTGTGATCCTGGTGTCTCTTAACAGCAATAGTAACCCTAACTAAGACACCCAGTAACTTCCTTCCATTGGGTCCACCTTCGAAAGGGTGGACCACCTTCCAGTGGCGTCACAGGCTAGTATAGTGACAAGCCTTTAAGCAAGGGAGACTTTGGGGGAACATTTCATATAAAAACCATAGTATTGACCTTCCAAAGAACCTTCCAGACAAGGGAACATTTTTTCCCCAATGTGAAGGATTAAAAAAAATGTATTCTTATAAACAAGGAGTTTTGTCTACAAGACCATCTATGGCTGCCACATGTACCATACTTTCTATTCCATATTTGGTAAGAGTGAGCAGCCATCAAAGTCCCATAAAATGATTATAAATGGCATGCATTTATTGTCAGACACTAAATGATGAGAAGCAGTAGTAAGTACCAGCCATGTAGCATTTTATGTGTGCAAAGTGCCTTCGCATCATATTTTATGGCTTGTTCTACATAATGGTGGCATGTGAGATGGGCTGGAACAGCCTCTCTTTTAGAGTTGGGAGATGGCGGCAATCACAGGCTCATCAGTGTCCTTTTAAAATGCTATTTGCCTCAAGGGTTTGAAAAAAGGTCATCACATTCTTAAAATTTCTTACAATTTGCATCCTGCATATTCAGGGTTGGTTCACTTGGTCTTTTTTTTTTTTTTAAAAATAATGATTTAGATTCAAATCTCAAACTTGTACAGGCCACATCCGTATGCAGCTGCCAGGATGAGCCACTATAGACCTGACCCACCCCTTTTAGCCTCCCTCAGAATCAATAGCTGTTACCACATGGCACCAGAATTCCATTTCTCCCTTCCATCACTTTCCTTATTGCTCAAGGGCAGCCAAAGGTTCCCTCCTGTCTGCACCTCTTTTTCTTTCAAGAGAATGATCTGTGGGGTGATCACGGTACTATCTTTTGGCAATCATCCCTTCCACTTTTCTATTATCTCCCGAAAACCTACAGTTAGAGACTGGCTTTGGGGCATCAGGAGTTAAGATATGATCAAGAACTTTGGTTTTGTTTTAGTTTTAGTTTTTTAAGACATGGTTTCTCTGTGTAGCCTCAGCTGTCCTGGACTATAGACAACGCTGGCCTTGAACTCACAGTGATCTGCCTGCCTTTGTCTCCCTGAGTGCTGGGACTAAAGGTGTGTGCTACCATGCTTGACTCAAGTCCTTCAAGCATGTGTTCCTGAGCACTGGGCTTAAAGGGACCAGTCCTCATCCAAGAGAACACTGTCTGGTGAGGAAACCTAGAAAGGTCAGCCAGCCATAACTGTGGACATTATGAGAGCACTGAAGGCTGTGGCATGGTGAGGGAAATACCTGCCCTGGGTCTGAGAGGTCAAGTGAGGAGCCTCAGACTCTCTAGCCTTACCGCTTGGTTCTTTGGCATCAGCTTAGAAATGACAATGTTCCTGGGATCTAAGGAGCCAACGACAATGGCTTGGATTGGAAAACGGACTGCACAGCACTGCCTTTAAGCTCTAGTCAGTTAAGGAAAGAGGCATTCTTTGTGTTTGGTTATGACACAAGTCCATGTCATATCTGGGGCTGAGTGTTCCCTTCGGTTCACCTTTGGCAGCACATCTCCTGACATGTGACAAACAGCTGGATCGGGCTCAGACCCAGAGGAAGTATCAGCCCCTTCACACAGATTGAAGGGTCGGTTTTAAATCACTTTGACAAATCCCTCGGCTAGTCTCAGTGCTGGGGTCAGGAAATAGCTTTTTATTTAATTTGGTGTGTGACTTTTGCAGGTCATTTGACCACTTTGAGCTTCTCTGTCTCATTTAAGTTATAGGATTTATTACGCCTGCTCCACTTGCCAAACATGTTTGCACAGAGGATGGAATCACACGTATTGCATGTATGTGATGAGTTTAACATATACATAAGTAAAGTCCGTGGCTGTGTCTGATGTCTCTGTGTGATCTCTCACTCCTGCCTCTAGTTTGGAAATTCCTGTCAAACACAGGAGTGTTTGAAGGAGAGTGTTTCAATGTGTCCCCTCTTTTGCCCTCCCACTATCAGATGTCACCCACCTCTATTGACTACCCCGTATTATTTGATTGCTAGATGCTCACATGGCCATACTGTTCCATTCCAAGAGCTGGTCCATGCTGTCACTTAAAGTCATCAAAAAGTTCAAATGGCCCCTTCTAATTTAGTGTCATTAAACCCATATTCTATACGTCTATTCTGAGACAAGTATGAGTGGAGGCTCCCACAGTGCTTCAAAGAAGAAAACTCTGTCAGCAGACATCACCAGGCTGAGTTATCACAGTGGTCAGTGGTATCTTCCCAGGATGCCTGTGTCTTCACACTTGAAGATTGTAATCTGGCACATCTCCTGTGCACACCTGGGGCTATTTAAGCAATAACAGAATCAGGCCTCGCTCCCCCTCCTCCTATATTATCTTGTCTGCCCTTGGGAAGGGGCACACGTGGAGTTTAAGACAACCAGCTCATTAACATCCACCTTGACTATGCCCTGTCCAAATTTGCAGTCCATCGTTTAAGTGCTCAGTAAGTGATTCTGAAATAAATGATTAGAACATTTTACAGGCTGAATTATGTTCGCTCTAGAATTCCCAGTTTGAAATCTAACTTCAAGTGCCTCTGAATATAATTGCACTGGAGATCAAGTACTTAAAGGGTTAAGTTAAAAAATGAGTGGTGACTCACGCCTTTAATCCCAGCACTCAGGGAAGCAGAGGCAAGCAGATTGCTGTGAGATCAAGACCAGCCTGGTCTACAAGGCAAGTCCAGGACAGCAAGGCTACACAGAGAAATCCTGTCTTGGAAAACAAAAAGCAAAACAAACAAAAAAAGAGTTAAGAGTGAGTCCTGTATTTCTCTTTGCTACAACACAACCACAGATAAAAGCAGTTTAAAAAGGGTTCTTTTGGGTTTCCAGTTTGAGGATACAATGTGTCGTTTGCACAGCAGTGATGGCAGCGGGAATTGGAGCCAGCACACTACCTCCATAGTCAGGTGGCAGCTCCGCCGTCATCAGAGCTGTATCTAGAGCATTGAGCCGTTTGTTAAGCCAACGGATGGCCTCAGAGCATAGCATTACAACAGTAGTCTGTGCCAGGCAGGTTACTATGGGGATGGATTTGAATGCTCTTTCCTCAGAGCATCTGTTCTGAAAGCAATGCGCACTGGTGCTCTGCTCACTTTCTCCTTTCTCTTCAGTCAGGTACCCACCCCAGAGAACAATGTCACCTACTTTTAGGGTGGGTCTCCCACCTCAATTAAAACAGTCCCCAAAAGTCCCTCACAGACATGCCAAAAGGTTTAATTCCTGGGTGATCTAGATCTTGTCAAGTTGATAAAGTTAATCACCACAGGCTCTAATCTAAGATGACAAGTGTCCTTAGAAGGAGAGATAGTAGGACACATACCGAACAAAGATCACAGAGGACATAGCGTGTCCAGCCAGTGAGAGATGTTGACATTCTTGAGCTTCTAAACTACAGAACCTCAGGAAAATAAATTTCTGTTGGTTAAACTGCCTGGTTTGTGGACTTTTGCTTTGGCAGTCTTAGCAAATGAGTGTGATCTAGTTATGAACATGCAAAAGTAGTCACCCTACTTTAGGCCAGAAGGCAGTTGCCCACTGCAAATAAAGAGTCCCAACCAGGAAATGAGTGATCTGCCCACAATAGGGCTCTGTGCAAACCATTTCCATAGCTACCATTCTTCTTGGACGCCATACAAATCTGCAAGAAGCACCTGGTGGCAAACAATCAATAGTATAAAAAGCACAAACTTTCACAGCAGGAAAGGCAAGAACTTCTCTCTGGGTTTTTGCAAGGTCTCTTTGGGTCAGGCTAGGAGAAGATACTCTTTTTTTCCCCATTTTACAGGAATGTGACTTAGATTATGCCATCACCCTGTGGCCAATCCAGAACAGATTCACGAATTTTCCATCCACAGTATGCACACCTGACTCATGTCATCTCTCCTTCCTCTCTCCGTTTGCTTTTGGATCAATGGCAAAGGGATTTAGAAAACTGGGAGTCAAGAGTCAGCAACTGAGGGTGAGTATCCCTGCCCAAGCGGTGGCCTCGGGAACTGGGACAGAGCTAAGGCTTCACCCCTGAATTATACCATGCCTCTACTTACAGCCTTGAGCATCCAACAGACTGTCCCCGGGAGCCCAGGCACCTGGAGGAAGCATGAATACTGAGGAGCTGATGAGCACAGGCAGACAGAGGGGTCCGAAAGGGGTCTGCTGTCTCCGGAGCTGGGAGCTCTGAGGGATTCTCTCCCCTCCCAGGGGCACTTGCTGTGTTAGCAGCCTCCTGGTTCTGCATTGCCTGCCCTGTGGTCCCAACTAGCAGCTTCAGTCACTAGCGCTAGTGTCTTCCTGTTCCTTTTCCTCATTCATGACCCACAAACCTTACCAAGAAACTGAGGATGGTGTTGCATGTGACCATCCTGAACAGTAGCTCCTCCTCCCGGGTTAGCTAGGGGAACATGACCCTAGGCTCTTCATACTCTCCTTCCCAAAGGGGCTCCTCATCTAGATTATAGCTGCCACTCCATGTTCTGACTGCCCTAGAGGATCTGTGTTTCCCAGCTTACCCATTTTCCACTCCTTGGGGACACTACCAGAATGAGCTGATCTCTCCTGTTCAAAGCCTGCCAGAGTGATCTCACTTAGCAGCTACGCTAGGCTGAAGCCTGGGTTCCGTGCCCCGTGTCCCTTCCTGGGCCTTCTTCGTACATTGTTTCTATTTAACACAGCACAGGCTTATTTGGTTTTCGCCTCCTCGAACTAGAAGGAAAAACCCACAGAGCACAGTCGATTCCTGCTCTGCGGTAGTGCCATCAGCATCAGACTGCACTTACGGCATTGGGCCACTTATTGAGCAAACGGGTGTGCCCAGGGTGCTGCTAGTTAATGTGTAATCTATGCCAGGCAGGTAACTATGGGGGTGGGTTTGGACGCTCTTTCCTCAGTGACTCATTTGGATTTTAAATATTTCAAAGTAACGTCAGGGTCCAGGGACATCACTGTTCTCTTTGTCTTAAGAGGAGGGCCCTTCCTGGTCAATGTAGGATCCATTTCCATGGCTTCCTATAGAGTCTACCAACCAGCAAGGGTGAAACACAAAGCCATACAACTTACAAAGAGATAACCTCCACTTGTCCCTCATACCCACAGCTACTGGGGTATTTGCCATATAATTGGTAATATCTCTGCAGAAACTAGTTTTGTAAAAATTGTATTTATTTATTCTTTTTTTTAATAATGGGAGATACCTTACCATCTTTTGAAATTACCCTGCTTAAGATTACAAACATAAAGCAAAGAATACTGCTTATAAAATGTACACATGAGTGTTGGAGAGATAGTTCAGTGGTTAGGCACTCTGGCTGTTCTTGCAGAAGAGCAGGGTTGTCCCAGTATCCACATGACTTCTCACAACCTATTAAATCCCAGTTCTGAGGGATCCCTCTCCCTCTTCTGGCCTCTGTGGGCATTGCACACACTTAGTACAGACAGGCAGCAAACACTCATACATATAAAACAAAAATAAATCTTTGAAAAAATTTACACACAAATATATGAGTTGCTATATACAGATATATTCATAAGTAGATGTTTAATAAATACAAGGTCTTTTACACATACATATAAAAAGAATGAAAGAACATGCCAATAGAACAGGGTTTGGGAATGATGAACCGAATCTTTTTCATTTAACTGGGCTTTGCATAATAAGCATACATTGTGTATAGGATGAAAAAATTAACAACATACTTTCTTGCTTCTTAAAAAACAAGCCACTTACTGTGTATTGTACTTTGACATATGCCACACATCAGGTTTATGGTTATAGGGAAACACCACAGTTTTCCTCTTGAGATGTGATTCTGCCTCTTACTTTGTTGTTTCTTTCTCTGCCGACTCAACCAATAGAGCACAGCAGACTGAAACAATGGCACAGGATTTCCTGTTCCTATTGCCCTGAGCCTTAGTCAAAGCCTGGGACTAATGTGGGAACCTGCTTAGTCCTTCCTCGAGAAATTGGTGCTGGCTTCAGAGCTGCTTGCTGTAAAGCCTCTGAAGTCCTGTGACCCTGGACCACCGGCCTTGCCACAGCTGCTTTGTCACTTTCCAGTTTCTCCTCGGGAGAGGATGCCTGTGCTGGCCATCTGTCCCTCCTCCTGGCTCCATCCAGCATGCTCCAGGATATTCTCTAAGTCATAGCTGCCTCAGTCCCCATCCACCTGGGCCTCTGTTTTGTGTTCTGTGCTTGGGGCACTGGCCCATATGACTTTTATGAAGCTGACCATGGACACCATCTTTCAGCCTATAAAAACATCTGCTCATTGTGACTTAGAGAACAGAAAGCAAGAACTCCTTTTCCAGACTAATGAGCTATGAATACCCTGTCCTCTCCAGGACTCTTTGCTTTACAGCCTTCACTCCTGTGTTTACATCTTTACGTTTGTGCCCAACTCAGGAACCTCTTCCCTCGTTTGTCAATTTGAATCTCGTCCATCCTTCAAGCCCTTTCGCAGACGTCATTATCCCGTGACTTCCTGTTACCACCCAAGTTCACCTTTCCCGCTTGTCGGAAAATTCTCACATGATTTGAATATATGTAAAAGTTTTTTTAAATGACAGTCTCCAAAACAAAGTAAGAAGAGACAAGCCTGGGTGTCTGACAGCCCCCTCTCTCTATTCTAATAAAAATGACAAAATCAGCAGTGAAACAAAAGCCAGGGGTTCATGTTCTTTCTGTGATGGAAATGGTAGACTCCATCACCAGGCTGCCCTGTAGACACTGCACAGACGCAGTGACAAACCACAGAGAAACCACCTCAGACTGTCTCCTCATGACAGGAAAGAGTAGAAACTGCTGAGCATATGACACTCCATCGACAGCTCTCTGAAGGCAAGATTCCGAGAGTCTAGACAGAGAGATTTCCCTCCCAGGGTAAAGCAAAAACTCATGCAGCCGCTATCTCAAAATGTGCTATTGTAGAGGAAAGAGGGTTTTCTACGTTGTTTCCTGGGCAAGAATGTCTGGATTTCTTTGGGCTTTTCTCCCTGTGGACGGCTGGTGTTCGTTTCCCGTAGAGCATTTCAGCATCCCCTGTTTTAAACCCTAGCTCCCTGCCCCGTCCTCAGAGCGGGAATTTGGAGTCCATTTCTGACACAGGCTGTTCTGTCCTCCAGGAATGTACTGTGATTATGCGTCCTCTGATATCCCTTCCCAGGGCCGAGCTGCCAGGGATTTCGACTTCTCTATTGTTTACCACTGCTGTTTGTGGATCACCCTAGAACATGGTTCAATGGGTTGTTTTCATATGGAAGGCCCTTTTAAGAAGACCAATTTCTCAAGTCGATTTACATTTTTAATAAGATTTCAATAAAATTGTCAAGAGTGTATTTTTTTTTTAACAAATCATTCCACATTCGTTTGGGAAACAACATGAGACACCAAATAAGAGAAAATTAAAGCATGAGAACTAAGAGAGAATGGAGTCTTAAGGCTAGATATTCAAACATGTCATTTCAGCTCCCAAAATAAAAACAAAAGCAAACGACAGAAAAAAAAACCTGCACTTCATAGTCTATTATTAGCGGAACCACAAGGTAAACAAAACCAGATCTGGGCACTGGAAGAAAGTGACTTAGATGCGCTGTTAGTTAACTCCAACACCTGAGCAGAGCCAGCTTCAGGGCAGAACATTTCTTTGGGGTCACGGTTTCAGGGGTGTTGGTCGGTAGCCACTTATTTGGTTCTGTTGTGTCTGGGCCTTTAATGAGGCCGACGGCCGTGGTGGGAAGCACATGACAGGGAGCAGAACTGCTCACCTCACGGGACCCAAGGAGCAAGGAGGAAGGGAAGGGTCTGAGGCAAAACGAACGGCTCAGGGGCACGCCACCAGGGATCTGTCCACCTCTTCAGCTAGGTCCCATCTGCTAAAGTTTACGCCACCTCCCAACAGCCTAAACACGACGACACTATTAGTGGATTAATCCACAGATGCAGCTGGAGTCCTTCTACTCCAGTAACTCCCAAAGGCTTCACTGTATCAAACGTCACTGTATCTGACCTCTGCTGTATCAAAGACCAAGCCTTTAACAGGAGATGCTGGGCAACATTTCAGAGCAAAACCACTGCCAATGTTCTTTCAAACCAGCAAGAGGAAAATTAAGAATGATGAAGGCAAATGGGGCTAATTGTTTGCAATGAGGAGAAAACCAAGTTTTAGAACTCTTTACATTATACCAGGCTATATTGCAAATAGATTGCACGTGCTCTGACTTTGACTTTCCTCCTAAGGGCCCATGCCTCAGTATTAGCAACGTTGGAGGTGGTGGGGCAGTTTGGAGGAGGAGTCTACTGGCACATTATCACAATTCCACTGGTGCTCCGACTACTTGCTCAGGGATGTCTTGTTCCCACGAGCTCTTGTCCTTGTGATGCTGTCTGCCATGGCATGAGTTAGCGGAAGGGGCTCTTACCAGCACCAACACTGTACCAGGTGTATATGTAGCCTTCACAACTGTATGATCAATAAACCTCTTTTATTTTTAAATTATCTGGTCTCAGGTATCTTGTTATAGTAACAGAAACAAACCGCTGTGCTGTTTAAGAGAGAATAGCAAATGATGGCAGGACAAGATAAAACCTAAAGCTCTACCCAGACTTGGAGTGGCAAAGGCATTGTAAGAAGAGAGAGAATTCCAAAAGAAGGACTTTGTAGACTCTGATTATGTAAAAACAAAAGTTCCATCAACTTAAACAAACAAAACCTTCAGGGTCTGAAGAGCTGGCTCAGTGGTTGAGAGCGGCAACCGCTCTTGCAGAGGACTGGAGTTCAGTTCCCAGCACCCACACTGGGCGACTCACAACTGCCTGGAACTCCAATTCCAGGGGACCCAACATCCTCCCAGGGTACTGTATACATGTGGCATACAAACAAAGAAACACAGAATTTTTTAAACATATTTTTAAAAAGCCTTTGAGAGGTGTAGACAAACCAGATAAATTGTACGACATGTGTATGGCCTGGCATAGTGTATGTACTGGCTAGTTTTTTGTCAACTTGATACAAAACAGAGTCATTTGGGAAGAGGAAACTTCAATTGGGAAAATGCCCTCACTAGACTGGCCTGTGGACAGTCTATGGGACATTTTCTTGATTAGCGATTAATGTGGGAAGGTCCAGTGCAACCCCAGAGGGTGGTCTTGGGTTCTATAAGAAAGCAGGCTGGACAATCCAGTAAGCAGCACCCCTCCATGGCCTCTGCATCAGCTTGCCTTGAGTTTCTGCCTGGCTTCACTCCATGAACTATGTTCTGGGTATGTAAGTCAAATTAATCCTTTCTTCCCCAAGGAGCTTTTAGACATGATGTTTTCTCACAGCAACAGAAAGAAAACTAAGAGAACATATAAAGGCCTTCTTACAGTTATTAATGAAAATGTGAACACTCTCAGGTACATAAGAGTGAGGATGTGAAAATAAAACTTACAAACATGAGACACAGAAATTACCAATACACAAGGAACCATGTTCAACTTGCCCAATAATGAAAGAAACAAAAATTGCAAGGTGTTTTATTTGTTTGTTTGTTTGGAGATAGGGTCAAACTGTATAGCCCTCACTGGCCTGTATAATGTCCTCAAGTTCACAGAGACCAGCCTACCTTTGTTTTCTGAATGCTGAGATTAAAGGTATGCACCACAGTGCCAAACAAGGACACTTAAAAAAAAGGTGTGTTTGCCTGCATGGGCATATGAATACCACATTTGATGCCTAGGGAGTTCAGAAGAAGCTGGCAGATGCTCTGGAACTGGAGTTACAAATGGTTGTGAGCTGCCATGTTGGTACTAAGAACTGAGCCCAGATCCTCTGGAAGAGCAACTAGTAACCACTGAGCCATCTCTCCAGCCTGAAGGTATCATTTTAAACTAGCAAAAGGGTGGGGTTTTAGGAAAAGCTTTGGCTAGTGAATGATAATTTCTAGGCTGTAGACAAAACACTTAGGCATCGTCATTCATCGCTGATGTATTTGTAAATGCCTATGGCTTTTTTTTTTTTTATAGAATTGGTCATTAGTACTTTTAAAAACCATTAATGCATAGATCGTTGTGTGTGTGTGTTTTTTAAACTGGTCATGGAGCTGAGTCCTAATAAACTCATTGTGCAATGGAAACATTGCAAATCAAGAATTCATCCAACACTCTTGAGCACTAGTACCTCATGGCTAGGCTACACAGCACCCTACAGCCTCAGCCATTCATATCCACCAGCATGGAGCTGATGGGGAAACTGAGTTTGCTGTCACCATTCAGAACAGCAAAGTAACTGTGTCACAGTCACCAGGCCAGGGAGAGATCAGAATTCAGAATTCAGAAATGGACTTCGAACTAAATTTCATGCTGCTTTCACAATAAAAACTGAAAAGTCAAAAACGGAAACCAACTGTCAGTAAGTTGGGAGTTGTCTATATACCTCTGAGTCTATTAAACAAACATCTAGGAGATAGATTCTCTTAGTAAAAGATTTATAGATATACACAAAAGATTTATAGATGTGTTAAGTGAGCCAGCATGTGCAGTGATGTTGTGATACCTGATAATTTCAATCAGTACGATTCCAGTGAGCTGTTAAATTGATTGATTTGTATTCAAATTATGGAATGCTTCATATCCACAGAATATATTTAAACAATGTTAAACAACTTCAGTGATTTTCTTTTTTTTCAGTACTGGTGATTAAACCTAGGCCCTCACACATGCTAGGCAAGGGCTCTACCACTGAGCTACATGCCCAGCCTGGTTCAAGGTGAAGGAACACATTTAAATGCACATGGTTTGATGATAATTTTGAAAAACAAATGTAAACAAATCCATGTTTTATATATATATAAATTAATGGTGATTACCTTTGGGTGGTAGTGGGTGGGTGATTTAAATTTTCTTTCTTAGATTTTATATATTTTGCAAATTCCCCACAAAAACATACACCATCTTTATGAAGGGAAGACATACCTTATTATATATAATGATCTTCATCACTGGATTCTTAACTAGACTTTCAGTTTCTTGAGGCCATTTGTTATCACACACGTCTCCCACTCGCTGTCGCTTCTGCAGCCTGCAGGCCAGCCTGATGACTTCAACACAGCAGCTCCCGTGAAGGAGCCACTTGTTAACAGGCTGCCTTCCTGGGTTTCCTTTACTTGCTGTTTGTTTTTCTCTTCTAAAGAGTCCATAGTGTACTTGAAAAACTACTGAGTTTCATCAAAAATCCATTTTTCATCTGTGTGACCAATATTGCTGCATACTCTGCAGAGGGAAATGAGAGGTGGGGGAGGGGGAAAGTGGGAGGGAGGAGGGTGAGAGAGAAGGGAAGAGGAAGGGGGGCTGGAAAGGGTTAATTTCTAGCAGTGCAGGCCACCTGTTCAGCATCTGCCACATGGCCTTCATTTTCAGAGGCCTCTGAGGCTCACCAGCTCAGGAAAGGGATTTTTGTGTCACAGTGGCTAGATACACAAAGGCAGCGCCAAAGCAAATAAGAAATTCCCGGTCCACAGATAAACATTTCTTAAGCAGCCCAGACAATGAAACGGATGATAGCCTTTTCCAACAGGACTTTTTTTTTTTTTGTAATTATGTTTTTATTGACTTTTCAAAGGAAATGAAAAAGGCTAACATATAATTGACTAAAAGAAATCGAGGTAATAAAGCAAGCCAGAAAATGTCTGGAGGAAATGCATATCTAAGATACAATGCTTGCAATAGGAAAATCTATTATATTGTGTTGAGATTGTGTAATTACCTCCACATGCTGCTTTGGCTGTGGGCGCTCGATTACTGCCGTGATGCCCAGTGCTGTTAGGAGGGCCAGGTAGTTTTCCAAATGTGTGTATCTTCCTGTATCCTGACGTCTAAATTTCAAAAGCCCTTAGGAACCCTGAATTCTGACTTTTGCATCAAACAACTCAGGAGCAGGTAAGTGATGTGTGTCAGGGTTGTGGGGGGTCATAAGGGGTTCTCTGCAAAGTACTTACCTTATAATTATATGTATCAGTGTAATTATTGGATGAACACACACACACCGCAAATGATCAGTAGATAGAAGCCAAACTACAGTGAAGTAGTTAGCAATGTGGTCTTGTATTCAACAATACAATTATCAATATGATTTGATTAGCCCTTCTGGGTGGCTCTTCAAAATGATGAGTAGAGTTCAGAAATGAGTAGTGGGCTTCAGTATTCACATTCTCTGTAACCCATTATTGAAGAATTTTTCTGCTCCTCAGGCCCATTACTCTATGGCCTTGAGCAATCAGGCAGCAGTGTTGATGGGAGAGTATCATTGCCTTCAGACACTAGGGTGAGAAACGGTTCAGAACCCTGACACTGATGAAAATAGAAATGGCAAGCTCATCCCATCAGTGAGTGAATCACAGCTACTCTTTTTTTTGGGACAGGACTGCACTCTAAACTGATATTGATAGATTGGAATAAGGGCCTGATACAACAAGACATTCAGTTTAGAATACGTGTTCAACCCAAAGCCCTGGGGTCTGCAGATCAATTGCACAACACAGGGGAAGAAGGGCAGTCTAAGAGAGGCTTTGAGGAAAGTGCTAGGGGAACACAGATCACCTTGAGCACTCCAAGAAACGGTTCTTCAGCTGCGTGCACCAATCAGCAGACCAGGAAGATGTCACCTGCTTCCTTTTCCTTGGGTTAGAGCACAGCCAGAAGGCGGTCTAAGGGGAGGTAATGAACACAGAGATATTTCTAGAGTACTACACACATGGATGCAGCGCTATGAGACTGACTGGCTGCCTGGAGCGCTATGAAGATGCTCGTGTGGGCGGAGTATATCAAAGCACAGGGGAGGGGACCCTTCTCAGCATGGATGTGCTCTTCTGAGCTCTGCAAATAGTCCTTGCCCTCCCGCTTCCTCCCAAGGCATTCCTTCTTGAGAAGCAATGCTGCTTTCCGTAGTGTTGTAGGTTCAGCAGCTGCTGACAGCCCGAGCTCTTCAAAGGAAAGGGGCCTTGTGCCTGGAGGCCGTTATGTAAATCTTTTTTATTTTTTTTAAGGCAACCATTTCCCAAGCGGTCACCTATACATGCATACACACAAGCAATACTAATGGACACAGTAAGGCATGTGTGTAACAATAATAATTATCAAATAAAAGGTCATGAGTCCAAGAAGGAGTTGGGGGGAGAAAGGAGGAGAAAGGGGTCACGTGAAATGACGTCAATACAATGTACTCATGTATGAAATGCAAATAAATAAAAAGAAGCATTCCTCCATTCTTTTCAGAATGTGCTTCTCTTAGCTTGAATACCTTTTAATGATGGGGTAGTCTTCTTACACAGGGCAGCGGCTCTTACTGATCTCCCAGCAGAGGCGGTAACCCAAGAAGGGAAAGCCTGAATGTGGACGGCCAAAGGGCCATAGGTATTCTTTCAGGGAGGCATCTATATTTCCTCCACGGGCAGATGGTTTTATGGGCTTCACTGATCAAGGAGAAAGAGAACAGCTATCAGGAACTGTAGTGATTATGGGCCCCCACCTCACAGACCCAGAGCCTACAAAACCGAGAAACTGTAGCTGCCCCTTGGGTACTCTCTCCCTGGTCCCTCTTCGATTTCAGAAAATAACAAACATCGGGAGAATGTTATCTTGTACTGGAATGGAGCCTGCGAAGACCCTCACAGTCCAAAGATGAACAAGATTTTCTTTCTGTGACTTGAATTTTAAAATAATTTCCATAGTAAACTTTCTTTAAAGTTTTTATATTTACTTATTCTATTTTATGTATATGAGTGTTTTGCCTGCTTGTATGTACGTATGTGTACCATATACATGCCTAGTGTCCAAGGAGTTCAGAAGAGGGCCTGTGCTGTTGGCATCTTAATCTTAAAGAGTCATTGGCTATACTAGTACTATGATACTTGCTTTCTTCTTCTAGTAGCTTTATAGCTTCTGGTTTTGTGCTTGAGTCTTTAATCCATTTGGGGTTTATGTGTTTTGACCACAGGGGGCATGAGTCCAACTTCATCCTGAATATGAATACCCTCTTGTCCCAACCCCATTTACTGAACAAATTTTTCTTTCCTCACAGTTTATTCCTCTGTCAAAATCAAAATTCGTAGTCTTAACTTTGGGCATTGATGGATGAATGCGTCTGTGTTTATGCCCGTGTGACACTCTTTTGGTCCCTACAACTCTGCAACATACTTTGAGGTGTGGTAGCAGGATCACCCCAGCTCTCTTCCTTTTGCTCAAGATTGCTTTGGCTGTTCAAGGGCCGTTTTCTTTTTTTTTTTTTTAATTGTTCTGTGAAAAATGCCTTTGGAACCGCAATAGAAGCTGTGCTGGACCTGTAGATTGCTGCGGGCACTGCGCAAGCTGCTTTCCTCGTTTCTGTGGGGAAATACCTGATGCAGGGAACCTAAAGAGGGAAGGGCTCATTTGGACTGAGTTTGAGGGTGCAGTCCATGACGGTGGCAGAAGCCTGAGGCAGCTGGTGACGTGACAGCCACAGTCAGGAAGCAGGTGGATGAATGCTGGGGCTCAGCGCACGTTCTACTTGTTCAGACTGGCACCTCAGTCCAAGGCACGGCAGGGCAGTCCACACCCAGGGCTTCTTTTCAGCTCCTCAGAGACTCCCCCAAGGGTCTGACTCCCAAGTGATTCCTGGTGCTGCCAAGGTGACAGCCAGCATTATGGAGCTTTTAACAATATTAATTCTTCCTGTTCATAAACATGAAACGCCTTTGTATTTGTTTATGTCTTGTTCAGTTTCTTCGTGTGGCTTTCAGCCTACAGATCTTTTACCCTTCTTGGTCAAATCTATTTCTTTTTTTATAGGTATTATAAAGCAATTGTTTTAAATTTATTTTTAGGTGAGCTCATAGAGACGCTGCTGGTTTTCCCCTTGCAACCCTTAGAAAAAAGTTCAGTATCAACAAAGGAGAGTTTACAGGCAAGGCCTCCGAAGGGAGAGATTAATTGTTAGGCTCTCACGCTGGAATGTCAACAGCTAAATTCTAAACACATCTATTCTCTCTGCACAGGCCTATTTCCAAAAAAAAAAGAAAAATCCCATTACATGCTTCCTGAATAGCCCAAACACTTCTTGGGCAGCTCACAAATCTATGGCTCTGTCCCTATTTAGATCAGGGAAGAGAAGCCAGTGAGTGAGCTGCTGCCACCACCTTGCCTCAAGTGAGCTGCAGAGATAAAGCCAGAGTCACTTAAATAGGAAACAGATTCTCTCCTCCCAAGCTGGCATTTAACGCACACTCATCCTCCTGCCTCACCCTCCCAATTTCTCCTTACCTACATGCTCTGCTCTTATTATCTTTATGCCTTTGGACTTTGGGAAACTGGTGTGGTTTGGGTCTCTTCTGGCTGTTCTGGTTCCTAGGGATGCCCTCCTCCAATCGCCCCTCCCCACGTTCCGCATGCACTCAGAACAGACATGTCAGGCATTCACCTGTCTCCCCTAGCAGAAGGTAAGCTGAAGAGAGAGGCTGACTCATTTGTCATCTTTGTTTTTCTGGGTGTCTAGCACAATTCTGAGAGCAGGCTCTCTAAAGGGGACATTGCAGCAATTATCAGCCATGCTCCAAAGCTGGGGTCAAAGTCAGCCCAGCTTTTCTTAATCGTAACTTCTTGCCTGAAGATACCCATGGAGCAGAATAGGTAAAGTGTGCCACGTGATCATAGAATAACATACAAACGAATGCTGTGCAACCCCACGACACAGTAACCGCACACACCGTGTCGTAGATCCAGAACCATTTAGCCCTGCAGCAAATCTGCAGACTAGACATTAGTTCTTCCATTTTTGTGCACGCAGACTAGGCTCTTCTGTATTAAAAAAGTGCAAACCACGGGCCAGTGCCTTCCATGGTGTTGCTGTTAGAAGCAGGCACCTGTGATTTATTCACCTCTGTTCTGGTATTGAAATGTGGGTCTTTCTGTTTATGCAAGCTGATGCCGGAACAGACAGCTTCGAGCAAAACTGCCGCTGTGGTTCTGCTGAATGATGCCAAAGTTCAGTTTGTAAAAAAGATTAGGATGAGATTTTTGTAGGCAGAGGGAAATGTGCTACTTTAGTAATTAAGCCCAAGATCAAACTTGGGTTGGCAAATCTAAAACAACACATTAATCATGAACAGGAACCCATCTCCTTGAGTGTTGACCGCAAACAAGCAAGTTATGCACTAAGAACATTTAAATGTCAAGTAGAAATCTTGAGTATCAACTTTAAAATGCCCACCTGCGGGCTGGGCAGACAGCATTGGGTAGATTGCTTGCTGCACAAGCATGAGGCCTTGAGTTTGTACCTCTAGCACCCATCTTTAAAAAAAATGTTGGGCATGGCAATACATCCTTATAACCACAGCCAGGTGGATCCTAGGAGCTGGCTGGCAGCTAGCCTAGCCCAAACACTGACCTTCGGATTCAGCAAGAGATCCTCTCAAGAGGATATGATGAAGAGTGATAGAACAGGACCCCCAGTGACCTCCCAAGCTTCTGCATACCTGCACATACATGCACATACACCACACATACACACTGAAGTGTAAAGAAATACAGCACCCATTTGCCTAATAATATAATGTTCGTGTGCCTCTGAAGATTTTTGTTGGGTGGATGATTTTCCTATTTCTCGTAAAAATGAGCATATTTATTTAGACACAAATACAGGCCATAGAAAGGGGGGGACTCCAGAAGCATATGTACATGCTGGTGGCCTTTTGTGCTGGGAGGAGTAGGAAGCTTATAGGAACTCAGGGGAGGGGAAGGTGTCATGCCCTAGGATTTGCCAGGAACATTTGACTGTCCAGTTCTGGTAAGATACAGTGGCCGCAAGGATACGGCACCATATTCAAGGAGCAGCTCCAAGGGGTGAACCCAACTGAAGATGAGAGCCCAACATGGCAAGTAGACAAGGAATAGAGAAGTAGCAACCACACTTCAGGAGAACTCTGAGACCCAGGCATCCCCAACAATCAGTTACAGCAGATTCTGATACGGCAGTAACTGTATCGCCTAAGGTAACCCAACTCCCCCAGAGCCAAGGAAGATAAGGTTGGACACCATTCTGTGGAATAGGAATGACATTCCAAATATTCCAGGCAACTCTCTGGAGAGCTCTTCCCTGGTCACTTGTGCCCCAGTTTCTATGATATCTTGTTGTTGGGGTTTTTTTTTCTTTTTATAAAATTATTTTGGAGGGAGGGGGTCAAAGGTAGAGTATGAGTACCTAGGAGAGAGTCTTCCTACAAGCCTAGTCTGTTTGGACACAGACAGCTTCAAAAAGACTTTGCAAAAGTGTAATTGCAGATATGGTCTGGTCTTTGACTAGATAATTGGCACTGGTTTATAGCCCACTTTGGAAGGGGTTAATCTGAAAGATGCTCTTGAATATTTTTTTTTAACTTTTAAGTTGATTTATTGAGTTGTTCACTTTACATTCCTATCATAGTCTCTATCCTCTTCTCTTCCTGGTCTCACCCTTCCTCCCTCTACTCCCCCAGCTCTTCCCCTAGACCTCAGGAAAGCACACCCCCCCACACACCACTAACCCATCTCAGCACTTCAAGTCTCCTCAGGACTGAGCACATTCTCTCCCACTGTGGCCTGGCAAAGCAGCCCCACAATGGGGAGGTGATTGAAAAGCATGCAATAGACTCCATGTCACAAACAGCCCCTGCTCCCCTTACTAGGAAACCTACATGAAGACCAGGTTGCCTATCGGGAATATATGTGGAGGGCCTAGATCCAGTTCATGCATGGTAGTTGGTTGGTGCTTCACTCTCTGCAGCCCCCCTCTTCCAGCCCAGATTACTTGGTTCTGTTGGTAAAGCTCCAAGGGCAAGAAAACAATCTTAAATCTGAGGTTATGAAAATGATAGGAGGATTTTTAAAAATTGGTCCCCTGGATCAGTGTCTCCTCCTTTCCTGACTTGGGTTGTTGATGTATCTTTTGCCTTTTGCCTTTTGGCTTTCTTTTGGGTTTGGTCAATAGGAGGGACCAGCAGAGGGTGAGAGGATGGAGAGGAGAGGTCCAAGCACTTTTCCCCATGACACCCTTAGCAACCATCTCCCAGTGACTGTCAATCGTAGCTCCAGCTCCTGGCCTTATCCACTCCCCACCAGCTCCCACCATTGCTAGTTGTGGGATCCTTCACCTTGTCTCTGGCTGCCTATTTGAAAGCGCTCCTTTTATTAAGCTTTCTTCCATTACCTAGTTTCCCACCTCAGGGGAAATGCCTGTTTTGTCTTCAAGATCACATATGGTGTTATTACTTTCCGTCTGTACAACTAAGATCAAAAGTTTTCTGAACGAAAACTGAACTCGTGCAAAAAGCAGTTATCCACATGGTAAACTCATCTGACTTCAAGGGATCTCCATATTCTACATAGTAAACACTCACACACACACACTCACACACACTCACACACACACACATGCACACACACACTCACACACACACACACGCACACACGCACACACTCACACACGCACACACACACTCACACACTCACACACGCACACACACACGCACACACTCACACACGCACACACACACGCACACACTCACACACGCACACACTCACACACGCACACACGCACGCACGCGCACACACACACACACACACACGCACACACACACGCACACACACTTGTCACAGGGCTTCTGACCTGTGTAGTCTTTGGGACAGGGCCTCTTTCCTTCCCGCTACATCCTTCAGCATCACTCTGCTTTTTAGACCATTTTACCTACACTTTTTTGTGTCTTGAGACCCTGGCAGTATCATTCCCCTCTGCCTCTTCCTCCTTCTTTTCCTCCTTCTCTTCCTCCTCCTCTTTTCACTCTTCTTCCTTCCTTCTTTGCCTTCCTCTCCTCTTTCTCCTTCTCCTCCTTCTCTTCTTCCTTCTTTGCCTCCGTCTCTTCTTCCTCCTTCTCCTTTTGCTCCAAATGGTTTGTCAAGGAATTTTCTTACACAAAGACATGCTTTCCACTAAGAGAAACCCTATCACCACCACCTCACACACTGACCTTCTTAGACGTGTAGAAGAGTCACAAGCAATGCTTAGTATGTTGACCCACAGGTCACTTGGCACAGCTCCATGGGCAGGGCTTCAGTTTCCTAGGAGAGAGCCAAGAACTCCTGACTTAGCTCTTAAGCCAGAACAGAAACCTGATCACAGCCTTGATTTGAAAACAAAGACCAGGAACAGGTTTGATTTCTAGAAAGCATTATTGAGAGGAAGTAGAAGGTCGCTCAAAGCAGTGTGGGAGGTCTGCTGTCAGTACTGGGGCGTCACCTGATCCGGTAGACTGAGGTGTCTCAGCGATGAGGCCACTTCCTCTCAAGCAATTGAGTCAAGGTGGTTTGGTAATTTGAATCTGTCCATAGACCACTCAAAATGGAAACTTCGAAGGTGGTCTAACACATTACACTCCTCCACTCAGACATGAAATTGAGAGATGAGGATAGCTCAGTCAGTAAGTGTTTGTTGCAGGAACATAAGGTCCCTAGTCTCCTGAAGCCACACGAAAATGCTTTACCCTTACAATCCCAACGAGAAGTAAGCTTGATGGTTCTCATGCACTTCTGCTTGACTGATAGCTGTTATGAGTTAGGGTTCCCTAAAGGAACAGAATGGTAGAGTGAACACATATAAGGGATTGTTATATTGGCCTACATATAATAAATACATACAGTAAAGCAGATTATTTTATTGGGTTACATGATGCAGTCTGTGTAGTCCAACCACAGCTGTCTTCACTGGAGAGATTGAGAATCACATAACTTGTTCAGTCCACAAGGCTGGATTTATCAGTAGTTCCAGCCTGGTACTGAGGGACTGAGGATTCCTGCTGATATTCAGTCTGTATGGGAAGCCTGGAGAAGCTGGTTCAAATATTCATGAAGTAATGCCATAGCAACAGGAGAGAGAGAGACAGAGAGAGAGAGAGAGAGACAGAGACAGAGACAGAGGAAAGTTCCCTTCTTCCACATCTGGGCTGCTGCCAGAAGGCACCCCAGATTAGGATTTAGGTTGAGTCTTCCTGCTTCAGTAATCTGACCTAGAAAATCCTTCACAGCAGTGCTCAACAACTTATGTTTTAACTGATTTCAGATTCAGTCACAATGACAATCCATCACATGTATTTGGGGCAACAGTCAGAGAATCAGAACTGAGAGAGTGAAATAGAATGGGAGGAGGAAAAGAAAAGGAGGGGGGGAAAGATTTGCTATAGGGAACAGGTACAAGGGAGGGGCTGGCAAGTTTGAAATCTCTAGGCCACCAAGCAGGCTGAAGACCAAGGTAAGAGATACAGCCAGCCAGTTCTGAAGGCTCTGTGTGTTAGCCTCCTTTCCTCTTCTGGGACCTCAGTCTTCCCTCCTTATGATCTTCAGCTGATGGGATGAGGCCCACACAGGATACGGAAACTTCCCAAAGTCCACTGAGGTAAAAGACTAAAACCTTGGTGCAGAGTCTAGACAAACTGATGAAAAATTAACCATGGCCAAAACAAATGATAAAGTTTTAAAAATAATAAAATTGAAGGAAGTATCATAATTAATGAAATCCTATCATGTGGGGGGGGCAGAGAGAGGCGGGAAGAGACAAAAATAGAGTGTTTTATAGACAACACATTTCTTAAATCATATATATATATTACTTTATTTGTTTGTTGCCTTGGCTGTCCTGGACTCACTTTGTACACCAGGCTGGCCTTGAACTCACTATATGTTTTTACTAAGAATTCCATACATGCACAACATGTTTTGATTAAATTCACCCCTCAATCCTTCCCCTTTAACCCTTCCTTTACCCATGCCCCCAACTTCTGTTTCACACTCACCAGATCCACTTGTTGCTACTTGTAAGTCCATTTCCTGGAGCATGGATGACTCTAAGGGGTGGCATCTCTGAAGAAAACTGACTATCCTTCCCAAGCAGCCATGGACTGCCATGAGCTCTTCAGCTAGACACGGGCCTCTGTGAGCTCCTCCCAGAGCCATGCTAGGATTCTGCCTGGCTTGCTCCTGAATAGGCCTTATGAATGCAGCCAGACATTCATATGATGGTGTCAAGACAGGACAAGTGCTCCTACCTGAATCACACTCGGGTCTTAGCAACTGAACAAGAAGAGGTGGTGCTATTCATGTGTTCACCAGCCCCACCATGTCCAGAGAACACTGGTTCACTGCAGTCATGCACTGCCTGGGCGCTTACAGTCTTCCTGCTCCTCTTCTGAGATGATCCTTGAGCCTTGGAGAGAGGAGTATGATAGAGACATCCCATTTATGGCTGAGTACTCCACAGTCTTCTTCTCTGCATGCTGATCAGTTGAGAGTCTCTATACTAATCACCATCTACTGTCAAAAGGAGCTTCCCTGATGAGGGGTGGGAAATGCACTAATCTGTGGATATAAGGAAAAAAGGGTTAGGAAGGCAGTTCAGTATTACATCCATTTTAAAATAACACCATGATTTCTTTACTCAAAATCATCCTGCTTTCTGTTGAAATAATCTGACAATTCTAAAAATTAACGTGCTCCTTATAAACGAAGCATGCACATGTCCTCATGTGCTTTGTTTATAACAGTCAAGCTGCACGTTCTGCACGTTATGGAATTGTGATGTAAGTCATGGAAGTGTAAAAATGGGATGTGGACTTTGAGAGCCTCAGAGGTCTAGGTCCATTCCTGTTGATGTGAGAAATTGCTACAACCAAAAACAACTCAGGGGAGAGAGGGCTCAGCTGGCTTACACTTACAGGTCACAGCCTATCTTTGCAGGAAGTCAGGCCAGGGATGCAAGTAGGAACTGAAGCAGAAATCGAGGAGCACTGGTTACTGGCTTATGTGAGCGCTCGCTCTCTCTCTCTCTCTCTCTCTCTCTCTCTCTCTCTCTCTCTCTCTCTCTCTCTCTTTCTCTCTGTGCCTCACCCAGTGGCTTATGCTTAGATAGCTACTTTATACAGCGCAGGCCGACTTGCCTAGGAATGGTGCCACCCACAGTGGCCTGGGCCCTCCCACATCAATCACCAATCAAAACACTCCTATAGACACGGCCACAGGCCAATCAGATCAAGGCAATTCTTTAGCTGAGGCTCTGCCCAGGTGACTCTAGGTTATCTCAAGTTGACAATAAAAACTAACCAGCACAGTCAAGGAAAACATCTCTTGCTGGAGCATGTGGGGAAACAGCCTAAATGTTTAACATCTCGGAAGCTCTTGGGTAAGTGATGGCTCCAACCTGATCCAGTACATTTTTAAGTTTGGATGAAAAATGATCACCTTATCAAATGGTGGGTAATTTGGTACAGACTTTATTAAAGGCAGAGATGTCAGATAAAACTTGTCAGGCAAAAGATACCTTGTGGCACCACCTGAACACTTCCGTACTTGCTAGAATTACTCTGCCGAATCCCTAGTGCTCTCCTCCTCTGCACGATGGAGATGCTAATGCCCATTTCACAGGATCAGTGAGGAAGTCAGTGACTTATAGTTTCCGATCTGGAATGAGTATTTGATAAGTGCTAGCTATCATTGGCTTTATTTTTTGTTTTCATAAACTATTGGTTACTTGGACATGTAGACGAACAGGTGAAGAAAAAGAATTCCCAGGTCACAAACCACACTGACAGAACAGGATAAAACCACAGTGGTGCTGCTCATGGAAGATGAATCTCCAAGAGGGTAGCATCTGCTTAGGCCCTTTATCAGCTCCTGGGACATGGTGTAAGCAATGGTACCTTGCTTTGGAATAGTAAAGAGTGGAAATAATCACATTCTTCTCTTTAATTATTTCTCAAACAAAATTAAGATATTTAGACCTGCCCTGAGGAGACAAGATGAGCTGGGGTTGGATGAAAGGAGAGGAGGTCCTCCCCCGTTGGTGGACTTGGAGGGGGCGGGGAGGAGATGAGGGAGGGATGGGAGGGTAGGAGGGAATGAGGGAGGGGGCTATGCCTGGGATGCAAAGTACCTAACCTGTGATTGATATAAAAATAAATTAAAAAAAAGATATTTAGATCTAAGGTCTTAATAAAGGAAAAACTAATGGTTCTAGTGAAGAATATACAAAAACAATACAAATAGAATTATATTTCATTCAGGCATTCCCCAGCCATCTACTCCGTGGGTCCCAGAAACCTTACCAGGAAGGGAGGAGGAGGGGAAGGTGGACAGAAAGAGAACTCTGTGGAAAGAGTACTTCCTCAGATGATCAGAGTGCTTCAAGCACATATTTGGAACTGTCATAATGAAACAGTAAAGTAAATATCTGCTAAGAACGTGTTTTAATAAAGAGTCTTTCCCACCTCTTCTACCTCAGTGGGCTAAAACCGGAGTGTGACTCAGGTAAGAACACTTCTCTCTTGACACCACATCTGCTAAAGAAGCCACAAACATACCCTAAGAGCTCACCAATGACAGGCCGCAAGAGTCCCTGCTATCGCATTGCCAGGAGGGTCACAGGGTTCCCATGGCTGGAAGGAAGGAGGATGCCAAAATGGTTCATAGGTTGAGAATGCAGAGCTTCCAGAAAAACCCTCTCTGAACCCAGTATGTCTGAAAGAATCCACAGGGGCCTTTCTAGGTAGAAGTGGCGGATTCGGGGCCAAGGCTAGAACATCAGAGATTTTGCTGTTGGCAGCAACACTCATGCTGTATTTCCACATGTTCTACTCAAAGCCCTTGATTCCTGCTTCAGGTCAGGAGCCCTTGTAGACCAAGAAGACAACGAGCAACAAAAATCTGGGAGGACATAAGCGGAGGGAGATCTGAGCAACAATTACTAGAACCAGGGGTGTTGATGTTATGTGTAAGAACTACACAGGGAAATTTCTGATGAGACGGTGACATGTAAAACAAATGACCATGTCAGCAAAGAACTGGGCATCACTCTTCCTGTGTGTCTAAGATTGATGCGTGTACATTGCCCCAAACCTCTATTTCCTGCTTCAGCAGAAAGTCAGCTTCTACAACAAAACTAGACGGGCTGTTGGCAAACCGTTCAATCTGACTGTTCACGAAGGTCCTCCTCATGCTGTCCTCCTCCACCCCCACCAAAGCTTGCAGAGGCCAAAGTGAGGTGGTGGACAGTGCCTAAAGGGCGCAGGCAGGACAGCTGTCCTTTGGCTTCTGGGCAAGCCCTATCCATCTGTTCCTCTTCTGTGTTGTGAAACAGAGAGGGGTTTTTGAGCCTCCCCACAGTGGGCGGCCACAGAGTACAGGTGGTCAGGTATGCCAGCCTAGGCAGATGGACAGGATGGTGGACCAAGGGGCAAAAGGGAGTAAGAGTTGGCCTCCCAACTCTGGGAAAAGAGGCTGCCCAGCTGGACATGGTCCATCGTTGATACCACAGGCAGAACTGGTGCCCTGGCTGGTCCATCATATTCTGTCAAGAGTTCCCTTGCAAATGTTTCAAGGGGTGGGACTCAATGACTACTGATTTGAAAGACAGGAAAGAGGTGGTGAAAAAAAAAATCAAAAGCCATAAATGAATTAAAGAAGGCCATGTAACATCCCTGTTTTAAATTTCTTTCCATGATTTTTTTTTATATTGCCACCTACCTACTCATACCTTATTTACACCCAACTGCAAACGAGCTGTATACTCTCCAGAAGATTCCTGTAATGGCTGGTTTCGCGTGTCAACTTGACACAAGTTAGAGTCATCAGAGAGGAAGGAGCCTCAGTTGAGAAAATACCTCCAGGAGACCCAGCTATAAGGCATTTCTCAATTAGTCATCAGCGGGGGAGGGCCCAGCCCACGGCGGGCGGGGCCATCCCTCGGCTGCTGCCCCTGCATTCTATAAGAAAGCAGACTGAGCAAGCCAGCAAGCAGCATCCCTTCATGGCCTCCGCATCAGCTCCTGCCTCCAGGCTCCAGCCCTGCCTGAGTTCCTCTCCTGACTTCCTCCAATGATAGACTATGATCTGGAAGTGAAAGCCAAATAAACCCTCTTTTTTTCTTTCCCAGCTTGCTTTTTGCTCATGGTGTTTCATTGTGATAATAGAAGAAACCCTAACTAAGACAGTTCTGTGTTGCAAAATGACTTCCAGTTCAGCCTTGTCCCCGAGAAACTTCCCTTGGCCTCAGCATTCAGAAGGCTGTGATTGTGGTCCTGTTAAGGATGTGTCTTGGTCTCAGGCTATTTTGAAACTACAGGACCCCTCCCCTCCCACAACACACTCAGCTGGCTTAGCCTGGTTGGTGTTCAGCGCTTATGCTCTTCTTCTCTGGAGCTGTTACCTTTGTCACCTGTCCATTTGTCCTCTAATGATCTGGGCAGCCCTTACAGTCAACCCCTTCCAACCCCAAAGAAATGTTCGTGGCCCAAGCCACATATCCAGCAGGGCCAGGATTAGATAGGCAAGAAGAAATACTGTGGTTACAGCTAGGAGAAAAGTGACTAGGCTAGGGAAAACACTGCTTACTGCACATTGCTCTGCTGCAGGGTGATCTGTGTGCCATTTAACAGGTAAAGAATCTGGAGCCCAGGGAGGGGAGTGATGGCTTGTGGGCTACACAGTAAAGGAGAAACATGAACAAAGGGGGCAGAATTTGATCCAGATTTACCCAACGCCAAAGCCGCAGGCTCTGAAAGCTGCCGGTGAGGCGGGAGCCACACAGGCAGGTGTTTTGGGAGGGCCTTAGCTGCAGTCCTTGCTCTGCTGGCCTGAGGACTAGGTTAGGATTAACACTAAAGATTCCTGGGATCATCTCACCTTGAAAGGGGAGCTCAAAGAAGCCCTCTTCAAAGTAGGAGCTGAGGGCTGGGGTCTGGGCTGTAAACAGGAAGCCTGTGGAGCTGGTGTGAGTCCCAGTCTTTAAACTCATTTCCAGAGAAGCATCAGGCTTTTCTATATTCTGTGTCCTTTCAACAAGCTGGACCTGCTGACATCACAAGCATCTGGTTTGGTGCACAGTTGGAACTTGGAGCCATTTTCCTTTTACATTTTACATGCCTGACTGTTTTGCCTGCCCGTGTGTCCTCGGACCACATATGTGCTTTCAGAGGATGGAAGAGGACATAGGATTCCCGGGAATTGGAGCTACAGAGGGCTGCCAGTTACAATGTCAGCGCTGGGAACCAAACCCAGTCCCTCTGCAAGAACAAGCGCTTTCAACAGCCCAGTCCCTTACAACGAGACCTTGTAACGGTGCCAAAAATGTCTGTTAGTTCACTGGTTTTTAATCTTTAAAAAAATCTGCACCCTGTTGACTTCAACCATAAAGAGCACCCCTCGATTCTCTCAGAGATTTTGGACCACATGACAGGCATCAATTTTTCAATGTTTAGAAAATGTGCACGTGGACATATAGGCAAACAAGAGTGAGGAGGAGCAAGGTGGATCCCAGGGACCGCATAGCACTGAAACATACACCCAAGATAAAAAAATAAATAAAAACCACCTAGAGCTGTCAAAATGATACACAATGAAGACAATGTTATATATGAGATATCCCCTGAAGCTCTTATATTAAGAGTCAGGTCTCAGAGGAGTGGTGGTCAGACTTTTAGAAAGTGTTTGGATCATGAGAGCCTTGACCTCATTAAGAGAGTAGCCCATTGTGGATTGTGGGATTAATGGGTTTAGGAAGGGGCATTGTTATAAAATCTCTCTCTCTCAATAGAGAGATGGCTCAGAGATAAAGAGAACTGATTAAATGCCTAAGAAAACTGGATTAAGAGAACAGGTTAACTGGCTGACTTTCCAGAGAACCTGAGTTTGGCTCTCAGAACCCACAGGGTGGCTCACAAGCATATTTAACTCCAGTTCTAGGAGACTGACGACCTCTTCTGGTCTCCTTAGGCACTGCATGCTCAGGACATACAGATAAACATGTAGGCAAAACCCCCATATGCATTAGAAAATAAAATTTAAAAAAAACCTCCCTTTCGGGGCCTCCTCCCTCTTTCAGGGCTCTCCATCACCTGTTCTCAAGCATGATGCCCTGTCTCTCCACAGGCCCCAAAACAACTGAGGCAGCAAACAATAGCCTGAAACCACGAATAGAAACAACTCTTTCCTCCTGTAACCCCCCCTTTTCAGGTATGTTGCCATAGTCACGGGAAGCTGACTAACGGAAAAAACAAGAGGCTGCACTTGAAGATGAAAACCTGCAACACCACCTGGAATAAGACTTCTGACCCGCCAGCCTGTAGTGGGCCACTGCAGAAGAAGACAGTGCAGCAAAGGGAACACCCAGGGACGCTGGCTGGGGTCGTCAGCAGGCCATCTTAGGAAGCAGAGGCCCCGCCACTGCCATTGGCGGCACATTCGGATGTCAGAAAGGACTCGGTGGCAGCTCTATTTGACCTTCTGCATGTTTGGCCTCAAGGGCCCCCAATCACTGAAGGAAGAACCTAAATAATATAGCTGCCTACTAATGTATCATTTCTTTTGTAGCCAGTGAAGTCTGTCCCTGGCCTGTGGAAGGGGTTCTCTGAAGCAAGCCAGAATCAAAGCCACGTTCTGCCCCATGTTCCTGTCCTTAAGCCTGTGAGCAAATAGCATCCATTTCCTCTAAAAACCTCTGGAAAAAGAATTTAGTGCCTTCATGGGCGAGCAAAATTAATTTACTAAATAGAAATAACTCACAAAGCAGAAAGGGCAGATTTGACAAGGTTCAGTTATATTTGTCCTTAAAATGGAATTTCTGTATATTTTTTATGAGTCCCACATTAAGGAACTGACTCATAAAACAACAACAACAAAATGATTCATGAGGTATACTTAATCACCTTATGCAAACTTTATTTCATGCAAGTATTGTAGTAGGATATTTGATGCCAGACATCTTGAGAGAGAGAGAGAGAGTGCCCTTCTATACTGCAGGCCAGTCAGCTGGTTTAGAATTCAAAACAGTGGCCCCTGCTACAAAGAGCAAGGAGGGGGAAAAAAAAAAACCAAACAGGTATGAGTTGAAGTCACTCTATCCACAGGGACTCACGGTTCCCTCGGCCGCTTTCTGTGGGAAACCCTGTGTCCTGAACTATTTTCTTCCAACTGTCTCCAAGGGCCTTTCTTGAAGCTACTTTCTGGTTGGTATGTAGTGCTTGGCCCCATCTACAGTCTGTCTGAAATATTCCTTTGCATCAGGAGGTATCCAAGTGTAATCAAATGTCAAGGTTAGGATTGTGGTACTTGCTATGTGGCTATCCTAGCTGGTAGGCAATGTTCTTCCTTGTGACGATCAAGGACGCCTCCCCTCCAGCCTCCGGCTGTCAAGTGGGAGAGTGGAATAGAGGAGGTACTTAGCTCCTCTTAGCTGCTGTGATGATTGCTGCTCACTGCAGCTGGACAGGGTCCAGACTCATCTAGGAGGGAAGGCTTTGAGCATTTCTGTGAGGAACTTTCTAGATCAGGATAGTTGGGGTGCAAAGACTCACCCAAACATAAATAACACAATTCCATGGGTTGAAATCTCAGACTAAATAAAAAGGAGAGAGCAAGATGAGCATCCAAATTTATTGATCATCTGCTTAAAGCTCCTGCCACTATGGCTTCCCTGCCTTGATGGACTGAGTTCCCTTGAACTGTGAGCCAAGAGAAACCATTCCTTCCTTCCTTAAGTCGCTGTTATTTTGTCATAGTAACAAGAAAGTGACTTAAACAGCTGCCTTGTGAGAATAAATACATATCGCTTTTGTTCCTATTCTGTGGATAAAATCTAGCTGACTTTATGACCCCATCTACCCTTCTGTGTCCGAATGGTATTCTCTTCATTGAACTCCCCTACTACATCTGAACTTCACAAGCTCAGAATCTTAGTCAAAAGGACATCTCTGCTTTTCCTTTACTTCTCCTCTCACAAAAAGACTGACTGGTGAGTGCCCTTACAGAAAGCTGGCTGGAAGAAGCAGCTTCAATTCCAGTCGGATTTAGATTGCTAAGTCCTTTCTTTTTTCTTTTCTTTTCTTTTTTCTCTTTCTTTCTTTCTTTCTTTCTTTTTTTTTTTTTTTTTGAGACAAGGTTTCTCTGTGTAGCCCTGAACTCACAGAGATTTGGCTGCCTCTGAGTGCTGGGACTAAAGGCCTGCACTGCCACCACCCTAGATTGCTAATTCCTTTTTAATTTTTTAAAATTATTTTTTCATCTTTATGTACATTTGGTGTTTGGCCCTTCTGTATGTCTGTGTGACGGAGCTGGATCTAAATTTACAGATAGTTATGAGCTGCTATGTGGATGCTGGAAAAGCAGCCAATGCTCTTAAACCGCTGAGCCATCTCTCCAGCCCAGGTTGCTAATTCTTAACATCCTTTGCCTAGAGACCCACCAGGGGCTCTCTGAGCATCTTCGGTGAATGGATTTGTAAATCTCCTTTCTCACTGCTCATTGGCACTCATTCTTCTTAATTTCTTAGAAAGTCCTGATAAGGACCATATCCAGGATCACAGTTGAGAGCACAGTTGAGTCAATTCATATACAACTTCACTAGATCCTCCCTCCCTTCCTTCCTTCCTTCCTTCCTTCCTTCCTTCCTTCCTTCCTTCCTTCCTTCCTCCCTCCCTCCCTCCCTCCCTTCCTTCCTCCCTCCCTCCCTCCCTCCCTCCCTCCCTTCCTTCCTCCCTTCCTTCCTTCCTGCTGGGTTACCTGCCTGCCTCCCCTCTTCTTTCCTATTTTGCATTCAAAAAGAGAATCTCTTTCCAAATAAATGCTGTACAAGAAATTATTTTGAGTGGTGAAGAATGCCCAACTATTCTGAAATTAAGCAATAGGTTGCTTATTTTTATTAATGATGACTTAAAAGTGAACCCAGAGCTAGGAGTACGACATTTTCATTTCATCAGATTAAGAGGGGGTGAGGAAGACAGCAATGACAGGATATCTTTCTTGGGCTTCCTCTTTTCTAAGACTGTCCTAATAGTTTGGGGTCCCAGCCACCAGCTCTGGTCTATAAGAAGAGGGCTCTTTCCTCTTCTGTCAGCCTGTATCTGTAGCTGCTTACACCCTGAGGCATTTGCCCTTTCCTAATCTACTCAGTGACTTCTCAATGCCTTCCAGTAGCTACTTCCACCAATGTTCTCTGGGGATATTCTCAGCCTCCCTATGGAAGACAGAGGGTGGCAAAGTCATGATCCATCTTTACCATATGCAAACACATTGAAGGTTTAAAAGTAAAAAAATGGCAGATTGCTTCTTAGTCCAGAAAATTTTCTTGCACTAGAGCAAGAATAGGTTGACAGTGATGATAGGTGACATAGTGAAGTGAGAAAGAAGGGGAAGAGTGAAGACCTAGTGAGAGGCAGGTCCTCTTAGATCTGATGGTAATTAAAAGTGGACCTTGGGGCCCATGGAAGTGTCCAGAATGGCTTGCTAGAAAGTGTCCCAGGAATGCCAGCATTTCCTATTGTTATTGTTGTTGTTTTAAGTTGGGTTATTTGTTTGATTATTTGGTGTTTTGGTTTATTTTTTTAAGCAAATTTGTTTACAGATGGTCCTCTCATAGACCATAATGGGAAAATTTGAAATCCCCTTCTACCTTCCTTCTCTCCTCCTCTGTCTTTGAGTTGGCATCCTGGCCAACATACTCTCCATCCTAAAAAAATGCATCTGAGCTGACTTTACAGTATCAGGAAGTTTATTACAATCAGCCTGTCTGCCCTTTTTAGTGGGAGACATTCCAGAGAGGTTTAATTGCAAAGCCAGCCGTCCCTTTAAATCATTACAGGGGAGGCTTCGGGCTGCATCATGGTGCTTTTTTTTTCTTTATATAGTTCCAAAAATCACAGGATTGTTTGTTTTGGCTCAGCAGTCTTCCTTCAAGGTGCTTGCCTTGCCGATATATTTAGCTCATAGGCAGTGATGTTGTGGGTTATTAATTACAATAGCAAGAGACCAAACATGATACGCATCAGCTAAGTGGTTAAGTAAGCGTCATTTGCACCCACGTCACTGATAATCTGTTCACAGATTTATTGGCTACTTAGGAAATAGCTGTGCATGTATTTTGAATATGCACAGCTATTTCCCAACATGTCTATAGTATTCTATCTATGAGGGGAACTTGTGAACCTTTCCCCCATACGTGTTGGCATGTCAGCTACAGTGGTCTTCTTCAGGCAGCCATATTGCTGAGGGGTCATGAGAGCCGCATCCCTGTTGTATCTGAGAGGTGCTCTTTGGCAGAAGTCCTGTTTCTGTTCCTTCTTCCCTGGGGTTCTCTCGACCTTAAGTGTTGAGGCTGTGTTACAGGGGTCCCGCTTGGGGCTGGCACCCCACCATCACGTATTCTCTGCATTTTGGCTAGTTGCAGATCTCTGTGATACCCTCCATCCACTGCAAAAAGATGCTCCTTTGATGAAGGACAAGAGATATACTTATCGCCAGAATGGAAGAACATGGCTCCTGGAAGGGCATGGACATGACATGGAAGGACAGCCTGGTACTTCTTTTTCATGCCAAACCCTTTTGAGCAGTGTTTCAAATGTATAAATATTTTAGAGGAAATGAAGAAGCTCCGATGTTGTTGGGTTATAATGTTCCTTAGCACAGTTACAGTCCTGCAATATTTTCTTGACTTAATTTTGCAGTAGTTATCCACTACACACGAGGACACCATGCACTTATACACACGCATCTAACCAGCCCTCACGTCACCAGCTAACATCTAATTTGGTCTTTCAGCAACTCACAAATTCAGTTCTCCTCTCTCATTATCTTTTACAACTAAATTAAGGGCTGATTAATCACCCTTTACAGTGATTATGGTGATGTGTTTATTAACTTAGTACACACGTATTTTATTTTATTTTTATTTTTGCTGAGAGTGACAACAGAGAACTGGGCCCAGAACCCATTTGGCTTAGACACAAAACCAAGATGGTGGCCCCCTTTATGTCAGTGGTAGAGTCTTCTTCATCTTTCAAGCCACGTGTTTAACTTCATATAGAAAATAAGTAAAACCAAAATTGAAAAGAAACTCCTGAAGCAAACAGTTCAAAGGACCGAGAATGAAAGCCTCTCCATCAGAGTCAGAATTGGACTGTTTCGGACAAAGGAATCTGTGGGCAGGAGAAGCAGTTTTCTTTTGTGTCACTTGCTGCAGGTTGACAAAAGGAATAAAAGGGCTTGGCAATCTGCTGTTTTCAGAGTCCCCAATTTGAGCTAAATCTTTGATACACTGGGGGCTTTAGGTGACATTCTTGCACAACAGAAAGTGTCCTTGCCAGGAAATTCCTTCTTTGTTTTCCAAGTGTGCTGTTTGCCTATTCACTTCTATAGCTGGAATAATGCTGTCTCAGAACACTTAGATTTAATAGAAATGAAGGGAGAGAGATGGTTCAGTGGTTAAGAACACTAAATGCTCTTCCAGAGGACCTGGGTCCCATTCCCAGCACCCAGATGATGGCTCCCAACCCTCTGTAAGTCCAATTCCAGGGAGATCCAACAACCTCTTCTAGCTTCTTCTTCAGGCATTAGGCAATGCATATGGCATATTGACACTCATTCAGCCAAAACACCAATGCACAAAAAAATAAATCTCTATTTTATTAAGAAATTAAGGGTGAATAGTGTTCTATGTTTTGGGTTGTTCATGCTTAGGGCAATAGTGTGGATCCTAAATGTCCCCAAAAGAACTGCCATTGTGGAAAAAAGAAAAAAGAAAGAAAAAAACCAGCTTTGATCTCAAGGGAATAAAATAGTTTATAGTTTATTCTGGAGCAATTATGAATGACCATGCCCTGGGAACATACATTTAGGTATCCTCAAATAAAATGTCCCCACATGGAAGGAGTTTGTGGGGTTTTATAGTTACAAAACAAAGAAAGTCATAAATCAAGGCAATTTAAAAATACATTAGTGGGCACATCAGAAGGGCAGTTAGAGCAAAATGGAGAACTCTCTCCTATAGGCCTCAGAAGCTGTCTGGTAACATTCTTAGCTTCGGGGCTGGTGGAAGCTAGGGCTCTGCTAAGTTAATAGATTCCAAGAGTTTATTTTAATCTATTAGTCATAGGATGTAGTTCTGACACAGGTAAGGAGCTAAAGCCAGCCAGAGACAGGCAGGTAGTCAGGCTCTGCACCTCTCCACATCACCGAAGTTCTAACCAGTCACTCGACTTTGCGACACCACTTCTTTCCAGGAATTCTCATTCACACGAGCATGTATTAAAGCCACGGTGCCTGGCTTGCTGCTTTTTGGAGAAGATGTAAAGTATAAGAGGCAAGAGCTTCAGGATAGTCTTTCGGTTACTGGGGACTGGACCCCCAGCCTACTCCTCCTTTGTTTATCCTAGTATCCCAGCCCCGAGGTGAACAGACTTCCTCTGCACTTATTCCTGCCACAAAACGCTGCCTCACCTCAAGTCCAAACGCAACAAGGCCAAGTGGCCATGGACTGAATCTCCAAAACTATAAGTCTTCTTTCTAAGTTGATTTTCTCCAGTATTTTGTTACAGTAATGGGAAGCTGAAGAACAGGCTTTCAGCCTCACAGATGGGTTTTTTTCTTTTTTTAAATTAAATTTATTTATTTTTATATCAATCACAGGTTAGGTACTTTGCATCCCAGGCGTAGCCCCCTCCCTCATTCCCTCCCACCCTCCCACTCCCTCCCTCCCACTCCCTCCCTCATTACAGATGGGTTTTGATAGAAAATTCTAGATACTTAACTAGACGTGATAACACAAGCCTATAATCACAAAACTCATGAAGCTAAAGCAGGAAAACAGCAAATTCAAGGTAGGCCTATACTACATTGAGGGTTTGAGGACAGCCCAAGCTAACAACAAGATTCTAATTATTTGAGAATATTCTGAGCAATGCTCCTGATTATTCTGCTGTCATCCTCCGAGTAGAATTATTCAGGAGCCTGCCTTTTGTTGACAGCAGCATGTCCCTTTTTGTAGCTTCCTCACTAACAGGGGCCCACTGCTCTCTGTGGGATCTCCCAGTCCTGACCTAGGATCATCCAGTGGGTAAAGTTTTGCAAAAGGTGTGGTCAGTGTAGCATAAGCTGCAGATGCTTCTGGGAAAGGGAGTTGGCTGGGTTTTTAATGTCTTGCAGAGCACATGCAAGGATTTGTTAATACCACAGTTGGTCAATTGAAAACATTTTCAAATACCCCTGGCTGCTGGAATAAAAGCTAAATATAGGAATAAATTCCACATGTGCAAAACCTCAAAATAGCATCAAACAAGAGACTAAGTAATATCTTGGCTAGACCCTGTCTCAACAAACAAGCAAGAAAATATTCCTCAATGGATCATGGCCCGGTTTTGGACTCATACATGCAAAGTAACTTTTATTTCTCAGATGTAATTATTATCTTGGATGCTTACTGCTAGTTCTTCTGAACTCTGGCTAGTTCAACTCAGCTGTTCTGGCTCAAATTCCTCTCCAAGTTGATTGATTCAATATGGCTTCTCTAGGCTCCTCACTGAATTGATCTGCTTGGCCTCAAACTAACTCTACAATTTGTTCTTATCTCCTGGTTCCTTCTCATTCTCTGGCCCATTCTGTCTTCACCTGTGTCTAGCTTGTTCTCTTCAACCTGTCACTGTAAAACTCCCCCAGTAAAACTGCCTCCTCTCTCTCTCTCCCTCTGTGCTCCTCTCTTAGCGTCTCTTTCCTCTCTGTTATCATGAGAGTTGGGCATATCTTATTCTGTCAAATCTTTGTCTGCCTCTCAATTAGACATCCCTTTCAAACATGGCTGCTTTTTTTCTCTAAACTCACTCTGTCTACATTGTTTGGGATTAAAGGTATGTACTAGGGTGTGTCTATACAACAGCCAGATCACACTGCAAACCAGGGTGTGTCTGCCTTTCAGTGATCACAAAGACCTAGGAAGTCTTTGGATGTGATCCCTACCAGAGCGGTCATGTTGCTGCATTAATATATATATATATATACATATATACATATATGATATATATATACATACACATATATATAGATACACACACATATATATATGTGTATACATATATATATATGTATCAAGGCCAGTCTGAGCTATATGGGACTCTGTCTTAAAATACAAAAGAGGATGGAGCATGTTTCCTGGGTCAAATTACTAAGCAGAGGGCCCTAAAATTCAGGAAGCCATTTCAGAGTAT
>CM053764.1:95509941-95531175 GCA_028658305.1 Pachyuromys duprasi
CTCCGCTAGCCTTAGTTTGCTTTGCAAGAGTGAGAACACTGAACTTTGGCCAACCAAAGTTACTAGCAATTAGAATCCTGGTACAAAGTGACCCACTGTCAGAATCATTCTCTATGGCTGTCATATGTGTGTTCCCCAATTCCAGGGGACAGTGTTCATATTATATTCATGGGACTATCACCCCTACTCAAAACTGCATGCAGACCTGCTGCCAGTTGTGACTACCACCCTATTTCAGCTCTTCAGCTTTCACAAGTGAGCCACCTTGGGACCTGGGGAAAGGCAAGTGATTCTACCTAAAGGCATACAGAGAAGTCAGGTCCTTTGGGCAGGCTCTGCTCACAGCTAACAAATCCACAGACCATGTCCACAAGAACTTGAGGAGCTAGGAAGTAAGATAAAAGCATTCTTAAAAAACAAAACATGGTGTACCCCAGAAGGGCTGAGGGTGGTGCGGATGAGGCTCCTACACTGCCTGAACTCCCCAAAGCAAACGAAAAGGGAAATGTTTTGAAGCCAGGACACTCTAGAGGTGATTTATGAGTGCCAAGGAGGCCCAGGCATGCTGGAGTTAGGAAAATGGAATTGGTAAACATCTGGATTTGGTAAACATTCTGTATTCACAATGGAGCCATAAACCTGACTCTGTGGGGCCAGATGGGCTGCAGGCTGTAAGCATGGCTGCTTGGGATGATGTGAGGCAGGGCTGGCTGTGGGCAGTGAGGTGGCTGCTGGTAACTGAGAGGCAGGGCCGGCTGCAGGCAGTGAGTATGGCTACTTGCCATGCTGTCCTTTCAGGGTTCAAGTATGGGCAGAGAGAATGGCTGTGTGCCATCTGTGGGCCACGGATGAGCATGAAGGCTGCAGAAAGATTTCTCAGCTGCTTCAGGGTCACTGTGGGGATTGTTTTCTGTTCTTTTGGAGGGGGGATGGGCCAAGGCAGGAACTCGAGGCCTGGCTTCTGCCTGTAGCTCTGTAGGCTAAGTGGCCGCTGCTGTGTCTCTGAAAAAGCCACCGACTCTCTGAGCGCTCAGAAGCGCACAAAATAAATGTCTGATGGCTAGCCACCCTCTCAAGTGGAGTCTGGTCTTCCAGATGGCTGCATGGCTATGATCCAGGCCCAAGGAAAGGGCTGGTATGAAAAGCGACCTCAGCAGTAGTGAGTCAGAAACAAAGTCAATCTTCACAAGTGCCAGGTAGTTTGAAGATGGCTGTCGTTACTCTTTTCACCTGTCAAGGCCTCAGTTTCCCCTTCTATAAAATGGGACTGAGTAGCCTTTTCGTACCCTGGCTTTGAATCCCAGGATTCCACAAGACAGTAGGCTTTAGAATCACAGCACAAAGGCTGTTTTCATTATTTATTTCAATGATCCAGGTTCTAGGATTCTATCAAGATCATAACCTTAAGCGGAGTCAACAAACATCCCTCCAAACAATTGCAAAGTAAAACCCAAGTATGGATGGTGCTAAAGCACAAGGTTTTAGGTCAGTTAGAGACACAGATTCATCCTTTCCTGTCTGCAGGCTGACTCCAAATTTCTTTTTTTTTTTTAATTGAAATACCAAACATTTTGCTTTGGTTATTTCATATATGTATTTAATGTACTCTTATCAATCACCCCCCCCTATAAATCTCTTCCCCACATTACTGTGATTTTGCTTTATTCTGAGATCCACTGAGTTTAATCAGGTCCATGGTGATTCAAGCCCATGGTGACCCCCCCCCCTGGAGCGGATGGACTCCCTGTAGGTACATAACTAAAAACAATGACTATCTTCTAGCAGCACATAGTTCAGCAGGGAAAGAGTAGGGCCCTGTGAGCCCCTCCCCCACAAACTGTTGTGGGGCTACTCTTGTGCAGGCCCCAGTGCAGGTCATCACGGTTGTGACGTCATGGTTGCAATGGCTGTCACGCCCAGGTGACATTTCGCAGCCCTTCTCTCTCTTACCTTCTTTCTCTTCCCTCCTCACCATGTTCCCCATGTCTCAGAGGGATAATGTCTAAATGTCCTGTTTCGGGCTGAGCTCTCAACCGTCACTTTTTCTCAGCACCTTGAGTAGCCGTGAGTCTATGCATTTTCCACCACTGTTCACTACAAAAATATAGGCTATTTTGGGGAGAACTGAGAGTGGCATTTGTCTATTTGTCTATGGGTATAAGCACAGACACTTAGAAAATGGTTTGATGCTGTGTCAAGTTAATCAAACAATGGAGAGCTCCCCACTAGCACCTATGACTTTCCCACCCATGTTAATTTGAATAGGTTAGCAGTACCAAGCCTGCCTCTCCCCTTCACCCCCGTGGAGAACACCTCAAATCTAATCACACAGCAGTTTGTTACTCCTGAAATAGCCTTAGCCTTGGAGAAATGCAGATTGAAACCACTTTGAAATTCTCTCTCATCCCAGTCAAAATGGCGTCCTCAAGAATGGAAACGACACACACACTGTTTCAGATGTGGGGAAAGAGGGTTCCTCAGTCGCTGCTGGCAGGAGTGTAAATTAGCATAGCCAGCTTGGAAAAGTCTCCAGAGTCTCAAAAATATATATAAATGGATCTAACGTGTAACGAAGCCATACTACTCTCTAGGCAAGTACCCAAAGGACTCCATATCCCTTACACAGATGCTTGCACGTCATGTTTATCACCTCTCTGTTCACGATAGGTTGGAGTGTGAGATTACCTCAGATATCTGCCAACTGAAGAATAGACAGTAAACCGTGGTACATACACACAATCACATGTAATTAATCTGTAAGGAAAATGGAATTGTAAAAACTTCAGGCAAGTGCATGGAACCGGAAAGCACATACAGTGTGAAGTAAGCCAGGCCCAGGAGGACAAACATCACACATCCTCTCTCCTATGTGGATCCTAGTTCTGCATCTTCAGCTGCCTGTGTTTAACTTGGAGTAACTGTGGAAGCCAGGAAACCAGGAGACAGGTATCCTGACAGGTTTTATTAAAGGAGAGGGGATAGTAAAACAGTTAAAGTTTTTGCAGGGAGGAGAAATGCTTGGGGGTGGTGCTGGAAAGATTAAGCAGGGAGAGAGGCTGACGAGGAGCTAGTGGGGTCAGAGCAGGGTCAGCCATAAAGAAGACAGAATAGAAAGTTGTATGCAATCCTGATGTCTTGGCAGTCTAATTAAAAATACAATTTTTAGGAAAAGAAGACAAATAAACTGCCTGTCTAAGAGTATCCCAGGTGTGGGATACTTCCACGTGAGATGTTTGTCAGGGAGATCCCAGAGCTCCCCCCAAACAACGCGGTCTCTTCCCATTCCTGTTGGTTGCCCATCAGAATCAGACTGCCAGGCCCTATTGCCGAAGACACCAGACACCCTGGTTAAAGGGTTTAGAGAAACCAGGCTGGAAGCTCCCTCCTTACCGACTAGCTTGCACAGTGTTCTGGAAGGTGCCGAGCAAGCTGGTGGTGAGGAACAGAGTCGGCCATCTCGCCCAGCTGTGAGTCCTGGGAATGTCAGTATCAATCTGCCAGGCCAGATGTGTTGGCTCCATGTTTCTGTTTCCGTTTCTGCCTGATTTAGGTTATATGCACAGCAGCAGGGAAGCATAGGCAGAGCCTTGGTTCTGCTGCTGTCATTCAGTAACCAGGCTGGCTACTTTGTCTGGCTACCTCTGTCACAACTTTTCCTCAGAACATCTGCTCCATAGGCCTTATAGGGTTGATGAGAATTGGGAAGAGAGTGATGGAGGGTAACCCCAAACCCATCTAGGCCATTCAGACTTCAGATCTAGATGCTTCTTCAAAACATGAATCCCATATGTCAAAACCCCATTCTCTCTGTCATTCCTTAACTGGGAGGACATGCTGAGCTCAGGGTCAGCTGGTAGAGGACCAAATCACCGGGACAAGACAAGAAATGGATGAGCAGATTTGAGAGACCCCAGAGGGCCTGAGTTCAGACCCTCAAACCCCACTTAAAAGCCAGTAGGCAAACCACCCACATGTAACTCTGGCATTTGTGATATAGAGACAGGGTCCCCAGGGCAAGCTGGCAAGTTCATTGTGCCAATAAATAAAGTGAAGCATGATCAAGGAAGTCATCCAGCATCAGCTTCAGGCCACGCCCACACATGTGAATACACATCAACGTGTACGTGCACGTTGGATAAAATGGCGAGGAGAGACTTCATTTTCTACATGTTTTAAGATCCGGATTCTACATCCTTCTGAAAAGTTGTCAGTCTTTCTGGCCTTGACCCAGCCCTCCTTTATCCCAAGCCAGTTTCTCTTGCCAGAAGCCAAGCAATCTCTGGAAATCCTAACCACACTGTGGCTTTGTGTGACTCCACCTGCTGGAGCCTTTGCTAAACAGAGCAGCCAGCTTACCTACTGTTATGGTTTGAGTATGAAAGGTCCCTCCAGGAATCAGCATTGAAGGCTTGTTCCCTGGGAGGTGACACTATTTTGAGAAATTGTGGGAACTCTGGATGGAGGGACCCAGCTGGAGGAAGTTGGCCAGTAGGGATGTGCCTTTAAAGTGGACCAGAACCTAGTTCTGTTCCCTCTGTCTCTGCTTCCTGTCCATGGTGGTGTGAAGAAGTATTTCCCTCACATTCTCCTATGATCATGGTTCTGTACCATGCGCATGAGGCCACAAAACCGTGGGCTGAGCCCTCTGTAACCCTGAGCCAAGAAGCCTGCCCTTTCGTTGTTTGTGGGGTGTTTCAGTCACAGCAATGAAGTAGTGAACACATGAATTCCTACGCTTTGCTCCTGGCGCTCGGACTGTGTAAAAGGCTTCCACAAAACAAAGAGGAAATAAGTCACAGTGAGTCTCTTTCTGTCCTCCCAGACTTTGATCATAACCAAGTCATGTCATTTGACATAAACAGCTTTACTAGCTGTTGTCTTAGCAGGGACTACTGTCTGGTCCAGAAACAGCCTGACAGGCAAAGTAGACTTCGGGTTCTTATTCAACCGGCCAGTCCTTGGTGCTGCGCACACCACACAGCTCCTGTCTACCGGCACGGTCTCTGTGGCCGAGTATGTGTTTACATGCTAGTGAGAACAAGAAGCTGGGGTTTCAACTCCACCCTGGCCTCACAGCGTTTTCTTAATTCTCTCTTTTTGCATCCTTGATGTAGGTAGAATATGTAGCGGCCTCAAAGTCAGCCCAAACATGCCAAGACCAAGTTCTCAACACAAAGGAGATTTATTTACTCCATAGGGGCAGAGGGCAGAGAAAAAAAGCCAAGGACAGGAGATACAGGAAGAGGGAGACAGGGAAGGGTACAAAGGGGTGGAGAGAAAAGGGACAAGGGAGAGGGGGAAGGGGTATTTTCCCCATGAGGTTTGGGGACAACAGTGGATTGCCTCTGAATAGACAGATGCGGCCCACAGGAAAAGGCACTTTAGAAAGGTAAACGGGGAAGCCCCATGTTAAGATGAAGTGTTTAATGTGAATTGGGCATGTTGATTAGGTGAGCCAAAGGGGGATTTTGATTGCTGGACTTCAATACTTTGATAGCTGGACCTTGGTAGTCAGCCTCAGGAGGAGGAAGTGGCCAAATAGCGAATAGACCTTGGTGGCTATCTTTAGAAATGTAATCTAGTAGGCTCTGGCAAGGCAGTGGAAATGGAGGGGAAGAGCAAGGCCTCTCAGAGCTGTGTTTGCTGTGCTGGGGTTGTCTAGAGTCTTTTCAGAATGTTCGTCATCATTACAGCTTTCAATTGGAGTTTCCACTGCGAGGGCATCCTCAGACAACCAATGCCTGCTTCGAATGCTTGTGGCATTTCACAAGTGCCATTGCCTCTGCCGTAAAGGAACGCTGTACGGGTGGCCCAGTGGTGTCTCTTTATAGCCACTGAGCCACAGGGGAGAACAGAATATTCTGCAGCTGGAAGGAATTGGATCAGACCAAAACCACAGCCAAAAGCCAGAAAGCCTTCCCTAGGGTGGCAAGGCAGCAGTGTAGATCACAAGGGATGATGCGTTCACAAAATCTCGGTATTTTTAGAAAGAGCAGACAGCTTCCTCTTGGTACTACTGGAAATGCAACCCTGCTTATAGGCTCAGGAACAGACGGGATGAAATTTCAGTGTCCCTCCCATGCTTAGGATAATGACAGGATCTCCATTAGAAGGTCCCTCTGGCTCTGTTAGAGCAACTTCTTACCAATTTTGCTTTCCTATAAATGCCAGACAAGGTTCACGTTTTTAAAATGGTCTTTTATTATTTTTATGTGTGTGAATATTTTGCTTGCATCACTTTCAAGCACGGTACCCATGGAGGCCAGGAGAGGGTCGTGGATCTCCAGGGACTTGAGTTACCGACAGTTGCGAGCTGCCATGTGGGAACCAGGGTCCTCTACACCAGCAAGCAGTCCCCTTAGCCACTGAGCCATCTCTCCAGCCCCAAGGTCCACATTTTGGTCAGCTCCAACTTTATTCTTTCCCATCCAGCCCTCACTACCAACTTGTTTCACCAGTGATCCTCACCCTCACTCACGGGAGGATCCCTGACGTGGAGACTCCGTGCTTGGAGCACGGAGATGAACCCCTTTGCTGTGTGGACAGTCATTCTCCCTCCTCATCCCCATTCATGTGCAGCCCCACATTCCACGCCCAATGTGTTCGCGTCACCCAGCCTCCCTGCAGCGTTTCTGGGCCCTAAAATCTGTCCTGCTAGGTTCTCCACGGAGGCTCCCCAAGCGGCGGTCACTCTTCCTTGACCTCCATCCACCCAAGGGCAGGGAGGAAGCTACCACATGGCACAGCCAGCTGCCCTGTGGATAAACCACCCAGGTCTCCTCGTCCTGTAATGGTCGCTACCCATGCCGCGTGGTCCTAGATCCACTTACACTCGTTTTGTAACATGTCTGATTTCTTTTTAAGCTTGTTGTGAGAGGAAGGGACACAGGACAAAGTTGCTGAGTAAGCACCGCCCTCACTGTCACCTTGACAAGTCAGGGAATCTTTGCACAAGAGTTTGTGTGTTCCCAGAAAGTGCACTTACTGAATACTTCTGATTTTATTGTTTGTTTGTTTGTTTGTTTCAAGACAGAGTTTCTCTGTGTAGCCCTGACTATCCTGGACTTGCTTTGTAGACCAGGCTGGCCTCGAACTCACAGAGATCCACCTGCCTCTGCTTCCCAAGTATTGAATACCTTTCTAAACCAAAGAATCAGAGCATCCACATGTCTTTCATCTGTTCACCTTCTTTTTGTCCCCAGGGTCAGTTCCCTTATCTAAGGAGAGGGAACCAAAGGCGCCAACACTACTTAGTGCCTGACATTCTGCTCAAGCTTTCCCCGGCCTCCACTCACTACCCTCTTTATCCATACACCAGACATAGTCTGGAATATCTTCCTAACCTGTGGTCCTCACTGGCAACATGTCTAGCCCCTCATGGGTCGCCCCAGGATCAGAAGTTCCGTGGCAGTAGCCTGCGGATGAAAGTTATACCCCTTGCACCAGCTTCTTCTCCAGCCTTCCTACCAACGCCACCAACAAGCTTAGAGGAAGCTGGTCACTAGGGATGTGACCTCAGAACCTCAGTATACTTCCCTCTATCTCTGCTTCCCATCCACAGGGGTTTGAAGCTCTGCTCTCCTATCGTGGTGATACTCTACCCAAACATATGAGACTGAGAAACTGTGGACTGAGCCTTCTGTAAGCACTCCTAGCTCGAAACGTGGTTCTGCATCCAATAGACTTTGCCTACCCTGAGCCACTTTTTCCAAACCTTCTCTCTATCCTTCTCATTAGCAAACTCGTCTTTGTTCATTGGGTTTTGGCTTAAATGTCATCTCTCCTTTCTGTCTTTACTAACTCATAGTCAATTGGGCTTTCATCTCTCCTTATATCACTTATTTAAACTTTATTTATAGTGCAACTGACATTGTACTTTACACCTGCGGTGTGTCATGTACGGCAACTGTTATGACAAACCACTGAAAGGGAAATGTCCATGACTCAATAACAAAGATCTCTTTCTTGCTCATGAGTGAGCCATTGCTGGGGACGATCCTCCGAGTGGTGACTAAAGGATCGAGCCTGCCTCCACTTCAACAGCTCTGTTTACACCTAAAACCTCAGTGTTCCTCACTCTCACTCCCTCCCACTGTGAAAAGTGAGCACTGAGCCCAGATCAGGGGTCTGAGGTTCCAAATCTTTAGCCCTCACTCCGAGAGAACTGAGTCATTGTACTTACTGACTGTACATTTCATAGGACTCTCAATTTACCATAGTACTGCTTCAGGCCCAAGAAAAGTCTTCAGAAGAAAAACAGAGGCAAATCTCTTACATACCCTATGGTACCTCTCTACACACTGTACTAGAGAACCTATTTAAGGTCTCAGGGTGTGTACTGTAAGGTCTGGGGTATCAGCAAGGATTTTCACATAATGCACCAACTGGTAGAACAGAGCCAGCCTGGGCCCGTGGTTGCCATTTTTCTGTCTTAATACTCAATTGATCATCATGATGGCAACTTAGGAAATTAAATTAATAGAGAAATCAAAAGGGCCTGTCACGTTTACCATTAAATAAATGGAATGAGTCACACTGCCGGAATTTCTTGGGAATTTAAAAAATTATTTCCCTCAACTCTGTAGCATACTGTTGAAGGGAAATTGTCTCTGAGATACCAAGTAATGATTACAAAGCAAATGAGCCTGGGATGTAGCTCAGTGGAGTACATAGAAGGCCCCAGGCTTGTTCCTAGGTATACACACATACACACACATCTGGTTTTTCCTTTTCTCCCCTATCAGCCTTAGAGTGAGTCAAGTAATACAGTTCTTAACTGTAAATAAAAGCATTAGATTCCCAGAAACATAAGTAGTTTGCTATGTCTCTGAAATCAAGAATACAAGAGAATCTAAGTGAGGGATTTCTAATTTTGGCCAGATATGTAGAGACAGTGCAAGTTCCTACTTCTTATCAAACAGAACAAAAATAAACAAAAAACTTTGGGACACAAGGGAAGGCTCGACTCTAACAAGGAAGATTGCTTTAAGACAGAATCTTAGCTTATGGTTCAGCTTGGGATTGCTTAATAACAGGCCAATACAAAAGTAATATCCGTTCATTGAAAACTCCACTTTGTACAGTGTGTGTATGTATGAGTGTTTGTGTGTGTGAGAGAGAGTGTGTGTAAACAAGTTTGTGGGAACTATTTCTTCCACTGAACTGCAAGCCCCAGCCTCTTACTATACTGTTGGGCCCCTGTGATTGAATTGCTCACCTGAGCTAGCGATATGCTGGGTAGTCGCAGTGAGCCACAGCTCCCAGGAAACCCCAATTACAAAAAGAAGTAAGCCCAAGTTCCCAGTGTCCTCTGCTGCTAAACTATGCTCTTCATGTATGTGGCTGAAGAACATTTTTTTTGCCTTCATGATATTTTTAACTAACAGGGGGATTGTTGTTGCCTGACCCTATCATAAGAGAAGGGACGCTTAGAGCTTGGTGAATCCAAAAAATAATTTACACTTGGATTTACAAAGATATTGTATTTCTCATATGCCCTAGATATTAAACCATGGATCCAATGAGGGAAACTGGGCCAGAGAAGTGTGAAGTGGTTTGGCAATGGTCAAAAGGCAAATCACAAGGCATGCACCATGAACTGAGGCACACACTGAGACCATGGGCCTCGCCTTAACATTGCTTACGTTCCTCCATTTATCCCATCTGATAACTATTTGAGCTAAGCCCATTCGATGATCTTTATACTATTAAGTCCAACGGATGGTTTCCTCTCTCCATCCCCTACAGCCTCTGAGTAAGACTATCCCCAGCTGGCTTGGTGGCGCAGGTCTGTAATCCCAGCACTCTGGGAGGCAGAGCCAGGCTGAGCTCTGTGAGTTCAAGACAAGCTTGGTCTATAAAGTGAGTCCAGGACACCCAAGGCTACACAGAGAAACCTTGTCTTGTTTCAAAAAAAAAAAACAAAACAGAACAAGAAGTATTTCTGTCTTTGTCCATTCCAAGTTCCAGACTACATGAAAGACTCTACCTACGATCCCACCAAGACTTCCCCTGCCAAATCCCCTCACGGTACTTAGTGCATCTTCCTCATCAGCTTACCAGTGCAGCAATTTTACATTGACTTTTGAGCTTCCCTGGTTGATAACAGCATTTCCCACCAGACGACAGGTTTAATGAGGCGGGGACCGTGTTTAATTTTGCCCATGATGATAGTCGCAATCACCAAGCCAAGCACATTGCTATTAACATTTTTTTAAATTCCTCGTGAATATTAAAAGTCAAATTATCAAAAAGTAATTAATCAACACAACATATTTTCTTGTGTTCCTTCCTGTCTTGAGATGTTCTTACAGAAATTCATCACGGTAGATGGCCTGTCAAGTGGAGCAGTTTTCCTTTCTATTACACTAATTTACTTTGATTCATTTTATGGAAAGAATTCCAGGAAAATGATGAGCAAGTTTACACTCATTGTCTTCATTCACGATGACAGAATGTCTGACTGTATGGCAGTGTTGGGGAAATGATGTTAGAGAACGGAGCTAAGAAAGGATGGCGCGCTGGGAAGGCCTTTGGTTAGAACCAGAAGGGCCAGCTACTACTGCCGAGGCTGCCTTTATCCAGAGGCTTGGTCATGAGGAAGCTGCTCTCTTTCCTGGAGCCCTGACTGCTCATCTGGGAGATGTGAGGGGTGCTCTAAGTGGCAAGCCTTCCCTCCTTTGAAATAGCAGCATTCGTCAAGGGGATGGCCACCCCACCATCTTTTGTCTGTAAACCTAGAGTTCTCTGAGGAAGTTTCTTAGAACTAAAAGCTTTTCCTTCTTAATGGCTATATTTTTCTCTTATAGTTCTTAAGCTGTTACTTGTAATGAAATAGACCAAGAAAAGTGCCTCTGTAGGGTACACCTGTATCATATCTCCTGACACTCGCCCTTCCCTGATCAGGAATGAACAGACTAGTAGTACTCTGTTTTTAGAATTAAGCCAGATCAGCAGCTTTTATAAAACAAAAGCCTCCAAGTCAGGGGTCATTTCCCAGCTATGAGCTTTAGGTACACTCACTCAACTGTACCGAACCTTGGGTCTTTAAGTTAGGTAGTATTTGTTTAGCTGGCTTACTATCATAGAATGGTCATGTGGAGCGCAAAGGATAACATTGCAGAAAATAGTTGGAAATATAAAAGCTGCAATAAACATGCATTTTCAAACGCCTGACAGATTTCCCAAAGAATGATGACAAACACAGTCATCACGGTCAGTTACAGACATTACATCTTCTAGCAGGCTTTGAGTAACAAGTCCCAGGTGGTCAAAATCTCAAATGTTCAGTCCTTCTTCCCCCTCCACAGTTCCAAAAGTCCCACACCTAAGTGTTCATGTGGCAGTTCAATGATTACTTAGTTAAAAACTTACTGCTTGCCTACAAGTCAAGAAAGGATTTAAACCCACTTAATAAGCACTCAGTGAGCAGATGTCAACAGCAAATGGGTGAGAGCATGCTGGAGATATTCTAATCCAGAGCGTTGGGTACAATGAAAAGGCAATGTTTACCCAAGAACACCTGCTGTCTGCTTTGGCCCAGGAGCACTGTTTTCATACTACCAGAGACCCATTCCTCCAAGCCAACTGAAGCTCCAAACTTGAGTTGAAATTCTTACATATATGGTAAATTGATATTTTTTAAATAAGGGTGCCGAAACCATTCAACAGGAGAAAGGACATGTTTTCAATAAATGGTGCTGGGGAAACTGGAAATCTACATAAAAAAGGTGAGACTGGCCTTTTCTTTATTACTGTAGGAAAAAAAACAACAAAAAAAGGAATGGATTATAGAAAATATAAACCTCCTGAAAGAAAATACAGCATTATTTTGGTTTTATCATGGTACACTTCTCCTATGCCAGCCCTGGAAATGCTAAGGTTGTAGTTTGAGCCCAGTCTGGGCTGTCTGGCAAGACTCTTTCTCAACGTTTTCCCTGGGGAAAAAAACCCTAAAAGAAAACACAGGGTAAAGCTTCACAATGTTGCATTTACCAATAATTTCTTGCCCTGGTTGAAAGAATACGGCAAAAAAGAAAAGTAATTAATTGAACTTTATAAAAATTAACAGTTCCTACGCACCAAAGGGGAATGCTGAAAAATGAAAAGTCAGTCTGCAGGATTGGAAGATGTACAGATATGGCATATGTGATGAAGGGTTATGAAGATCTCTTATAACTCAGAGAGCCAAACAGTCCAATTCAAAAGCAAGCATCATGCTTGAATGGACATTTCTCCAAAGAGAGACATGGCAAATAGGACAGCAAGGTCCAGAGCCCTTGGATCTCTGGATAAAAGAGATACCACCTCCGACTGCAGTCACTGTCTGGCTCTTCCAGCGAAGAGCAAAGTGGAAACTTCATTAGCGTTCTGAGTAAGTTGGGGTGGAGTGGGGAAGGCGGCACAGGCAGAGAGATGAAAATGAGGCAAGAAGCAAGTCCTTTATAAACAGCCAAGGCCCTCTGCCCCGCATGGGAAGCATCTACAAAAGACACTGGCTCAGCCATGACAGTTGCAAAAATCCCCAGAGAGGGAGGGGCTAGAGGACAGCTGTAGTCCGATTGAGAGGACAGTTTCCATTTTCCGAGGCAGAACAATTGACAGAGCTGCTGTTAGGGAGGCTTGTTCCAGATGTCCGCTGACAATACGATAATTCTCAACATCTGGACATGAATGAATAGATCCACAGCAGAGCAAAGAGACCCGCCAGCATCACAAAAAGCCTTCTAGAGGAAGCCCTGTCTGGGTGACAGAATGCTGCGGGTCATGAAGAAACACATGCCCGTATCCTTCACTTGTCTGGCTATTCCCAGTGATCTTTTTTTAACAAGAGAGAGCAGACTTTGTTTAGGCCTTTTCTCGCCTTCTCTGCATCGTGAAGACAGAGACAAAGGGTAGCTATCTGGAGTATTAAAAAAAGGAAAAGGGCCTGCAAGCGTACAAATCAGCCTGAGGGAGAAAGAGGAGAGAGAGACGTATAACCATTCCTTCTAGATTTCTCCACTCGTGTACCGTCCATTGCTACATATAATTATAAAAGTATTAGAACACAGGTCTACAGTACTCCCAGCAAGATGCTCATCTTTAGAGAGAGAGAGAGAGTGTGTGTGTATGTGAATATATGAGTGTATGAGGGGTGAGCATGTATACAAGTGTATGAGTGTTATGTGTGTGTGAGTGTAGGAGAGTGTGCATGTAAATATAAGTGTGTATAGGAGGTGTGTGTGTGTTTATGTGTGAGTGTATGAGTGTGTGGTGTGTGTGTGTTTGAATGTGTGTGTGTATGTGTCTATGAGTGCATGTACGGGTGTGTGTGTCTGCCTGTGAGTATGTGTGTGTGGTATATGCACTTGTACGTGAATGTACCTATATGTGAATGTGCACAGCCCAGAGACTGATCTCTCACTGCCTAGTTGCTTTGAGATAGCATGTCCCACCAACCTGGACCTTAGCAGGGAGCCAGCAGACCTCTGCTCCTGTCCCTAGCCTCACAGCACAGGTCTGCATGAAGCCATAACCAGCTTTTATCTCTCTATTGTTGTTTTGACATGGGTGCTGGGGCCTAAACACAGATCCTCAGGCTCACATAGAAAATGTTCCTACTCACAGAACTCTCTGTGATGTAGGAAAGATGTCCACCTCACTTTTTCAGACAGGATCACTGAACCTGGTGCTCATCAAGTTGGCTAGCCTGGCTGGCCGGCCCCAGCAATCCTCCTGTTTCTACCTCCTCAGCACTGTAATCTGAGGTTTGTACACTATGCCTGGCTTTGGACCTGCATGCTGGGAATTCAAGCCCAGCTTTGATAACGAGCAATTGACTGATAATGAGCCATCGAGTCATTCCCAGATCAGTTATCTTTAGTATACCACTGGCCCGAACAAAGTAAATATGTCAGCTGGCGTGGTGGCACACACCTTTGATCCCAGAACTTTGGGAGGCAGGCGGATCTCTGTGAGTTCTAGGCGTCCTGGTCTGAAAGGCAAGTCCAGGACAGCCAAGGCTACACAGAGAAACCTTGTCTTGAAAAACAAACAAACAAACAAACAAACAAATATGTCAGTTCTTTCTCAAGCATGATGAAATTGTCAAGAGATATAATTTTGGAGGTTATCAAAGAAGTTCTACCTTTTTCAAATATTTATCTATCTGTTGTATGGGGGAGTGGGTAGGTAAGTGCATGTCATGGAGTCAGATGGAGGTCAGAAAACAATTTATAGGATTCAGTTTTCTCCCTGTACCATGAAGGTTCAAAAACTGAACTCAGTCAGATTTGCCACCAACCTCCTGGACCCACTGAGCCATCTGGCCAGCCCTCAAAACAAGTTCTCATGTTCATCTGGGGAAATAACGTAGAAAACAGTGATTTTTTTTCCAAAATAAAATGAACAAGAAGACAGTAACCTCAGAGGGAATTAAAATGCACTACAATGTTATATTAGAGAAAAACTCGTGGTGCTTGTTGAAACAGGCTATTGTGATGGGAGACTATGGAATGGGAGGGAGGCTTCAACTCCAGATGCAACAAGCATGAATGGGGAGGTGTGCCCAGTGAGCTGAATGGGGAGGTGTGCCCAGTGAGCTGAGGAAAGGGGGAGGGGCTGGGAAAATACCAACAGGACATGGAAGACTCCTGCTGAACAGACTGAAGGGCAGACCAGAGCGATCAGCTAGCAAAGATGAGAAAGAATTTCAGCATGCCCAGGATGGTCAGAGTTCAAGGGTGGGGGCCCTCTCACCAAACTGACTTAGTGGGATTCTTGCTAAGATGTCCCAAGAAACAAAGACACAGTGACTTAAGCAGCCAACTTGCAACTCTGAGGACAAAAAGCCTTAAGCATGGGCTGCAAATAGATACAAATAAGGAAGAGAGGCTGGAATGCTCCACGGTGTTGCCAACCCCACACTTCCGTGTTCAAACAAATCCACTTGAGTTGGATTTTTAAAACTTACTCATAGGCAAACGCAGTGCCAGTCAGGATACTTCCCTTTACCCACAGAAGTTAGAGGGGTGGGATCAGTGTTCAAGCCGGAGACAGGGACCTCTAATCTTTTAATGTGCCTTTTCAAGTGGGAAAGTACTCCACATGAGGGGGAAAGTCATGATTACAATAGCTCCTCTTTAAATTTGTTTTGCTTTGTCTCATTTTTTGTTTTGTTTTGTTTTGTTTGTTTTAAGTTCAGGAGAAACTGCACCTGGAGAAAGAGAGAGAGAGAGGAGTGTGGAGTGGCGGTGGACTCTTAGAAGTGCTGTGTTCAAGGAAAGCCAGTTCAGTCCTGCACTTAGAAATCTTAAAAACCTGTGGCAACTCCTGATGAGACCTGATAGACTAGGATCAGAAGGAAGGGGAGGAAGACCTACCCTGTCAGTGGACTGGGGAAGGGGCATGGGTGGAGAAGAGGGTGGGATTGGGAGGGGAAGAGTGAGGGAGATACAGATGGGATACAAAGTGAATAAACTGTAATTAATAATAATAAAAATCTGTGGCAAGTTCCAGGCCTGGTGATGCCTTTAATCCCAGGACTCAAGAGGCAGAGGCAGGTGGATCTCTGTGAGTTTGAGTCCAGCCTGGTCTATAAATCAAGTCTAAGACAAGGCTACAGAGAAACCTTGTCTGGAACGAACAAACAAGCCAAAAAGAAAAGGAAAAAAAAATCTGTGATAAGTTGAGATGCTTCCTGATCTCACCCATGCCAGGCTTGGTAAAGCAACATGCTTTAGATGGTGAGATGGGCTGAATCATTCTGAGCAAAGGTCTCAGGCATGCTTGCTGGCTTGGCTTTTGCTCTTTTTCTGTAATTAGCCCTAGGAGCGTGCACTGTTCACTGTCATGGAGGGAGGAAGCAATGTAGCAGTCAAGAACCCAATCTTCAGCTCCTAGGAGAACCTCCATAGCAGACATACGCTGCTATCATCAGTGAGAAAAGAAGTAGATTCTCGCAACCATTAAAATGTGGCGGTTATTTTACTGTAGCGTTAGAGTGTCAGGACCGGCTAACAGCCTCCTTGAGGGCTTTCACCATGTCTTCGAATTAGGATCCCAGAGCCATTTGAAAGGGACTTCACCCCCTGGCTCCTTCCGTTGATCTGACATCATCTTCAACTGCTCTTTCGGTTCTTCATCTGCCCGCAGTGCGGCAGCCTCTTTGGGCCTCTGCGGACACACCAGCTTCCACCTTTAGTGCTCAGCTCACCTGAGACAAGCTAAGCTCCTCCATGGTCCTGGGTGTTAATTTCCCTCCGATCTTCAAGAAAGCCCTCTGGGTGAAGACATACATGGCTGTCCCAGGGTCTTCTAGCCCCTTCTTAGAGTTCCTTTTGTATTTAGCAGCAACCATCATTACATCATTACATACCCACCCCTCCTCTCCCTGGGGGCTGGAGAGATGGCTTAGCTGTTAAAGGCTAGGCTCACAACCATAAATATAAGAAATTAAATGGTTATATCCACGCATGGTCCTTGGTTGGACAAACAGTCTCATAAAAGACCCCTGTGCCCTGATATATTTGTCCTTGTGGAGCTCCTTTCCTCTCCAGGTCTCACTTACTCCCCCTTCTTTCATATGATTCCCTGTACTCTGCCAAAGGTTTGGTTATGAGTCTCAGTATCTGCTTTGATACACTGCTAGGTAGAGTCTTTCAGATGCCCTCTGTGGTAGGCTCCTGTCTGTTACTTGTTTTCTACTACTTCCAATGTTGATCCCCTGTGTCTTTCTAGATGAGGAGTGATCATCTTACCCCTGCTCCTCTTTCTTGTTTATCTTCTTTAGGTGTACAAATTTTAGTATGTTTATCCTATCTTATAGGTCTAGTATCCACTTACAAGTGAGTATATACCATGTGTGTCTTATAACCTAACCCCCCTGCTCGGATGTAGCCCATGGTAGCTCAGTACCCAGTAGGTAGTGGGTTCCCTAGTAAGGGGAACAAGAATTATTTCTGACATGAACTCAATGACTGGCTCATTGAGCTTTCCCTCCCCACCCCCAAAGGGAGGAGCAGCCTTGCTAGGCTACAGATAAGGACTTTGCAGCCAGTCCTGAAGATACCTGATAAGCTAGGGTCAGATGGAAGGGGAGGAGGACCTCCCCTATCAGTGGACTTGGAAGGGGGCAGGGAGGAGATGAGGGAGGGTAGGATTGGGAGGGAAAGAAGGAGGGGGCTACGGCTGGGATACAAGTGAATGACCTGTGATTAAATTAAAAAATAATAATAAAAAGAAAATAAACGGATGTCAAGTAATTCAAATATCAAAATAAAAACCAGTATAAGTAGTCACTTCATGTTAATAAAAAATTGCATTCCATTTATTAAATGCCTAAGCTATGCAAATGACATTTGTTTAAATAAAAAGAAGTACAGATGGTTGAAAGAAAATAGTATAAGTGCCCCTTCATTGTAATGAAAGAATTGGCCACTGATATCACAGGTGTTTGTTCTTTCTTCATTCACATTAACAAATGTCTTAAAGACTCATAATACCCATAGTGTCAAAGATTGTCTTGTGACACATGTATTCCTACTGCTGTGACAAGTATGTAGAGACCCACTTCATACATACTTGAGAAGCAATCGAGGCTCTTTAAACTTCATGTGTTCTGTCTGGCAATTCCCTTTCAGAAAAATCACTTTCCTAGAAGACATCAACGTTTGAGGCAAAGCATGTGTGCCTCGGGGTTCCTTATAACATTACTTATAATGGTATAAACTTAAAAACAATCTGCACAATCAATAACAGGACAGTTAAGTGAATCACAGTGTGTTCGTAGTTTAGTCGATGGCATTTGCAAATACTACTGTAATGATAGGAGAAGACGCTGGCAGCATAATCATGAGTGGTGAAGGCAGAATGTAGGACGGCAGGCATAGCGGAATCGCAATTATGCAGAGCTGAGAATATCCATGAGAGTAAACGCCTGGGAGCTTGCCACGCAGCACAATGCCAGCGGGCGACCGTCTCTAAGATGTGAACTTGCGGATGATTCTTTAAAAAAAAAAACTTTCCTTCGTTTTCAGGACTTTCCTTCCACATGCCGCTGTTAGGTTTCTCTTATGATAAAAAAGAGATGAGACGGAAATTCGAAACCAGCCTCTATAATGATGCAAAGTTCGTACACATTGCCAGGAAACGGCACTACAGAATGCCAGGGATTTGGGTTTTTTGGGAGGAGGCAGTTCCCTCCATATTTGGGTGGAGAAGAATATTTGAATCCTGAGGCAGCACAGAAGGAACGAAATAAAGCGTCAATCTCGTCTGGTTTCTGAGTGTTTTACACTACATCTTCTCTCCCCATCCAGAGGTCTGTGCAGTTTCTTCAAGTGAGAGGCCACACTTTCTTGCTTGGTCTCCGTGACTGTAGCAAAGTCCTCGAGACGGGTTCCTTATGAATAAACTGCTTCACATTCTCACCTTATCCTTCCCAAACAGTTCTAGAGAAGACCAAAGCAGGCCGCCACAGAAACCCTTGCCCCTTCAGTCAGGTCTGCTCTGTCGCTGAATCACAGCTGACCCCGAGACTCCCCGGCCACTGAGGAATCTGGAAAAGACAGAGGTGTTAAAAGGCCACGTGCACCACAGGTTACACCAAATGGCAACTCCAGTTTTTCCGCTTCCGTTAGCTGGGAGGAGACGTGTTTTTATTCCCTCAGTGAGGGAACACTGTGGTCGAACGTTCCGCTGGGAACCATGTCGAAATTTAAATCTTGTTCCATTTTATTTATTGTGTGTGTGTGTGTAGACACACGTGCATGTGCTTGTGGGGGTGGGTTCTCTCCTCCCACCACGTGGGTTCTGAGAACTGAATTCAGATCATCGGGTTTGGTGATAAGGACTTTTCACCCTTTGAGCCATCTCTTCTGCCCTCATGTTGAAATTTAATTGCCAATGTAACCGTTTTAAGAGATGCAGACTTTAAGTGGCGATTAGGTCATGAGGGCCCTGCCTTCTGGGACAACTTATATTCATTTTCGTGGGAGTGACACACAGGAGCAGGTTCCTGATAGACAGAGGAAGTGTGGCCTCGCACTTCCTCCTTATCTTTGTGAGAACTCACTTGCCCTCCCACCAGGTTATGATACAGCATGAAGTCCCTCAGCAGATAATGGCACTATGTTCCTGGCCTTCCTGGCCTCCAGAACCATGAGGCAAATGAATATTTACTGTTTAAAAACTATCTAGCCTGCCATATTCAATGGCAGATAACAGACCAAGAACAAGAAGGTGATATGGAACGAAGAAATTCAAACAGACATGATATGGCCCTTCCCTCCTTCAGCATCATAACCCCAGCAGAATCCCCATGCTTCTGTGGCTGCTAGGTGACCTGTCCTAGCCTGGTATCTCACATGCCCCTTCTCTAGATCTTGTGCACACACTGGCCCCCTGGAAACATTTTCCAGCAAGTATCCCTGAACTGAGGCTGGTGCTTCTCCTCTGAAGTCTTGCTGGCTTTGGGATAGTTGTGCCTAGGAGGTGATGGGTCAGGTGGTTCCAGGGTAGAAGGTAAAGACATCATTCTAGACTGAAAGGAGCTCCAGAAAGAGGACTCAAAGTTCCACCCAGAAATTGCTAGAAGTTTCATCACGTGATGCAGAACCAATCCCACAGAAAATGACAATGATGGGGACAAACTCAAGTGATGTAAGATACTGTAGCAGGTAAGTTAGTGTCAGCTCCTAGGTGATGGGAGACTGGGGAAAAGAAACCTCATGGGTTATGGGTTGCCACTGACGTCCTTGTGCTCAGCCAGAGGTGCACACATAACTGTCATAATTCTCACTGGCCATCTTGGTCCTCATTCTCAAAAGCACAGTGAAGCATAAAGGACAGCAACTCGGGTTTACCAAGCACAGTACAGTTTTGCCTAGCCAAGTGCACAGTACAATCCAACATGAGCCCCCTTTGGCTGTGAGTACAGAGAAGTCTCTTAACCTGTAGGCAACTCTACTTCCTTATCTGGACTAATAAATATGAAAGCTACAGTTTAAAGTGTCTAGCATGGTGCTTAGGTCAAAGAGAGAGCACAGAACCAGTGATAGTAAGCAGTGGCGATGTCAGCATTGAGGTGTGCAAGTACTAAAGGATCCAAAGACAGGCAAGACATTCCCTCTAAATTCTCTAACCCGCAGGCTAGAGAGGTGGCTCAGCAGGGCATAGCACTTACTGCTCTGACAAGGGACTCAAGTTCAATTCCCAGCACATTCATAGGACCCCTTGCCACTCCCTATAACTCCGTGTCTAGGACACCTGATGTCCTTTTCCAGACTCTGTGAGCACACTTTGTGTGTTTATATCAGACACACAAATAAAACCATCTAAATCTTTGAAAGAAAAAATAGAGTGACTATATGAATGTCATGCAAAAGAAGACTATGAAGTTTCCATGCAACTTTAAAAGAATCCTCACTGGCTACAGCCTTAGTGACTGGGAGTAAGGCCTACATCAGGTGAACATGGAGCCCTTGAGAAAGGCTTCCTGGCAGCAGGTGGTCCAACATGTGTAGAGATATGTGGTGGGCCCAGATGTTCAGGCAGAAGCAAGGGTCACAAGGCAGGAAAAAAAGTAGCTGCTGAGAAGCTGCAGTTCCTGAGCTTAGGGTGAGAAGAAGTGAAGAAAGACAGAGAGAACGTTCTGGGCTCCTTGTGGAAGGCCTTGGCACCAAGCTAAAGAGTTTGTACTTAATTCAGTGGTCAGTGGGGAGCCTTTGGGGGCTGCCTGTACAGCTGTGCCAGGCTAAATTAAGCATAAACAGTACTTTATAGCTGGAATGGGAAGGCCTGGAAATAGCTCTTGACTCAGAAAACAGACTGAGCTAAAGGTAATGGGAAAGTACAGCTCTGATCAGAGCAGAGATCTTAGTGAATTTTCTAATTATTGTGAAAGGCCATTAGAAGCCTGGTTCTCCAAAGATAACTGCTTAACAGGGGCTAGAAGGTGAAACATTCACCCTAACCTTGGGTAGGACCAGCTCTGGTGGGTGCTTGCATATCTCAGTGGAGAGAGAGAAAGGTTAAGGTACTTAATAAGTGGTAGCTTGCCGCGCAGATGTGTGCATTCTCTGTAAAGGCACAGCACGGGCTCCAAATGCCCACATGACTAAGCTGGATGTACTTAGACATGAAGAAGTGACTCTCCGAAGAGTGCGTCCACAGCTGCTCCTAGGTCTCTAATTCTGTTCTCTTATCCACAGGACAGGTGCTGAGATAACCAAGCTATGCTGCCAACGTCGCCAA
>CM053764.1:95531275-95633948 GCA_028658305.1 Pachyuromys duprasi
GAGGAGACAGGATAAGCTGGGGTTGGATGGAAGGGAAGGAGGTCCTCCCCTGTTGGTGGACTTGGAGGGGGCAGGGAAGAAGGAGATGAGGGAGGGAGTGGGAGGGTAGGAGGGAATGGGGGAGGGGGCTACGCCTGGGATTCAAAGTACCTAACCTGTGATTGAGATAAAAATAAATAAATTAAAAAAAAAAAGAAAACCTTAAAAATTAAAAAAAAAAAAGAATTCCTGTTAGAAAACTTCCATTCCTTTGAATAATTAGTAACCCACCACGGAGTCATTTGGTCAGTGACCAGTGGGGATGGGTGGACAGCAATCTTCAGATATCACTGGTCGCTTGTACACAATGGTATATAAAGCGTGATCATGGATGCTGAAGTGGAGCCATACTGTGTTAGCGATATACATTACTCTGCAGTTGACAAAACATTCTTATCTCCTGTCTCATGAGCGATACAATCTACATTCTCTACGAGCAGTTAGGAAAGCTGAGTCCCAGAAAGCTTCCAGAAAGGGTGCTCTGCAGGCATACTCATCAATACCAAGGAACACTAGAACCTGGGTCTTCTAACTTGTAACTTACTAATTTTCTTCCAGTTGTATGATAATATGCTATTGGGATTTAAAAAGTATACCTTAAGGCTCTCAACCTTCCTAATGCTGTGACCCTTTCATACAGTTCCTCATGTTGTGACGACCCCCCCCCCAACCATAAAATGACTTTTGTTGCTACTTCACAACTGTATTTTTTTTTGCTACTGTTGTGAATTGTAATGTAAACATCTGATATGCAACTCCCACAAAAGGGTTGTTCGGCCCTCAAAAGGGTCATGACCCACAGGTTGAGAACCAATGCCCTAAGGTATAGTAAAAGGTCCTGAACATAACACCTTGCTGGAAAGAGAAAATGAATGAGGATATAGCAATGGGGAAAACAATGAATACGCCCCAGACTTTCATGGCCATGATGAGAGCTTAAAGGAGGAAACACACCCAGGAGGTCTTCTTGCAGATGTGTAGATCCATCACATGATAGACAGACAAGTTTCCAATGCTTAGGCCAGCCAGCAAGCAATTTCGCTAATGTTTACATGTAAGCGTCTATCCCCATGCTGTTGGCAAGCAAGACTCTTTCCATCTTTGTGGCCTGTCATCTGTGTACTATTGCGCCTCCACATAGCTCAGAAAGTTGCACACCTGATTACATCCCAGCCACAGAGAAGAGCAAGGAGCAAGCAACAGGAATGTGCGATCTTTGTTCTGGAAGCCACATTTCCAGCTAAAATATTGTTGCTGTGGAGAAAGGATGACGCATATTGAAAAATAATTAGTGTGAGGTTCACTCAGGGTCTTGAGGGATGAGTGGGAATGAGGCGATGGCTTTGGGCCAGCAATACGTTGGTAGAGCGGGGAGAAATCGTCAAGGTAAGCAGGTTGGTTTATGTGACTGTGAGTTGGGAGACATAGTCAGGGTCCATTTTCACATTCTGAGGAAATGAGGCTGTTGGGAATGGCAGCTGGAAAAAGAGAATAAAATCAGGGGTTTTCGCTGGAGCCTTGCATGCGATTTTATAGACTTTGAAAGTCAAGCTGAGCGGCTTGGATCTAGGCTACTGTACCTAAGGAGAGTGTGCTGCTCAGGACTTCACGGACAGATGAGCTGGATTAACGGTGAGAACAGTGGAACACTTGGAGGGCTCTTTCAAGGCTAGGTGCCTCACTGGCGAAGGCTAAGCTTGAAAGAGAAGCCCCAGCCTGAAACAAAGGTGGTGTGAGAAGTGTTTCATGGGCCATCAATTCCAGTAACGGGAGATCTGACATTGTCTGGCCTCCACGGGCACCAGCGTGCATGTGGTACACACATATACACGCAGGCAGTCACACACACACATATCAAATAAAAAGAAATAAATCTTAATTTTTAAAGGGCTGGTTGGTATAAAGCCAGTTGACATATTCACAGGGAAGAAACTTAGGCAGGTTTCTCTCATGCAAATTGTCATAGCAAAGCTGTGATTTGTGGCATTAAAGAGTGAGTTGACACACTAAGATATCCCCTATGCCAAACTAATAACCTGCGAGTGTATATGAAATAGGGTGTCAGGTATGGGGGTACGGGGGTACATGCAGAAAATGCAGACACCAAGTTAAGCCTGATGGTACACATTCAAATCTTTGATTTCTTTGGTTTAACTGCCCGCATTTCCTGAGCAAAATATGTGTGTGTTGTTCTCATGCAGCAGCCATTATTTCGGGCTCTTTCTTAAATATTCCAACTCCCGTTCTATGAATGAATCAAAAGGAGGTTGCCTTGACAACCGCTCACCTTTCTCTAATCAAGCCCCCTGGACGGCCTCAAGTGGCTTTCAGAGATAAAAGCCTTCGGCACATGCAGAGTCGGGCCCTCCAGCACGGCACAGATGCTGAGAGGCTCGGGGAGACCAGAAGCAGGGAAATACCACCCCCGTCCTTCCCCCCTGTAACCACAGCCACTCATGCTAGCAAATGAATGTGAGATGCCATTCTGCAAAGAAAAGCATATTAAGAGGCTCTTTGACAGTGAGCTTGTAAACCTTTTTTCAAGTAGACCACAGATTCATGAAATCTTTCCTATGCCAGTCACCCTGGGGAGTACTGTGGAGGAGGCAGAAAGCTGATATTTTACAAGTTCTTGGATGTTCTGTTCCAACCCAAATCTTTGAATGGTTTACTCTGGATGTTCTGTTCTGGGCTCTAGCAGAAGGCTAGGAGTCTCATCAGAGGCACACACACACACACACACACACACACACACACACGCACGCACGCACGCACACCCACACACCAGGCTCTGAGAGGGGAAAGAGGGAGGGTCCTTAGAGACACAGTGAAAGCATAGTCAGAAGCCAGTTTTGGTATCTGAGTTGCTTGTCTTAGTGGAGGAAGAAATGATCTGGCTAATTGCAAACAAAAAGGACATTCCTGGGGCTGGAGGGATGCTGGCTCAGCAGTTAAGAGCACTGGCTTCTCTTAACTGACAGACATAGTGGCTCACAGCCATACTTAACTCTGACCTAACGCCCTCTTCTGGACTCTGTAGGTACTGCATACTCATGGTGCACAAACACACCTGCAGGCAAAAGGCCTGTCTATTAAATAAATAAATACACAATACATACATACATACATACATACATACATACATACATACATACATACATACAATTTTAAAGAAGATTTCCAAAGAAGAGTGTCCTTGGCTCCCCATAGACATGGGTGGTTTGGCAATGAGAAGAAAGAGCTCCACAGCAAAGACAGGGACCTCGCAGGTGTAGACTTCCTGTATTTTTTTTTCTTTTCTATGACTTGGATTCCTGACTTTAGGATGCCGTTAAATTTCTCCAGGATGTCTTGCTTGGAAAGGATTGTGGCCAGGGCACCAAATGCTCCAGTTCTGAAGGCGTTCTTTCACAGTGCAGACAGAAAACAGAGGTTAAGGCACAGGCCCAAACCATTTTACTCTCAGAACCAAAGCCTGACAGCCCTCAACAATGGCAACAGGTCCTTCAACTACGGAGTATAAAAGAGTTTAATTTTCAGGTTATCTCTGACTTAGAATGAAAAGATGATGTGGGCATAGGAGAAGGAAGTGACAGGTACATCTGCTTTTGTACTTGTATAAGATTTATTTTTCCATAACTATTTTTGCAGATAAGCCTTACCCTGGAAAGTAGCCAGAGCTGTTAGAGGTTCATGGAGAAAAAAATTAATTTCAACCTTAAACAAAATAATATATGAATTTAGACCAACTCCCAGACAGATTTAGCAAGCTTATAAACTTGTTTGGCCTCATGAAACTTTGGAGTGAGGGCTAAAATAATAGTTTTCCTATCGTACAAAATAATTTTCCCTATCTCCTTCATGAGAGCAGAATTACTTTTTTAAAAGAAGATGAAATTAATGAACTATCCAATTTATTTGAAAGTCTGAGGTTGACTTTGTGTGTCGTAGGATGTTGAGTACAAAGACATACACACATGTAAAGCACAAGGCAATTATTTACCCCAGGAGAAAAGGAAAGTGGTAAGTTACGGACAGTGCTGCCATGCCTTGGTGACCTCAGGGGATTGCTTCCAGAATAGCCCTCGGATCTGCAGATGCTCAAACCCTCTGCAAAAATGTAGGACATGTTACAGACTACTAAAGTCTTCGAAATAACTTCTAGATTACTGGTATAACTGATGCAATGTAAATAGCTGGTGTGCTGTGTTGCTCAGAGAACAAAAGCAAGGGAACACAGAGTCTACACATATTCAAATATAGGTACAACTTTTTCCTGAATATTTTCTATCTACAAGTGACTAGATCTATGGGTACAGAATCCATGGATATCGAGAACGGGCTATAATCAAAGTTACAATATGGCCCACCTATATAAAGCCCTCAGGTATCCATTTAGTGTAAACAAAGATCACTGTATCAATCAAAATCACAATATAACCAAACTACAAGTATAGAAGGTCAAAGAAGTGGGGGGAGGGCTGTATGATGTGTGTATATGTGTCATGGAAGAAAAGGGAAGTTCACCCCATTTTATAGGCTAAGAAGTCAAGATAAATTGCTAACAATATAAGCAGGCAAAGTGCCAACCTTGGTGGAGACGTCCCCACCAGACTGGCCTGTGACACATCTGTGATGTATTTCCTTGATTGATGATAGACTGTGGGAGGGCCAGGTCACTGTGGGTGGTTGGACTTTTGGGCTGGTGGTCCTGGGTGCCATAGCAGACTGAGCAAGCCATGAAGATAAGCTGGTGATCAGTGTTCCTCCATGACCTCTGTTTCCGTTCCTGCCTCCAGGTTCCTGCCCTGACTTCTCTCAGTGATGGACTGTTACCTGGAAATAAAAGATGAAATAAACCCTTTCCTTCCCACATTGCTTTTGGTTATGGTGTTTTATCATTGCAAGAGAAACCCCAAGACAGGGCCCTTTGGGGGAGTAGGAAGTGATATTTTTTCCTAACAAGTCTCAGAAAATAACCTGACTCTACACACACATACACACACGAGAATATATAGGTATGCATGCTCATGAATGTACAAACAGAGGTCAAAGGACACTGGTGTCTTAATCACATTGCACTGCACTGCTTTGGTATGGGATCTCTCACTAAACTGGATTAGGCTGGCTGGATAGCTAGCTCCCAATCCACCTGTCTCCACCGCTCAGTGCTCAGGTTACAGACGCACATAGCCGTGGCCAGCTTTCTCCATGGGCACTGGGGATTCGAACTAGGTCCTTGTGTTTGTAGGGCAAGCACTCTTACACGCTGAGCTGTTTTCTTGCTTCCAATGTGGCTTTGTAAGTTCTGTGTATAACTTTAAGAAAAGGCAACCTAACTTCAAAGGTCACCCATGGATGGACCATGGGGAGGTGAACAACCTAAAATGAAGTGAGTCTCATCTTCTTTCTACAGTGCTCCACACCAGGTCCTGAGGCACAGCAGAGTCAGACCTTCTCCTCTGAAACAGGACATAGGAAGATCCAAGGCACCTGTTTAGAACAAGGTTCTGAGGAAAGAACAGGTGTCATGGAGGGAAAGCCTGTGGGAGAAGGTCCAGGAAGAAAGCTCTTGGCCCAGAGCTGCTTCCTGGAAAGAAAGGGGTCACTTTGGAGGCCAAGCTCGGCAGTTATACCCACCTTAGATCACATGCCAGCTTCTAAGCCAACACTGACAGGATAGAAACAGATCTCTATTCTCACATGACATCTCTTCTGGTTATGGAAGACCAAGCGATCCAATACTGGGGATAGACAACAGTCTTAGAAAATTACAAACAGGACAAACGCTCAGAGAAACCTGGGACACCAGGTCTTCCTGACATTCAGAGGCCCCATGGAGGCAGCCCGGCCACAGGGCTCGGAGCCTCTGCAGCTTTCTTTCCACGGTGTGACTGTTTGGTCCTTCAGTCATTGCAGAGGAGAAGGGAACAGGGAGGAGGAAGAAAAGAAGTAATCCATGACCGTGGCTGATCCATAAGATGCTTCTCATAGATCATCTTGCCTAGACCAAAAGGGCACAAACTCATAACCCTGGGCCATCTTTCCCCATTGCCTGACAAACCCCAACTGACAAAACCCAGAACAAAGATCATCTGAGCTTTGGAGAAAACACGCCATTCAAAAGGTCCTGGTCATTATGCTTTAGTGAATTCATTATATGGTGATCTAAACTCTTCAAAAATAATGGTACTAGCAGAGAGATGAGGCACTGATGCTCCTGGGGGCAGACCCAACAGAATCTGCCTCAGAATACAGTAGAGATAGCTCATCACCCACATTCACTGTGGCACTGTTCCTGACAGCTAAGTTATGAGCCCAGCCTAGGTGCCCATCAACAGAATGGAAAAAAGAAAACATGATGCACACACATTGGGTTACATTCAGTCATAAAGAAAAACAAAACCATGTTATTTGCAGGAAAGTGAGTGAGACCAGAAATGACTGTTTTAAAGGGTCAGAAAAACACTCCATTTTCTCCTGTGCTGAATCTATGTTTAAAAAACACAGCAGACAGGAAGACAAAAGGCAGGCTCTTTAGAAAGAGAGGGAACACCCACAAGAAAACAGGGCAAGAAGAAAGGGCAACAGGGAGATTACATTATATGCGTATCCAAACACATAATAAGGAAATCCACTCCTGCACAATATTTCGTGCAAATAAGATTTAGAGAGGGGGTGGAGAAGCTATGGAATCAACTGGAAATTATGACCCAGAGACTGAGCTGGGGGCTGTGGCTGATCCACGATCATTTGAATAGCGGGCATCCAGGATTTTCCCAACTGGTTGTAGAAGAATTGCTTGACTAAATAAGATTAAGAATTCTTTCTTCTGATCCAGTTCAGTTCTAAGCAGAGTCACGGTGCAAATGTCAGGAGCTTTTATTTTTTTATTTTTTATTTTTATTTTTTGATCCATCCACTTGCCTGCCTGCTTGTCTGCTTCTAACTGGAGACTAGTGCAGTTGGGAATATCTGTTTGTTTCAGTCCAGAGGATATTTTGGTGTTCAAGTTCACTTTTAAAAATACAGGGAACCAATTATGGTTCTAACTACTCCAGAAAGTGGCTTGTTTCATTTTTAAAGTGCACACATTTGGTTCTTGGTTTCTAAGTTTGGTTTTCTTTTTGTTTTTAATGTGATTTGGGAGTTCGGGTGCCTTGGTTCGGCTTATTTGGGATTTTGGCACTTAATTCGGGTTGAGTCCTGGCTCTGGATTCCTGTTGCCTGGCGCTGACAATGCAGCTTGCTTGGCTTGGCTTTGCAGGCTCTGGCAGTGTGAAGTAGGACAGGTGCTGTGTTCTTAAACCGGGTGTGCATAGCCAAGGAGAAGCCCAATAATGGCACACAAAATGCTGGCACTAGAAGGGCCCTCTGAGGCCAGGCACCCCAGCACTCCTCTTTAGAGAGCCTGAGGACATAGAGTAGGGAACCATTTGGGCCAAAATGGCAACGTTAAACAGTTGGGAGTTGAACAGCCAATGTCCTGACTCCTTTACACCTCGCTGGGCTGTTCAGAAGTAGCCCCTCAAAGTCACTTCTAGACTCTAAAATTGACAATCCAGGGAGCAAAGCAAAATTTTGAAAGGCTGTTCCCCTGAACCTCTCTGTGTTCCCTGAGCCTTGCCAAGGCTCCGAGTGGGAGGGAGAGACGCCCAGAGCCCTGCACAGTGATTCAGAGAAGCAGTGGGTGTGCAGAAAAGCCAGCAGGTATTTAAAAAGAACCAAGGCACTCACGTAGGAATGAGCCTATAAATTCTACCCCATCACTGTTGCCAAGGCGATGCAGGTGGGCCTGGAGGCTCTCTGGCAGGAAACTCCCACCTCCTCAAACACACATTGCTCGTGCTGCACATGCTTCTTATGATCTCCCTCCTTCCCAGCCAGGTGACCAGAGAGCCACTGGCTTTCCTGGATAAGGAGGCTCATTTATCCGAGTGCCAGCTGTACCAACATGCTCTGGGGGCTGCAAAGAGCCCAAAATGCTATTTTTCCTTGGGCCCAGTAGCCCTGAGCTTACTGGGCTCCTCAGTAGGGAGGAGCCCCCTGTGAGTAGAAGCTCAGAGATGCCCACAGTTCAATACAGGAACTGCAACTCATCCTGATTCCTTCTCACCAATTCAGCCCTTCCGGGTTCATCAAACAAACACAGGCCTGAGGATGTTTTCACAACAGAACGCTCTCCAATCAGTGAAACTGCTGTGCAAAGCATGAGAACTGAGTCTGTAGTTGCATGGCAGTGTGGCCACATACACAAAGGAGAGACGAGAACAGCTGGGCTCTGACGGCAAGAATCAACACCTTCTGACCTCGGCAGGAGAGAGAGTGGGGAAGAAAGGGTTAAGCGACATTTTGACTCTGTTTCTTTCTGTACCCCTACAAAAGAGCCCATAATGTATTTCAGATCCACTCCCTGACATTGAGGTACACAGAGACACCTTTTTATTCCAGACGCAGCTGCTGTTATTAATGGTGGCAGCTTGGCCATATGGCACCCGTCACTAGGCTCCACCAGACAGCATCAGGCACGTCGTCCATAGACTATTCAGCCCACCCTTCTCTGACAGTCAAACTGGGCTGCACCCAGAGTGGTCATTCGTGGTGCTCTGTGAATGTGGGAGACGGAGGTGTGACAGTTGAAAGCCAGGGGTCAGTCCCTCTAAATTAGCCCAAGAAAGCAATTAAAACAGAGATAATCTGTTCCAAATGGTATTTACTGTGCTGCTGGTGACTAATTACTTGTTGCTTGCATCAAAGAAAGGGGCCTGAGAGTCAGGTATGTTGTTTGATCCACATACAATCTATACTCATGCTATAGTGTGATGAGCAGAGGAGGAGTGAATGGAATAGAGAAATCCAGCCTCCCAAAGAGTAGCAAGTCTGGGGAGAAACCTGAAGATAAGAGCATCTATCTACTTGTAGTCCTTCCCATTCTCAGAAGAGAGAGGTGTCCCTGGGTGTCTTGGCCTCAGCCCCCTTTCCCTACTCCCAAAACCCAGCACTGATGTTTTGTTGTTAGGCCTGAGCTCTGAGGAAGGAGGCACAGTTCTGCATGCCCTGAACATGCTAAGCCCATGGTAACTCTATTTCCACTGAGCTGTCAGAACGCTCTGCCACATGAGGAAATGGAATGAGGGGCAAAGAATGGCCCATCGGTGGAATGCATTCTTAGCCTGTGCAAGGTGCTAGGGAAGATCCCCACATTGCAAAGGAAAAAAAAAGAACACCAACAACAAAAGGGAATGAGTTAGATCTCAGATAGAGCTAAGCAGCTATGGATAGGCCTTCAAAGTTTGCTTGAGGGTTGTGTACTTTTTCAGTATTTTCAGAGTATGATATGTAAACTGTCCCAAGAAAATGCCTTTCAATGGGATAGCAGCTTACATACATGATTAGTATTTGCAAATGGAAGAAACCACATTGACATTTAACTCAAAGCTTTGCTTCTTAGGCCACCCAAGGTTCTGGGTAGCCAGCACTTGGGATTTGAGTTCAGGCAGACCCAGTTCTGTCCCTGATGGGAACTATTTCCACTGCTGGAAAGTGGGGACAATGTCACCTCATCCCTAACTGCCCTAACTGTGGGCAGATTAAGGAAAATCATATTTGTGCTTTTTGTTCATCACAGGTACTGAGTAGATGCCAATTCTCCCCTTCTTTCTTCCTTCTCCCCAAACTGTTGACTATTGTTGGTATCCATATACCCTAGCAGTGATAGGGAAAAAAAATCACACAGTACAGCAAGAGCCCATGAGGAGACAGCCTCCCTGACTGACAGGGTGCAGTTCCACCAGGAACTGACCTGATTGTAAAGAAATTAAGATCAACACACGATGACACCCATCTGGACAGAGAGCAGCCTGTTCTCAAATGTCCCTACAAAGTGCCATTGTGTTAGATGCATGGCTGTTCTTCCCATCCACTCATGGGGAAAAATAGAAGAAAGGAAAGAAAGGAGGAGAGGGGAGGAGAGAGAAAGAGAGAGAGAGAAAAAAGAGAGTGAGAAGGGGAGAGAGGGAGGGATACAGAGAGAGAGAGAAAGAGGGGGGCAGAGGCCATGAAACCTCTTTACATCCTGTCTTCATGATTTCACGCACACTGCTCAAAGTCCGGTGAGTGCTATCTCACACATATGTGCACATCTACTTCCAACTGTCTAAACAAGGCACTGCCCCTCGGGAGTTAAAGCATGCATACCTTGCACTCCTTGAAAAAAAGATCCTTTCAGAATTATGAGGTGGTTCCATCTGGCAAGACCTGTGTGGTCTGTGAACAGGGTGGCAGAGGAGAGGGTTCTCAGTCACAGCCTTCAGCTAGAGCCCTTCTAGACAGCAAACTCAGGACATACATGGGAAGGCCGCCAGGCAGGGATTTAGCCTTCCTATGCTCTCTCAGCTCCCGGCATCAGGCATTGGAACCCTGTGCATGGAACTATAGAAATCGTCGGGTTCTTTGGGAGATACAGAACAGATCTTAATGAGAGGTTCAACGTGGATCACTGTTCCCAGGGGCTCTGGAACTCTGCTGGGGTTGTGTGTCAAGATGGTTTCCTTGCTGGGCAAAAAATAATTACCTGCCTCAAATGAGAGGGAATCTCTGCAAACGCCAGGGGAGGGTTCTGCCTTGTCTGTTTTCTCCAACACTCCACTGTCTCTGATGGTCTCACTGCAGGAGGCTTCTGCTGCAACCCCCTCAGCCACCCAAACACATGCTGGATTGCACCACAAAAATCTCCCTTATAAAAGACCAAATCTCAGCAGGGTGTGGCGGGTTATGCCTGTAATTCCAGGACACCGGAGGCTATGACAGGAGAAACATGAGTTTAAAGGCAGGTTTGAGATACACAGCAAGTTCCAGGCTAGTCTGGGATACATAGTGAGACTTCATCTTGAAGAAAGAACAAGGACAAACATAATTCAGGCTTCGGGATACATCACCTGCAATCCCAGCATTTGGGAAGTAGAGGCAGGAGGCTGGAGAGCTCAAGGCCACTGGACTCCATAGTCACTTCTTGAACAGGCTGAAATGAATAGTGAGTTCCAAGCTAACCTTGGATCCATATCAAAACCCTGCCTAAAAGGTGGGGTGGGCTGGAGTGAAGCTCAGTACTTGCCTTATACGTAAGAGGACCTGAGTTTGATCCCCAGAACCCACATTAAAAATAGACCAGATAGTGCCTGCTTGCAATCCTAGAAAAAGGGAAGACGAGACATGGATCTCTGGGGCTCTGGCTGGCAAGCTGAAGGTACTTGATGAGTCCCAGGCCAATGAGAGATCCTGTCTCAAGACAAACAAACAAACAAAACAAAACAAAATAAACAAACAAATGCAGCGCACTCAGGTTCTGTGGAAAAGGCACTTGCTGTCAAGCCTGGCAAGCTGGGTTTGATCTGTGGAACAAACGTGATGGAGGGAAAGAACCACCAACTGCAAGTTGTCCTCATATATGTATGTACGTGCATACAAGTAAATAAACGTGATGACACGTGAAGAAAAACAGCCAAAGTTGTTCTCTTCTGGCCTCCCTATGCACACATGCATGCTGTGGAACACACACAGACACACACAGACACACAGACACACAGACACACATAGACACAGACACACAGACACACAGAAACAGACACATACAGAGACACACACACACAGACATACATACACAGACACACATACACAGACACACACACACCGACACACACACACACCTACAAGGGCCAGCTTCCTGTTTCGTTTTCTTCTTCTGTTCTATTCACTCTCAGAATTCCAACAGTTCAGAGCCTGCAGCCTCTTCCAGCATGAAGCCATCAACCCTGGCAGGGCATTCTCCATATTTGGGCGATCGATTTAGAAAGCATATGGGGTGACAATGTTCTTTAATGAGGCACAATCCTGCAGGGACCGGTTCAGTATCGCAGTGAAATTAATATGCAGATTAGAAAGTGTGAAAGCTCCTTGCACGCAGTAGTGAGGATCCATAAGGCATCAGAGTGGCATTCTGGCATCTATGGGTGCCAGGACTGCATCAACAGAAAAAGCCCAAGTAAAGATCCACAAACTGGAGAAAATACTAAATTCACCGAGAAACGGGCAAACTATAAGGCTGTGAAGTGGTCCGCTATGGTGGTTGAGTGTCTGCAATATTTAAGACAAGATCTCACCACACGTCTGTAGCAAGAAAGACCACGCTCTCAGACTAAGTGGGACAGATCAGACTGAGAGTCACAGCACCCACTGGTAGCGCCCAGGCAACAGGCAGGGTTCAGGAGGGAGAGCTCAGTGCCTGATACTATTGACACTAGTAATGAGGGAGAGCTAACTCAAGGTGGGGAAACTGTTCCCAGGTAGAAACCCAGGGCTGGGCAGTTCTTTCACAGAGGAAGTTATTTAACCAAGCTAAGAATTTGTCATCGTCATTCAAGAAAGAGTGAAGCCTGTCACAAACAGCCTTTGACGGAGGATGTACAGCCCCGGAAATGTATGGTGGCAGACTGTATCTGTCACCAGAAGGTCACCATTTTATTTGTTATGGTTTGCACCAACAAGTAGGTACGCAGCTTTCACTGTACCTCAGGACTCCAAGCTTCCAACAGAGGATAATAAATGGATTAAGACAATAAAGTTTTACAAGTGCAAACCTCAGAATATCTTTTTAATGGCTGTTGTGAAATGTTCTGGAATGAGACCAGAATAATAATACAGAATTCTGGCCAGTGTGTCAGGCATTTGGTTACTTGAGGCAAAGACCAAAAGGACACAGCGCCCTAGTTCAAGCCATATGTGCCATCATGAACAAATTTCAGACACAGTGAAATCAGCACCAGCCAATCCCCTCAGATAAAAATGTGGGACATTTGAGGCCAGCGAGATGGCTCAGTGGACAAAAGGGCTTGCTGTTCAGGCCTAATGATCTAAGGTAAGAGACAACTGACTCCCAGATGTTGCCCTCTGACCCCCACAACTGCATGATGGCATGCTTGCATCCACACACTCTCTCGAACACACAGAAACACACAAATAATAGTGACTGATAATAATAAATGCAATTTAAACATTTTTAAGAAAAAAAAAGGTGAGAAGCTTAAGTTGCTCACAGTTTGACACTGAAATATCAAACTAAACAAACTAGCAAGACCAGTGAGAGACAGCGGGAATGATGTCATGCAGGCTCAGCAGCCTCTTTGTCGCAAGGAAGGCCGGGAAGCTAAGCTGGAAATCTAAGTTCTATTTTCCTGTAGACCATCTAGGCTGAAAGGCATCTTTGAGAGTTCTGTCAGTGTGTGTGTGTGTGTGTGTGTGTGTGTGTGTGAGAGAGAGAGAGAGAGAGAGAGAGAGAGAGAGCCTAGTGTGTGAAGGGTGCAGGGTGGATGGATGCAAGCATGCTATCAGGTAGTTGTAGAGGTCAGAGGACAATGTTTGGGAGTAGTTTTTTTTCTGACCTTAGATCATTAGAATGTGGTCTGTCTGCATGTTTATGCTATGTGTATGTGGATGCATGGATGGATGTATATGTGCATATGTTTATGTAAATATGTGTATATATGCATGTATTTGTGTTATATGTGCATGCATATATACGTGTGTGTACATGTGTATATACGTAGATGTGTATGCTGGGTGTATGTGCATGCATGCATATATATGTGTGTGTACACATGTGCATGTGTGTACATCTATGTGCATATATGTATGTGTGCATATATGTATTGTGTATCGTGTGTATATATATGTGTGTGTATGCACGCGTGCATATGTGTGTGCGCGTGCATGTGTATAAATGTATGCCTGCTACAGGGGAATAGACTCAGCTGCTGTAAGTCTCTCTTCATCTTTTCCCCCATAAGCAGACATCTGCAGTAACTATGGCAGCTGCCTTCTAACTCTGAGTAAAACTCCAGGAATTACAGAAATAATTGACGTCACCCAACTGCTAAGTCAGCCCCAGAACCTGCTACAGTACTCTGAAGTCTTGCTAATATTGAGTGTGCCTCATGTGCTCAGAGCACTGTGGGGGGCACAGCCAAATGCCTTCCACCCTCTACATTCCAAGGCATCGTACAACTCCACTAACCCGGGGCATTAGTTGCTGTCCTGTTATTGACAACGTGGAGACTCTGTTGTGTTGGTTGGCATCCTTGTTCCTCTAACAGTCTCAGCAACCCCTGTTCCCTGAGACACACTGCTCTTTCTCTGAGGGCTCTTTTTCTTAGTCCCCTTGAAAATAGCCAGAGTTTGGGGGCTGCACTACAAATAGGCTTCCCTGTTTGCTCTATTTTCCTGGGTTCTGGGAGCTCTCTGGGGTCTTGGGGGGAGCACGTGCTTACTGCTCAGTCTCTCCATGAGAACCAGCCTGCTGCAGGGCACATCCACCCTGGAGGGAAATGCCAAATGCGGGGCTGGAGTGCCTGTCCCGAGCCACTCCAACCCTGCCATTTGATTGGACAACAGAGATGGACAAAGGACCCAGTCAGGTCACATACTGATACATTATGAGAGCCAGAGCCCGGGAAACAGACTGTTGGCTCCTCAGTGAACAGATTTTCTGCTCTACCTCATTGTCTAAAAGAAAGTGCCAATTACAGGCACAAAAGTCACCAAGCTGGTGATGACAGTAATGGATGATTGCGTCTTTTCAAAGGGTGAAAAAGAGCCAAGGAGAGGCTTGTGTGAAGGAACGTCTTCAGCATATAATTAACTGCTGGCTTCTTTGGGCCGCTCCAATAATGAACTTGGCAAAGAGCTGCAGCGCAAGTAGACGGCAGCAGGGGCAAGAGAAGCAACGTAGGGCATCCAGAAGGAGGCTGGGGTTGGGGTCCTGGGCAGGGTTCTGTGTCCCTGTCCAGAAGAGTCCCCACTCTGCCACATTCCAATGTTTCGAGGACAGTGGCAGTGGCGGTTAGGGCTTCTCGCTGGCAGCACTGGTCAAGGCAGCAGAGACCTGCTCTAGCCTCTCTAGGGATCCCCACATTCATGCCCTGGAGAGCCCAGGAAGGATGCCCAGGGCCTTGCTGAAACTAGGTGCCTCCTTTCTCCAAGGGGCTGAGACACAGGTTCTAAGCTCCCCTGAGAAATAAACCTTGGGAACTTGGGCAAGACTCTTAACACTAAAACTGGATGCCACCGAGAAAAGGGAAACCGTAGACTTCATCACAGATCTTGTGCTTTTCGACTAAAAGGAGCCCAAGAGATGAGCTAACCTGCTCTAATTTTTAAAATGGGAAATGGGAGTCCAGAGAGGGGAAGTGAGATCACAGGAGAGCAGAAGAGCAGATAGAACTGTCAGGTGTTGGCTGGCCACGCCTCAAGGGCCTTGAGTCTCCATAGCAGAGGGCAGAATCCTCTCAGAGCTCCGTGAAGGCTCAGGCCATCATTGCAATTCATTTGGAAGGACTATCCTCCACGAGCCACGGTTGGCTACCATGATTCTTATTGTTTAGAAGTAGTTTCCCCCAAGGACTCATTTGTCGGAGAATTGGTGTGGTGATGTTAAGATCCTGAAACCTTACAGGTATGTCCAATCCAGGGACCATGGCCATGCTCACCCCAGGAGAGCTGTGAATGGAGCTAAACACAAAATTGCAAACTTACTTAAAACTCGAGGGGTTGTGGGGTGATTATGTTTTTAAACTCGATCGCATGTTTCTTGAGCACATTTTGGTTTTTTTTAATATGACGTCATGTGGCAAGGTCTAAAGGCTGGACAACGCCTGAATGGCTTTAAGAGATGTTGTATTCCATGTGGCAATTAGGTCACCGGAGGCATCATACTCGGAAGGCAGCAATGCTGGTTTTAAAAGCAAGTTTGTTCTCGCTTCCGGTCTCACAATGTGATTTCTTTTACTCACACGTCTGCTATGCTGTCATCTACCATGTTGTGACACAGTGAAGGATGATCCCACCTGAGCTGAGGGTCAGGCTGCCCATCTTAGACTTTCAATATCCGAACCTGTAATCTAAATAAATATCTTCTTTTTATCAAGTACCCAGACTCAGATATCTGGTTACAGCATAGCAGCAGAAAACAGAATGATACAAAATCCTTGGCCAGGCACACCTCACTGGTCTGGTAGCTGACAGAGGACATCCTAGAAGCTGATAGCCACTGAAAAACAACTGAGGCCTCAGACTAGCCCTCAGAAGCGTCTCGTGCCTGAGGGGACACAACAGTAAACAGCAGATTAAAAGTCTTCAGGTAGAAAAAGAGGTCAGAAAAAAAGATAATGTTTTCTATTACAGAATCTTCTGGTTCTTAAATAAGGAGTCTGCAGTCTCCCTTGGTACTGCATCCTGTGGTGTTTTACATGGGTGTCTGCCTCAGGTGTGCAGTGGGCTCTGGAGCCTACCATTTCCATAAACAAGTTCAAAGGCCCGTCTTAGCTTTCTAAGGCTATACCAAATGCCTTAGGTATCAGCTTTAAAAGGGAAGTGGTTTGCTTTGCATTATGAGTGAGTCAGCACAATGTGGTGGGGTACATGACAGAGCAAAACCGCTCACCTCATAGCCAGAACATAAAACAGCAGAAGCGAGGAAGGCAAGGCCACATTATCCACTTGTAGAGCATGTCCCTATCGACCTTAAGACCTCCCCTTGGACCCCATGTTTTAAAGGGCACCAGGCCTCGAAAGAGCACTTGTCTCTAGACCAAGCTCTCCATGCAGGCAGTGAGAGGACATTTAATGTCTAAAGCACAGCAGGACACAGGTTCCGTAACGTGCTGATAGCTTACAGTGTGGCTCGTAGTTCTGACTGCCCGTTCTGTCAGGGTGATGGGTCTTCTACTGATGGCTTTGCCTCATCCCCCATCTGTAGTCTCCCTCCAGAATCCCAGCCCCTAAGATCTGCTACCGAATCATCCTAAAGCCACCCATGCGCTTGTCACAACTTCCACACTTTCCTCCTTTACAAATCTTCAGGTCTTGTGTCCTCCCCAGTGGGCTTGTCATGGAGGGATGACAGAGCCAATGTCTGCAGGGAGCCTGCTCTGTATGGTAGATGCAGCCCAATTCCTCAGTTCTGCCCACCTGAAGCAATTCTAGCTGATGGGGTGGGGCGGGGAGACCAAGACATATAAATAAAAATAAATCTTTAAAGAAAAGCATGGTTGATTTTATACAGTTCTTGCGCTGGCTTCTCTGTTGCTTTTGTGTGGTTGGGAGAAGTGGAGAAGCCAAGCATTATGTCTGAGAAGGGAGGGACACAGGCTCAAGGCTAAGCCTGGACTACAGAGCGAGCCTTTGGATTAAGGTTTGGATTAAGTCTCTCCAGGCTAAAACTTAATTGTGTTTCCTTTTGCTTGATTTTTGTGATGAATAGACAAAAAGTTGACGCCATCCTTAGGGAGACACCCCACACACTGTCAGCTCTTGGACTCATCTGTCAGTGCCTAAAACAATGTCACATTGATGTGTTTTCTCTCTGTGTAAATGGTATGACTTGCTTCTTTTTTATTTCTCTCTTCTGGTGCTGGACGTTGAGCTCAGAGCCTCTGGCAAACCAGATGCTAGGCAAGTCTCCACCACCTGCTCTAGCTTGCTCTTCATCCTGTGTTTCGCTCGTTATTTTGAGGCAGGATCTTGCTGAACTGCCCTGGCTGGTAGTTATTTGATGAAGAAAGATTAGATGATACCATATAGGAAATATTCTAAGCCAGGCGTGACAGCAAGTGCCCTACTCCCAGGTCCACAGGAGGCTCTTGAGCTGAGCTGAGGACTTTGTGGCCAGTTTTTTTAAAAAAAGCCTCAAAAATTGATAAATAAATAGGCCTGGATGCCTGGAACCAGTTTGGTGTTTGAATTCCCTCAATCTCTAGGAGAGATCTGTTGTGTGCTTTCCTTTCACATACAATAAAGGGGGTAACAGGCAGCTCATTAGGAGCTAGGCTCAGTGTTCAATAATTTTGTTTTGTTATTTAATTGGAAATATCACAAAGAAGCTTAGCGCTTTTAAGCCAAAATTCCTCATGTGATGCTTAGAAAGCTGAGTTCTGAGACAGATTATAGAGTTTGTTTTCCCTACAGACACAAGGTAAAGCTGTCTTCAAGAGAGAGCTGTTTTGAGTATTGAGTGACAGTCATTAGAACATAGATTAATACAGGCAGTGTCTGGAATGTAGCTGATATACACATCTCACACACGCATACAGACATTCATACACTGATATGCACACACACCCCACACACATACACACCAAAACACACAACACACTTTCACACACACAAACACACCCACACATGTACACAGACACAAACATATCAAACACATGTGTACACACACAAACATACCAAACACATGTGTGCACACACAAACACTGCACATATAACCTACACAGACACACAAACACACACTCAGACACAGAATCATACCTTAACATCTACACATTTACATCCACACACACATACACACAAACACTGACTCACAAGTAACAAAGAGAAATTTTGACAGATCCTGACATTTTAAACTGTGTGAAAGTTAGAGTATTTGTAGAAAGAGAACTGCGTAGATTATTTTAATTTGCGCGCAGATGCGGACGTAAGGAAAGCAGTCTCCGCTTCGCAGCAGCCTACGGTATTGGCCTTTGTGGCCCCGCCTGTGGCTGTGCTCGGGGCTCCTGTCTGGCCCATACCCGCTGCCCTTGCAGATGGCAGACACCCACAGGCACAGCCCGAGTCCTACACACCAGCTCTACCATCCCTCCTTCCAGCGTATCTAAAGCTCTCTTTTCCTCTGGAGATGAAATGTTGGCTCATTGTATCTATTTTTAATAAAAAAAAAAAAGGCAAATTTAAGCTTTCCTCTATATTTTCAAATAAATTCATCTAGAACATGGACTCGCTGGGGAACTGGTTTACAAATGACTTTTAGCAGTATACATTTAATGAATTTAACCAAAGATAGAAAATTGCCAGTATGTCTGATTTCCTTTTCCTCTTTCTCTTATTTCTCTTCCCTTTTACTCCAGAGCACTATAAATCCAACTTGTCGTTTCTTTTTAACTACATTTGCCATAAAACCACTTATTTTACCGCGGCTGTGACACACACGCTGCCATTTCACCTTCTGATTAATAAAGCAATTAGCAGCCGGTCTGACGCCCTCGGCACAAAGGCTGGGCTTCAGACATCTCCGCCGCACTAATGGGTTCTTGAAGGTGATGAGGCCCACGGAAGGCTGCCTGCTGGGGCCTGAGGAATGCATTTTCTGATGTACGTCGTCGAGATGAATTGATAAATTACGTCAGTCTGGGTTAGTCATCATACAGAAAATATCGTTAGAGATGAAAAGCGAATGAAAGGATGCGGGCAGAAGTAATTTGTTTTTCATCATTGATTTATGTTATAGAACTATTCTTGTAGTCAATTACCAAAGCAGAAAATGTCAGGAAAAAATATAAAACTTGTAGAAAAGAAGAGCCTATTACAAAGAGCTATGCGGTACACAGACAAGAACGACAGCACCCCATGAAGCCAACTGGAATTCATATTTCTGTTCGTAGGCACAGTGTCCTTGGGGCTATGCCAAGAGCAGAATTGGACCCATGGCCTTGTTACCGTCTTCCTCCTAAACATATTTCCTTACCATGTCTTTGAGGAAAACTCAGGGGTATGGGTCACAATGAGGGTGGGCTAGGAAGAAAGCCCCCATGGCGCATGGGGTGTTGGGGCAGGCTCCTTTAGGAGATACACGGAAGCTGAGCTTATTCACAAAGGGGAATCCAGGGCTCTTTGTGGTTGTAAAAATTAAAATAATACTTGTATCTATGCACAGAAATTGCTAAAGACAGAAACCAGACCATTTGGTTTTTAGGGCTTGCCTCGGAAATCTGTTAAAGGAATCTGATTCTCAAGATGGGATACAGGTTTCCTGACCATTCTTACAATATCTGACCTCGTTGCCCTTTCATAACTCATCCATTCACCCAGTGAGCATCCATGTTACATTGGGCTTGGGCCGGGGAAGTGAGGAGTCCTGTTTGGAGAGGCTGGAGTATACTAGAGATTTCAGTCTGCAGTACAGAGTTAAACAAACATGCCCATGTCACTACTTAATAGCTAATTGATTTTCCTTAGATTAGTTGCAAGGCCCATTTTAAAGTGGGAATGGTCCTACCTACCTCACAGAGCTGTTGTTGGGGCCACATGCAATAATGGTCACCAAGGAGCTAACAGTGGTGTCTTCCACTTGACTGTCAGGTATTGGAAAACATCAGTGTTGTTGGGACCATTCCTCTGCGCCAATAAACTTTGAACTGCTCTGCTTCTCTGATGCCGAGAATGAGAAAACTCTCTTTCTCCCTCCCTGCCCCCACCCCGCATCCCCCTGGCAATCGTAGCACATATTCACAGATCATTATTTTTCAGATCCAAGAAAATAAACAATTGATAGAGATTCATAAGACACCAATGTTAATCAGTCAATATGCCCACCCGACCCAGACAAATAACATTAGGAACCCTGGATGCCTTTTCTTCCTCTGCCCCTCCCCTTCTTCCCTCTCCCCTCTTTTCTTATTCCCTCTTGTCACTTTCTTTCTCACCTGCCAAATCCTTGAACTCTTCCATGACCTAAATATTTGTATCTCTTCAAAACTCCTATGTTGAGACTCTGACTCTCAAGGAAATGGTATTAGGAAGTAATCATAAATCATAAGGGCAGAACCCTCAGGAGACAATCAAAATGAAAGAAGAGTCAAAAAAAATTTCAAAGGCTGCGTATAATCCACGAACTCATTGCTCAAAGCTTGGAGAAGCTTCAAGACATTGCTTAGCTCTTTTCTCTTCCAGAAGAGGAGGTCTGTGTCCTTCACCAGGTGAGCCCAAGAAGGGCTAGCCCTAATCCTAACCCTAACCTTAACCCTAGCCCTAACCCTAACCCTAACCCTAGCTCTGACCCTGACCCTAACCCTAATCCTAACCCTAACACTAACTCTTACCTTAGCCCTAACCCTGCAGGCAGTACAGGTGTTGAGATAGAAGTTAGCTGGGAGTCAGCCTTTTCTCAATGGGTCTAGCTTCACTTGCATCCTACTTCTCCTAGTGACAAAAATGAGAACTCGTCCCTTAGTCACTGCTGTATCAGACATGCCTGTATCTTCTCCTAGTGATGAAGATGCTCTGGGTGGATGCTTCAAATTAAATGCCTCAGCATCTGCCCAGAACCTGCACATATAGGAGTGCAGTTGAACTTGGCTTTGTTTTCCTTCCTTCCAAAAGTCCTACAGTCAATCAAACCCTAACACATCCATGTCTGCATTTAGCACCCATTAACCAAGCTCTAAAATGACATTTGTTGTTTAACTAGGCTGAGTTGATCATTATGCGTTATATATACGCATGAAATCACTACCCTGTGCCCTATAAATATGCATAATTATTAGATGCCAATTCAAAATTCTTTTTGAAAAATAGAATGGCAGGCAGGGATCCTTAGATACAACGCTTGACCTCACACAGACATTTGCTGCTCTTAATATACGCTCTCACACACAAAACACCTCCCCCCATGCACACGAGTGCACATACACCTTTCCCAGCCCAGCCAGAGGCAAATCACAGTGTGTTACTGCTCAGAGTCAAAAACAGCGGCTTTTCCACTAACAGCAGCAGCTAAGCGAATGCTCCCCTATCACCTGGAAGGAGGCTGAATCTTCCCGTCCCTCATTTTCCTTTAAAGGGCAAAATCAGCCTCTTCTGGAATATTCTCTGTGGAAGCCTCACTGAATTCTGTCATAGTACAGAGGGCAAGAGCTCATCCCTCCCAGCTGGGTGCACAGCTGCTGTGGCCATTAACCGTGGTGCTGCCTGCCTCTCCTACACAGGGTGTCCTGTGGTGCACAGTGCAAGCTGGGGACCCCAACAAGGCTGAGATCACCCCATCCTTCCCATCCCCAAAGCCTCATCAGGGTCCTGACATGTCACCAAGGCCAATGCCAGTGTGCTCCATCAGCAGCAATGGCCTAGCCAGCATCTTCCCACTCTGGTCCCAGCTGCCGGCGCAGCTCTCTAAGGACCCCGCGCCTAGGCCCCAGCATGGCTCTCTCCTTACACTCTTCCTGAACCTCTGTTCCCTCGCTCTTCAGATGCCTATATTAATTGTGCAAAGGTTGATGGAAAATTTGCTGGAAATGCCAGCTCTGAAAACTCCTGTCAGACAAATGTGTATGGTTTTCTGAGACGTGTGTAACTTTCTGTGCGTCTCCCCAGCCCTGACGTCTGGCCTTTTCCTAACTCTGCAGGTCTCAGACTAACCTCAGTCTCCTTGGAAAATCAAACCCTTGAGTCATAAGGGGATCAAAGCCCTAAAAATCTTTCCATGTCACTCATACCTACACATACCACACACACACACACACACACACACACACAATCTATGTGCACAAAACACAAGCACAAAACATGCACCACACACCACACCCACTCATGCCATATATAACACATAATATACCACAAATGTAATACACCTCCACACAGCACACATAGATACCACAGATGTACCAAGCACACCATACAACACATACCACATACACGAACACAGACACCCCTCATTCTGGTTCTCCTTCAAGGCCTAAGTCAAATGGTTGTCAACCATCAGCCTTCCCTGCTATTCTACTGCAATGAATCTCCATCTTTGCTCCCACTGTACTTCCTTCATAGCTACTTGTAGAATTGTATGCCCAACTTGTGAGTACCCCAAGATACACACAAAGGTTATTCACTGTAACATTTTGCTCAAGGCCAATGCCCAAGAGCATCCTGGCTCCTTGGCGGCTAGTTGGCCAACCGCAACTTTTCAGCACATATGTAGCTTGCTGTCCTCACATAAGCTTGTGCTGGGGCATCACTCTATTTGTATCCAGGGTTTTCAAAAGAACTTAATTACAAGAGAGGCCAGAGAGACATATGCTGGGGAAAACCCTGGCTTCTCTGTATTGCATAATGAGAAAGACAGTGAACTGGTTGAGATTGGGGGCCTGCTGGTGGGCACGCTGGGCTCAAAATCAGCACCCACGGACCTTCTCTCCTCTAGCTCCCTCCGCTTGCCTTCTCCCTAACAGCAGGGGCCCTGGCCAGCTCATCTCTCTGGTCAGTTGCCCTCTAACTTCCACACCTCTCTGTTCCCCTGCCCCTATCACCATCAGTCCTGTATGTAGGCTGTGTTTTTCTAGGTGCTGTGTCCTTAAATCATCAGGCTCCAGGCTTCTAATCCTAATGCTATTAAAATAGTTGGCGTTGGGGCTATGCTAGCTATGACTCTGCTGGCTCCTGGATTTCCACCATGTTGCTCACCCTGGCCTGTTTACACACTGAGAATGTTGCTGTATATTGTGCAAATTCATCCCCATTTATGCCTGTGTTAGGGATGGTAAACTTCTCACCCTGACCCCAACAACCAGAAGGGTTGCATTAGACCATGTCCTGTCAAAGTCAGAAATGGACCCTAGCTAGGTCCTGAGTTTGAACCTCAGTTTCATCATCATCATCATCATCATCATCATTGAAAGAGGGAAAGAGCAAATCCCTATGAGACCTTCCTCAGGTAAGAAAGAAGTCTAGCTCCAAGACAGCAATGCCAATGCATTATCACAAATGAAAGCTGAGGCTGGGCACAGCAGCTCTGCTCCATGCTGTCTCCATGCCTCACGTACCTGGCGCCTGTTTTTACTAACCAGCCCAGGCAGAGGTTTGAAAGCCTCATCCACAGGTAAAGGAGAAGTGACAGTCACACTCTTTGTTTGTTTATTTATTTTGAAGAAATAAACCTGTGCTTCGGAACCTAGACACCTGACTGTGCACCAAGGTGTCTTGGAGAAGATATAACCTGCTAGAAATTCCATGAGCTGGTAAGAAAAAGACAATGAATATTACTGTCACCTAGAAGTAGTGGTCGCAGATGGATGAAGCTGTACCACTGTGAGTCCAAAAGGCCAGAAAGGAAGGAAGAGGGATGTAAGAGGCTCTGTGGAGGGATATCTCTCAGGAGTCTCCAAGGACAGCAGCTTCACTTGTGTGTGCTAGATTGTCAGAGTTCGAAAGGGAAAGACATAATTCCACTATTTCACACAGCACCCGAATGCAGCTCCGATGCCCACTGCTCGCTCTGTGGACGTGCGACCACAATGTGGTTTGCTAGTTCACTTCAACAAATACGTGCCAGCGTCTACTGCGTCCCAGGCACCGGAGCTAAGAAAATGAAGGTGATCTGCCATGCATTGCCTTAAGTCACCCACCTACCCTTCTGCCAGTGGGGAAAGAGATCACCAACAGGAAAGCTCAGGCTAAGTAAAACCCAGGTGGAATCTGGAGTTGTGCTCTCTGAGGAGGGCAAACAAACATTCCCGAAAAGTTGAACAATACAGGAAGATTCAAGCAGACGCCAAAAGCATGTGTCAAGGGCAATGACACGTCATAGGTATTGATCAAGGAGGAAGATGGTTGAGGGGAACGTGAACTGAAAGCCTTATTTGAAGGTTGAGGTGAGAGGAGACCATGAACGGAAATAAGGTGATGGCCACCGGTCATCATAGAGACTCCGTCTCAAGTTGTGACACAGAGACGAGGAGCTTCTGTGCCGAACAGAGCTGAGGTGTGCAAACCTGGAGCGAAGGTCAAGCTGCACTTGTCTCTCATGATCCATTTAAGATGATTTTCATATTCTTCAGAGCACAGCATTTTTTACGAGGCCGGTGATAACCGCATGAGCTGGGAATTGAGAGGGAAGAAGAGGGGAGGGTAAAGGGGTGTGGAGAGAAGAGGAGGGGGAAGGAGGGAGAGGGGAGCCTGGGGCTCAGAGACTACAAGTGCATTGCCTAAGAGGTCAGGGTCACTTAGCCTGGTGGCACAGACCCGTAATCTCACCTGCTCAAGAGGCTAAGACTGGAGGACTGAAAACTCACGGCCAGCCTAGGCCACGGAGTAAATACGGGGCCAATCTGGGCAATTTAGCATAAAATCACCTCCAAATGCTGAGTAAAGAGAGGACGGAGGATGCAGCTCAGCGGTAGCTTGCTTTCCTAGCATGAGCAAGACCCTGTCGCCTCAAAAACAGGGCAGTGCAGGGCTCCAGCTCAGGCTCTGTCAGCGGAGTCCATCGCTCCTCACAGCAGGCCTCAGTCTCTTGAAAATGGAGTGTTCGAGGTCTGAGCAGAAGGAAGAGGACTCATACTGACCCCCAGGAGGGGAGGAGCACGCATGCCAAAGAGGGTTTGAAAAGAGGGGTCCTCCAGTGTTGGAACCTGCTTCAGAGGGCTAAGCTGCTAGGCCAGAGCTGTCTCCCCTCTGAATCTGGGTCCCCAGCATACCTAGGCTGGGAAGCTCTCAGAGGCAGCTGAAAGAAAGAGTAAGAGCAGCCAAAGGAAAACTCTGCACAAGAAATTCTCACCTCACCAGTCACCTAGTCCCGGGGGTGGGGGGGGGGGGAAGATTCTATTGGAGGTTGCTGAATTCCACAGAAAACTTTCCGAACTTCCTGTTCTGGGGGACCCTGGAGTCTGCTTAGCAGGAGATGGAGCAGGATGTTCTTTTTATGTATCCTCCACTCTTATAACATGAGGCCTCCCCTAGCCATATTGTTGCTCGGAAGGCTGCTCCAACCCATTGTCTCCTGAGCCACAGAATAACACTTTCTGCCCACAAAGAAAAGTAATTTACAGGCCACTTTCTCTTTAATCCACAAGAAAAAAAAAAGGCAGGATGATGAGTCTGTGGGCAGAAATCCAATGCTACAAATATTTCAACGGATGCAAATTGTTTCCTGGATAAGGACTAATGACAGTTAATATAGGCTCGGGAGAGCTCTGTGGGATGGCGAGGCCGATGACCTAGCACCAGCTTCCTTTTTCTGTTGGACACAGTTGCAACTTCTATCTGCTATTTTCATCCTCCTCCCATATTATTGGCAGCTCAGTCACATTTTCACATTCCTCCTCCTCCTCAAAGGACGTGGACTAGAGTGTGCACATGTGTGTGTGCTTGTCTGTGTGTGCTGCCCACTTTGGTTTGTTCAGCAAGGAATTGCTTTGAATGTATGAACTGGCAAGCCACTGAGGAACAATGAATCGCTGCTGGCTGTTTTACGTAGTCCTGGGGAGCTGGCTCCCGCTGCTGCTTTTTTGGGGGGATCTAAATTCGTCAGAGGATCACACAGCCTCGAGCCTTGAGCTGAAAGATGAAGAGCTGGATGGGGGGCAAGATCAGCGACACACATCAAGACTACCAAGCATCAAGGACTTGCTTCTGAGAGCTGATGTCAGCCCACATGTTGGTGAGGCGGTAGAAAGTGTGGGAGTCAGGTGGTGGCGGGGGCGGAGGGCAGTGTTCCAAGGATGTAGAAAAGATATTAAAAATCCGTGCTTGACAAAGCAGGCTTGGGGTGCGTCAGCAGAGCGCCCCAGCCCCACTGCCTCCGGCTAACTCAAGCTTTCTGCTTCTCCGGTTGTCACGCTGTTGCTCTCTCCAGACATTCCCCCACCAACTTTCATTAACCTGCACAGTACACTCTTCTTGGGCTTCCTGACTCAATTTCCCTAGCATCATTCAGTCTGAGTCATAGGTTTTAATCGCAAATGCATTATAAAGTTTGCTTCTATTTCTATTCCATCCGCTATGCTGTGACCGTCTCAGAAGTAATGGATTCTCGCCCATCTTTATACCTGCTGTTATCCACGCGGAGCTTAATGAATACCTTCTAGATAAAGAAGGAGCGGTGAGGGATGAAAAGGGAGAAGGAAAAATGGAAAGAGGGGGAGGGAGAGAAAACAGAGGGAGAAAGTGAAGAAAGAGGGAGGGCTTTGGTTTTAACTCAGCACAATAATTGCCTAAACCGTGTGATACAGGCTAGCCTGTACTGGGAGACAGCAAAGAGCAATTAACATTTTTAATCTTCTTTGAATACTATTGATAAGGCTCTACGTGTGTGACTGACAAGAAAAGCACAAAGACTGGCTAAGAGACTCAAACAAACGGCCTGTGAATGGCGTGATCTTGTTGCAGATAGTAAGCTGCTTGCTGCCCCCACTGCCTGCCTGCTTTGAGACGTTGTCTTCCTTTTCCCCCGCCAGTTTTAGTGAATCTACGCAGAAAGGAAACGGAAACTGTGACCTCTCACCCCTAAAAGGAGCAGGAAGACTTCCCCAGCCAAAGGCTTCTGAAGAATGCTAACAGGCTTTCAAAAGCCTACCTCACTACTGTCCCCAGGACCTGCTCTTTAGAGACACAACCAGGAAATAGGACCCACAGGAAGGGCAGAGGAGGCCTCCATTTTGAGAGGTGGGGAGAGGGGCTAGCCCTCCTTAGCTTGTCAAATTTGCCTTTCCTTCTAACGCCTATGATCCCTGCCACAAACATGGAGGAGTTCTGAATAAGCTTCTAAAGTATCTGAAGAGAATGGAGATTTCCGACCTCATCGTTGAGTAACCAGAAGCAAGAGTGCACCTGGAAAGGAAGTAGAAGTCACTAGGGAGGAGTCCCTGACTCACTTTCCAATTCATATGTCTAGGGGAGCTGGGGAAAGGAAGTTGGAGAATGTGATAAGTAACGTGTTTGTCAACTTAGCCTGGACCATGGGGTGGCCAGATAGCTGCCCAAACATTATTCTGGAAGTTTTGTAAGAAACTCAGAATTAGTTCATTAATTAAATTAGGTGGATGAGATTAACATCTCAGTATATTTGAGATTAGGTTAGTGTATTTGTTTTATATGAGGGAATGGTTTATATGTTTGTAATGTTTTATTTATTTTTTGAGACTTTCATACATGTATGCAATATATAGTGATCATATTTACCCCTGACCTCCCCACTCAAACTCCTCACATCCTCAACAAATCCTCTTCCTGACCTCATCACTCCTCCTCCTCCTCCTCTTCTTTACCCTCCTCCTCCTCTTCTTTAAGCCATTGAGTCCAGTTAGTGGTGTCCATATGTAACAGGTATGGAACCATCTACTGTAGCATGGACAACCTACCAGTGGCCACACACTCAAAGGAATTCACTCTCTCCCCCAGAACCCATCAACGGTCAGTAGCTCTTCAGCTAGGGCTGGGACCCGGTGAGCCTCTTCCTGCTCCAGTCTAGAATTTTTACAGGCTTGATCTTGTGTAGGGAGGTCTTGAGTGAGTAATCACAACTTCCATGGGTACATGAATGCAACAGCCATGTTAGAGTAACCTTCCCTGTCTCCCGGGTCTTACATCCTTTACACCCCTTCTTCCCCATGCTCCCTTTGCCTTGGTGGGGCCATTTGATAAAGATGTCCCACTTAGAGATGAGCATTTACCGTCACTTATTTTCGGCACTTTGGCCAGTTGTGATTTTCTGCATTGACCACTATACACTACAAAAGGGACTTCCTCTGAGAGCAACACAAGTCTCCAGGTTTAAATGTAAACATTCAGAAAGAAATTTCACAATAATATCATTTAACAGGACAGCGATATAAGTCCTCCCCAAGATTTATGACTTCCACAACCTCACCATGGTCTTTTGACCAAGTTTCCAGTAGCAGACATGAATTGTCTCCTGTGAAGCCTCAAATCCGATCAGAAAGTGGTTAGTTACCTCCATAACTGTTATGCCATTGTTGTACTACTGTGTACACTACTACTGTGTACGTTACGGGGATTGACAGTGCTGGGTAACATCATTGATGTATTTTGTTTCCCACCAGCCTGCATAGCACCTTCTAGCACTATGAAAACTAGGAACCAGGGATTAAGTCTCCCAGTCAGTTCAAAATTAACCAAAATATGTGGGGTCTTCAGCAGTAAGGTCTTACCATCTGTACAGCGTGGGAAACAGCCTGTAGTACTTGGGGCTGCTCAAGGGCTTTTCCTGAACAGGAAGTCACAGGGAGGAATCCTAGGCCTGACACTGAGATTTTCAGCTAATAACTCATCTCATATCTTCTGGGAGCAGCACTATCTACCCATGCCAAGAACTTCCATTAAAACTCCTTAATTTTTTTTAAATTACTTTACAAAATAATGGGCTCCTACAAAATTCTTCCCTCGTCGTTAGTTTTGTTTTGCCCAGCCTCACCCCATTTCTTCCTACCCTCCTCCTTGCTTAAACCTTTAACCCATGATATCCCCCCCCCGTTTCTTTTCCATCACACCCGTTCAATTCTGTCATCCCCTTCCCCCATGAAGGTCTCTTCCTCTCTGATCTCATGGGCTTTTTCTGGCTTTCTGACCTCTACAGATGCTGCCAGGTAGACATACAGATCTAAAATTCGGGAACCAGGAACCACATGTGAGAAAGACTGTATGGTGTCTGTCTTTCCAGGTTTTCTCAGCATAGTGTTTCCTTTAAATTTCATTTTTTATTTATAGCTGAATAAAACTTCTGTTATCTCTATTGCCACACTTCTATTATCCACTCATGAGTGTGGATACCTAGGCCGTTTGCATTCCCTAGCTATCATGAGTAGAGCAACAATGACCAAGGATAAGAGCACACCTCTGTAGTTGGATACAGAGTCCTTTGGGATATAAGCCTAGGAGTTATGTATAGGGCGTCAAATGGGAGATTGACTTTACCTTTGGGAGAAACATGCAGGCTAATATCTACAATGATCGTCCCAGTACCCACTCTTACCCACAGTGTATAGGGGTCCTTCCCCCGCACCCCCACACACACCCACACAGCAGCATTTATTGTCATTTGTTGTTGTGATCCTGATCATTCTGAATGGAGAGAGATGGAATCTCAAAGTAGTTTTTATTTCCACTCCCCTGCTGGGCACTTTGTGTAAAATATTTATTAGCCATTTATATTTTCTCTTTTGAGAGTGCTCTGTTCAAATCCAGGGTATATATGTTTTTTTTTAATTGAGTTTTTGTTTTCTTCATATTTTGTTTCTTAAGTTCTTTGTATATCTAGATACTAGCCCTCTGTCAGATGTGTAGCTGGCAAGGAGTTCTCTCCCGTTCTGTGGGCTGCCTTTTCATTCAATCGACTGTTCCCTCAATGTACTGCTGTTTACATTTCAGAAGATTCCATTTGCTGTTTACTAGCCTTATTTCCTGAGTGACCACGATTCAATTGAGAACATCCTGTGCCTGTATCTTGAAGTGCACTTAGTACTTTCTCCCTAGCAGTTCCAGAATTTCAGTCTTGTTTTCTAAAAACTCTAGTTCCAGTAGATCCAATATTCTCTTCTGGCTCCCACAGACCCCAGGAATGCACATGGTGCACACACATACGCAGGCAAAATGCTCATACACATAAAAAGAGAATCCAATATTTTTAAATAAATAAAATTAAGACGCCTAGGCTTAAGGTGTCATTCATGTAGTATAGCACACACATGATCTCTGGCTCAACTCTCAGCACCAATTAATTAATAGTAAGTTAACTATCATTAACTGGAAAAGACCATAGATACCAACCTAACCAGGTAATGAAAGTAAATAGTCTTCAGTGAGATAAATTATTTCCCAGACAGTACCCAAGGAGAGTCTCAAATCACTTCTCCAATGTTCTTGCCAAAAAACATGATATGAACCTCGCTATGAAGGTCAGACAATACCAATCCTCTACAAAATGACCCTAACTGATTTCCAGCGCCAATGTCATGGAAGTCAAAGGAGGGCAAAAGTGACCAAATCTGGAGGCACAGCTAAGGTTAGGGATCCATCTCTGTGCCACAAAGCACAGAGTGGGGACAACTGAAGCCTAAGCCAGATCTCCTTATGATACAGTGTTTATATCTCAGTGTTAATTTCCTCATGATGATAACTGATATGCGGCTCTATGGAGATTATCCTCATTTATAGGAAACTTACACCAAAAATATCCAGGAATTCTGGGACCTTGTATTGACAACTTACTCCAAAGTGGTTCAGAGGATGTGTCTTTTTACTCCTTGCATGTGCACAAACACATTCACGGCCATATATGTTTGTAGGATAATACAGCTCTGTTCATAGGAGGTATGTATTGAAGTATTTTGGAGTAAAACGTTTCACTGGGAGAAATGGGCATGAAGAAAGCATTGACTTCTTTTATTTTTTTTTCAACTTCTCTGAAAGTTTAAAACATTTCCAAATAAGTGGCAGAAAACATAAACAATAAAATTTGTAGTATTTGCTAACAGAGATAAAATGAGACTTGGAGATAGCTCAGTCTGTAAAATGCTTTTCTGGAAAGCAAAGGGACACAAGTCTGATTCGCAGAATTACATAAAAAACAAAAGCCAGAGTGGTGTTACCTGCTTATTAGTCCACCATTGAGGAGACGGAAGCAGGCAGGTTCCCAAAGCTCACAGGCCAGCCAGCCTAATAATACCCAAGGCTTTCTTTTGGCTTCATACCTATATATACACACATGCACACACACATACACACAAAAGACAAACATGTGCATACATGTACACACAAAGAAAAAGAAAGAAAAACTGAAAATTTTTGAATCACAATTTTGATGGTGTTTCTGCCTTGCCTGTAATATAGAAACATGTCAGACATTGCCCTTTCAAAACAACAACCAGTGTTTTATACAGTCTGGAGAATGAGCTATGATAGCCACACCTCAGATTTGAATGAGTGAGTTTACTAAGTATATACCAACCCTAAGTAAAAGAATAGACACCAACACATAGATTACATATAGGTAGGTAAATTGATAGATAGACAGAAAGATACATAGAAAGAAAGAGAGAGAAAGAGATACATAATAGAGTATGATAGCTAGATTATGGATAGGTAGATAGAGAAATAGGGGGATAGATAGAGATAGATAGATAATAGAGTATGATAGATTATTGATTGATGATTGATAGGTAGATTGGTAGATAGAGAGAAATAGAGGGATAGATAGGGAGATAGATAGTAATAGAGTATCATAGATTATAGATAGATAGATAGATAGATAGATAGATAGATAGATAGATAGATGATAGGTAAATAGATAGATGATAAATAGAGATGATAAAGTATTATAGATAATAGAGATAGATAGAGATTACATACAGGCAGGTTGGTAGATAGAGAGACATGATAGAGTATGGTAGACAGGTTATAGATAGATATATAGATAGATAGATAATAGATAGATAGGGTATGATAGAGAGATGATAGAGTATGATAGATAGATAGATAGATAGATAGATAGATAGATAGATAGATAGATAGATAGATAGAAAAATAGATGATAGAGTTAGATGTATAGATAGATGATAGAAGATAGGTAATAAATGATAGACTGAGAGATACAGATGACAGCTGTTTGATAAATAGATAGTAGATAGATGATAGAATATGATAGATGATAGAGAAATAGATATAGATAGAAGATCAATAGATATCAGGGGATTGACAATAGTGACCTCTGTTAGAAGATTCATATCCTAGCTGCTCTCAAGAGCACAATACTTTTACCCTTGGGTTGCTCTACTGTTCTCTTCCCTCCCTGCTACAGACTTACCTTGACTGAGATCTGAAAAAGACAAAATGTTTACCTTAGAAAAGAAAAAAGTGCCCTGACACTCCATAGCAGACCTGCCACTATCAGGAGACATTGGTGAACACATACAATATCAGCAAATGCTAACAGACACCTTTGTGCTGCCATGTTGGATCAATACTAAAGCAAGAGCACTCTCTGTCTTCGCACAACACTGATAAGACCCAAGCCTTGTTCAGGATGGAAAATTCTCTCCCTGTATCCTGTTCTGTGTTCTATAAACGACTGTGGCTGCTCTACCAATTTGGATTTTCATCTCCGTAGGCACGGCCTCTTTATGAAGATACACAACCATCACTTCTCAAGTGCACCTCAATCAAAGTACCACTTCCTTCACTTCTCTCACTGGTTAAAGCCAAGCCCAAATCCTGGTCCTTTCTAAAACCCTCAGCTGAGGTGCCTCTGTGTGCTTCTCATAAGCCCAGCTTGTTTAGAGGTGTGTTCCTGGTGAGCTTTGGCTGAGGGTACTGGTAACCAGTTTGTCTCAGGCACATACAGAAAACAGCTTGGTAAATATGAAGGAAATCAACAGCACCAGCTTCCTCCATTGCCAGGCTTATGATCCATAACATTTTATGACCCCTGCAAATGATTTACATGTTAGATTTTTTTCACTGCCCAAGAATTCCTAAGTTAGCTAGCTGATTACTGAGAAACCATGGCCAAGTAAGTGAGTAGCTAATTTCATAGACAAATTATGAATTACTACATTATGTTGGACAGAACCCAAACATTGAAACACATGGGGTCTATAAGAATTCCAAATACTCTGGATAGAGGATGGGATGTGGTAGGTTTGTTTGGAAACAGGAGCGGCTGTGAGACAGAGAGAGTGACAAAAGCCACCAGCTTGTGGGTCACTGACTAGGCAGCTCAGGATCAACCCCAAGACATCAGAGATGTTTCTTCCTCTAGCTGAAAATCAACTGGGCCAGGAGAAGGCCCACCGCCCCCACCACCCCACACTTGGCTGTGTTCCATATATCACCCGCCAACTCAGAGAGAAGACACCCTCCTGGGGACGCCGGTTGTCTCCCGAAGAAATGGGGCAGCCGCACAGATCAGCAAGCTGCCTACTTCATCTGTGTTATTGCCAAGCTGTTTCATGTCTCAGCCCATCCTTGCTATTCTGCCGGTGCCTGCACCCTGACCGCAGTTTCCCCGCACATGAATGCACGTGCTCCTCTTTGACTCTGTTCTCTGTTTCCTGGCTGCTGCCATACAGCATCCTCTGCTGAGCCCAGCCCTCCTTATGTGGCACCCTCTCCTCAGCTCTCATCCCCATGGCACCACGGGGGAAGTAGGTCAGCCAGGAAGTGATGGAAGCCACCGGCAGCTTTCTTCCAAAGGAGGCTTTCTCTGAAGGAAGCCCCAGGATGCAGAAGTTCCTTTCCCACTCAGTAGTCACTTCTCTGAGGAGAAAATAAGTAAAACTTATAACTGGAGAACCGGAGACATCAGGGAGGTGGAAACTGAACTTGGAATGGGGGGGGGGGTGTTCACTGCTGTCCTTTTTTGTTGTTGTTGTTTTAGATGAGAAAACTGTGGAGCACATGGTTCAAGTTTGCTTTCAAGTCTAAGAAGTTTGGCTTTATCTTTTCCACTTACATATATGAGTTTCATAATTTTGCAAGAAGAAATGTGCCTTATCTTTTCCTTGGTCAAACTTTAAAAAGAAACCTGTGAAATACATAGATCCTTTGTGAGGTTCCCACCAAAGGCAGTATATTGTGAATTACACCCTTGTCAGTAAGGGTTTTGAAATTTCTCCGGGGAGCCCTGTCTACAGAGACCAGTGGCGGCAGATGAACTCAGTGGATTGCAGCTGCTCTCAGCTCTCCCAGAATGCAAGCGATGGGAGGAAGCAACATAAATTACCTTCTCATTCTCCACAGATAACATATCTGCTTCCTTCAGGATCTCATTTTACACAAAAACCAAACAAAGCCAAATCAGTCCCATGTGTCTGCTTTCTTTTTTGAAGATCATGCAGCCCATGTCACCAACCACAGTGATTCCACTGGGCAAACTGTGCCTGGCCCTGGCGACATGGGAGGACCTAATCTCCTCTTCCATGCATCATACTTACTTGACTTTCAGTCTTTGGTTCAGATCACTTGTTTGGGACAAGGAAAGCATACTAATTGAACTTTACTAGGAAAGGGTTGACTGGCTGGATTTTGATGTCAGGTTTGGACAATTTTAGTGTTGAGCAATAGATTTCCTTGTCCTTCCTTTGTAACAACTTGAGCAAAATGAGAACCAGAAAACAAAAGGATGAAAAGGAGGGAAGCAATAAAGGAAAAGAGGGTGGAGGAGAGGGGGAGTAACTTCTCCATGGTGACCACAAAGATGGTGGCGGGGGAAGGAGTGGGGGACGTGAAAGGTGAATGACCAGAGTTCATTCAACCAATTTCTCTCAGCTCTGAGAACTCAGACACAACCGAGGTCTGCTGGAGCGATGAAAGTAGCAGAGAACAGAATGTCACAGGTTGACCTAAATTCTCATTCAGTGTGGCTTTTCAGCCCTGAAAAAGTTGACCCCAGACCCAATTACAGTCATCAAAGTGATGTGACAATCTGGATACCCTTCAGTCTACTAATAGTTCTCCGTGTGGTAGAGTCTTTCAGAACCAGGAGGGCGATGACAGCTCTGAAGCAGGACTTCTGGCAGTGGAGAAAGAGACAGGGTCAGGTCTAGATTTGTAGGACAAGAGGAACGCTAAGTCCTAGGAAGGGTTTAAGGGTGCGGTGGTGAAGCTCATCCGAGTTGACTCCACAATCAAGGCAAGATTGAAATCTGGAATCCCAGCAGAAAGCCAAGAGGATGTGAGGGTTGGTACCCAGAGCTTACTACTCCAGACCTCAAAATGTAGGGGCAACACACTACTTCTACCTCTGTCTACCTGAAGGGACTGACCCTGCAAACATGCAATTCGGGGATGAAGAGGTCACTGTAATGTGGTTTATCTGGATGTATCAACTTTATGGGATCTGGGGATCAACTAAGACACACATCTCTACATAGATCTGTGAGGGTATTTCCAGAAAGGATTAACTGAGGGAGAAGACTCAGGGTGTCCTGTGCTCTCCAACAGGTGAGCTATATATGAAGAGGTCCAAGGAAAAAAATATTTTTGTTTGCCTGCCTTCACCTTTTGCTTAATGGTATTATCTATCCCTGCTTGTGGTGGTGGTGATATTGCTGGTGGTGTGGTAGCAGGTGATGGTCATGGAAGGTGATGGAAGTGATGGTAGGTGGGAGAGTGGTGGTGATTGTGGGTGGTGGTACTATTGGTGGTGGTGGCAGGTTTGTGGGAGGCAATATTGGTGGTGGTAGTGATATTGGGATAGCCAGGATGGCAGTTTTGCTTCTACTATTCTCACTTTTCGCTGATATCAAACTCCATCTTCTTCGGCTTCCAGTGTGGGCTGAGGCTCAATGACTGAATCTTCCAGACCTTCAGTGCTGAACTGGGCTTTTAACTGAAGTGTCCAGCTTTGTGAACTGAGTGGCATTTCTCAGCATCTCCAAAGTGCAGCCACACGTTGCTGAGCTACTCAGCCTCCATCTTGTAAGCCAGTCTATACACACCCATTCTCTCCATTCTGTTCCTCCAGAGAGCCCTCCCTAACACAGCAAGGCTCCATCCCATGCAGGATTCAGGCTGACAATGTAAACATTACAGTATAAGTACATTCACCTCCGTCTCCACTGTGAATCTCAGAAAAGCAGAGCAGGAAGCCGGGATTATTTCTGAACTCGTTAGCTGGATCCCGACAGTGTGTAGGTTTGGGAAATGACATTTAGGGTATTTATAATCTCTGCCAAATGAAAACTCTACCTCTCTGTGCTTCTTCCTCACTGAAAATTCTCAAATATTTATCTCTGCCTCTCTTCACTTTTGTTTTCACAAGTGAAGTTCAGCAGTCCAAAGCTGTGATCTTTAGCAGGAGAGTTTTCGAACTGACGTCAGGCGTTGGTACAATGAAGTCTACAACACTGTAGCCAGGAGACAGGCCAGGGGATGCTGGCAAGGATGAGAAGGCAACTAAAGCTCAGATCAATGGGCTCAAGTGCCTTTTAAAATAATGCTAAGAAGTGTTCCAATCCACTGATACTTTCTTGTAAAGGCTCCAAGTATAGGTATGAATCCATCTTTTACTCTAACTACATAGTTTGCACTTTGTGCTTCACTCTATTCTTCCAGATCCCATTGGCAGGAATGAATTCTGTTGTTTCTGTCTCCTAAGATGGTCACATTCACTCTGAGTGTCAGAGCTCATGGCTAACTTCTGACTGTAACAGGATATACTGGGAGTATCTTGAGGTTAGCATTATATAAAGGACACAGACAGTGGAAAATTCAGTCATTATTTTTCATCATTTGTTCAGCAAGTGTCTTCAGTCATTTTTTTTTCATTACATGTTCAACAAGTGTCTTCAGAGGGGCTCATACAGTCCAGGAAAACTCTCCTATGCTGTATAGGCACAGCAACATTCAGTCTTGCTCTCAAGTAGCCAGAGTCTCGGAGGAATTAGTGGAGATGCTGAAGTAAATTACACACAATCCGAAGCAGCCCCTGATGGAAATCAGTAATTGCCACACGATTTCATAGGGAGTGCGGAGTGACGCTTGCTATCGAAGACAATTTATTTTAGTGAAATAACAGTAGATGTCATAGGGAGACAGCAAGGTCCCCCTCTCCCCTCAGAACTTCTATGGGGGCTCTTTGGGTAAATGAGAGAAGCCAATTAACGAAAGAGCTGATTGATGATAGAAGAGCATAAAAGTTTTATTAAATGCACATACGTGTGGGGATCTTCATAAGTAAATGAAGAGTGAAGTCTGAGGACATGGTGTCTTTTTTCTGTTCAGACCAAGAAAATGGATTCATGGAGGGGTGGCGTGATTTCAGCTTGAAATAATCAATATGCCAATATGATGTATTTTACACAGTACATTTTAATTCCTTCAAATGCATTAAGGAAAAAAACGAATGCCTGGGGATATAGCTCAACAGTAGAGGGCTCACATAGCATGAACAAGGTTCCAGGCTCCATTCCCAGGGCTGTCAGCAAGAACTTACACACACGTGCCTGGGGTGGACTGAGCTTCTAGCATTGATAAGGCAAAAATGTTCATCACTGATTCACCAGGTCAGCCTTGATATATGACTGTCCTGTTCATTCGAATTCTCTGACTGACAAATTATCTACGTATGCAGTAGCTCTTGGCTGGTTTTCATTCTTTGTATGGATGGATTGGGTTTTGTTTTGTTTTGTTTACTATAAAGCATGGACTGTCTGCATAGATAGAGTCTGTTCTCTTGGTCCCCTCTAGCAGATAGCTCTGCTATCCTGGGGGCAGGATAAAATGACTTTCTATGATAACCTGCAGTATTTTGGCACCTGAAGATACCAAATAATCAATTCTTTAGTTGTTGCAGCTCATGTGAGACTATCATTGAGAACTTGGTGGGACTAATAATGGCAGGTGAAATGTAATCAGGTGATAAATATCAAACACTGAAGGGATAGTTTCAGCTAGCAGCATTATCGATGCATTTCCTCCATATTAAAATGAGGGGTAGGATTGTGTGTGTGAGGGAGGGAGGGGGGGAAGGGAGAAAATGGTGTGAAATCAAAATGAGTCATTTCCATTCTGGGTTTGTTTTTCATATTTCATTCTTCCAGCCTCTGGGGACCTTAAAAAAATTCTAGTGTTAAATAAGCCTACAGGATATCAAGATACGAGTACAGTCATTGCCCACAGCTCTGTCACACACCTCTGATCATTTCTTCCCTGGGGCTTCTTTGGTAAGTATTCAGATGCTAAATGTTCATGTTTTTGTTGTTGTTTTTAACAAGCGACATATCCTAGAGTTATTTTTATCTTCCAATGTGGTAGAAATAAAACATTTTCCTTGCACCCACTCTGAGCAAATGGAAAGTGATGGGAGTTGATTTCCAGCTTAGATCCTTGAATGCCTAAAGGGGGTCTTGGACTGTGGCTGAAGAGTGAAGTAGCCCCACATCCCACTTTTACGTCCCATCTGAGAACTTGACAGTGGCCTTGAACTTCTGAATCCCACCTCCTTGCCAGCAGCCTTAAGAGTTTGTTTTGGAGATGGGTACAGGTAGGTAGGCAGACTAGGGTAGAGAATTATATGCTGGAATGGGAAGAGGTAATGTCTCCCTCGGTTTCCTTCTGCCATAGCATAAAACGTTAAGTCTGGGTAATCGATAAAGAAATAAGTTTTATTGGTTTCACAGTTCTGAAAATCCAAAGAAGATGGTGCTGACAGCTGCTGAGCTTCTGAGAAATTTCCTTGTTGTAGAAAGTCAAAAGAGATCATGTGGAAAGAGGCTCAGTCCTTCCAGATGGCTCTAATCTTATCCATGAGCACTACATCCCAAAGACCTAAACATGTCCCACTAAGAACATACCTCCTAGCTGCCCTGACGCTACAAGAAAAAATGCTTCAACAAAAGTGTTGGGAGGGCAGTCTCCTACCAAAAAATCTACATAGAAAAGCCCGGATCTACCTCAACCTCCCCTCAAGAGAAGACAACAACAGCTGAGACTGCTTCCGGGTCAGCCTTAAGCCTCCGCATGGATTTAACACGAGGCTCACCTGAAGCTTCGGAAGCAATCACATATCCATCAAAAGGAAAGTGATGCTTTCACAAAAAACAAACAAATAAACAAAACCAGAAAGGAAGGAAGAAAGAGGGGAAGGAAGGAAGGGAGGGACGGAGGGATGGAGGGAGGGAGGGAAGGAGGGAGGGAGGAAGGAAGGAGGGAAACTTCAAAGGATGCAGGTCTCCATCAGCAAGCTGGTGATTACCATCGTTCTACGCAGGGCGGTCAGCCACGCAGACGTCAACCCAACCGCACAGCGCCCAGGTCTTTGTTTCTAGACTTCCCTCCACAGCAGAGCTGCTTTCTCTGCTTTGTGCCCTCCATAATCGCCTCTGAGAGCTGATGACTCACCCCCTGCCACTTCTTTTTTTTCCTTCTTCCGTTGCGTCAGCCGATGTGTCAATATAATGTGACCCTATGATGTTTGTGACGTCAGAGAGAAAAAAGGCTTTAATTTTATTATTTTTTTTTAAAACTTAACATTGGAAAAGCACTGAAATGTGTCAGTACTTTCTACACTTTAAAGCTCGTTCTAGAACCTAGACCCTGGATGCTTCCTGTAGTAAGCAGCACAATTCTCAAAAAATATATGAAAAAGTTGATGCAGAAAATGTATATGTAGGGGTGTGTGTGTGTGTGTGTGTGTAGGTCAAAGACCAGCACTAGGGGACCTTCCTCTTTCCCTCCCTACCATATTATTTTCAGGGTCTCTTGCTGAACTTCAAGCTCACCAGTTCGGCTAGGCTGGGTGAACAGTGAGCCCCCGGGATCTGCCCGTATCTCACCTCAAGGCTGGTTTTACACACATGTGTTGTCATGCCCAGCTTTTATGTGGGTGCTGGGGACCCAACCTCAGGTTCTCATACCTGAACAGCAAACCCTTTCCTATCTCTCCAGATCTCCTAAGAATATGTTCTGCCCCAGAGGCTGATCAGGAAGCAGGCTCCCATGGTCGAGTTCACTCTAGTCTGAGGGCTGTCTGTGGAGGCATCTCTCTCAGCATAGCCCACCTCTCTCTCCAGCTGTAGGGCTCTGGTGTTCTTTAATGAAGGAAGCCAGTGTTTCCCCAGGAGCACACAGAGCCCTGGAAACTAGAGTAAGGAATGGGAGGGAGAATTCCAGAGTTCCCAGGCACAGGCAGGAGAGAGAAAAAAAAAACCACTAGAATGTACATGAACATGAAAAATTGAAATAAAAACTTGTCTTAGTCACTTAATTTGGAGAATTCACCTTGACATCTTCATTCAACGAGCTGAATGTAGTAGTTAACTCCCTTCAGCAACCATCCACAAAGCTTCAGTAGTGGCTGCTTTTGTGCTAGGCACCAGACGGTAAGAGAGACCAGCCTGAGCAACTGGCAATCCAGAGATCAGGTAAAGGGCATTGCCCACTCAAGGCAAAGCATGGTTCTGTGAGCTTGCTGGGAGAGTGAGCGGGGTGAGCTGGAGTCACCAATGTTCTCTCACTGTCTCCTGCCAACATGCTGCTCCCCTAAGCCCAGCTCCCATCTAGCAAGCTCTTTGAACACTAGAATGTTGTAAACCAGATCAGTAACAAATCGACACCCACTTTTTAGCTTTACTGTCACATGAGCAGACAAACGGCCCCGAAGTGTGGATTTGAGCATTCTGGGAGAAGTTAGGCAGGAGCCAACCACTGAGAGCCAGTGTGGGGGCAGCATCTGTGCCCTGGCTTAGCTCTGCCCCGCCCCCCGCCCCCGCCACTCCTGCAGCCCAGGCTCCTGCCAATCCACGATGGAAACAAACCACATGTGAACCGTGTGCACACAGATCTGGAGGGGCCACCACTTAATTCATTTTGTTCCACAGCAGGCAAGCAGGCCAATCTCATTCTTGATGCAGAGATCAGGGTGGGAAGTAGGCTTCTATGAAAGCATGCCTGCCCCCTCCTGCCCCACCCCAGCAATGCCCTGCCTTCAGTCAGAAGCCCTGGGCAAGAGGGAGCAGGACTAATAAAAGGCTGAGCAGCAGGCCCAAGAGCAGGGGGCAGTGTAGCCCATAATCGGGAAAATCGAACAGTAGAGCCATGTTTTGCCAAGGAGCCAAAGTCTCCTTTGTTCTAAAATAGCACTCTGTGTTTAGTTAAAAAGATAGACCCCGGCGACCCTTAATGACTCTTAGTGGGTCGCTTTGTGCCTCTAATAGGACCCACGGCTCTTTGGCTCATTTTAAATTACTACCAAGCAGTGTGTAGGCTGGGACTTCTTCAGGGAAAGAAAATCAATCTGAGAGGAAAAAGCTATTCCTTAGCAACAAAGGGAAAAGGAAGGAGGCAGTTCCTTTAATGCAGTCTGAGATAGGATCTGTCTCAGCAGAGATGGAGCAAAAATAGCTTCTCCTCCCATCCAGGTGGCCAAGTTACACTTTAAAGCAAGTTTACTGGGCCCAGTCTCAGGATGCCTGTGACAGATGGCTTCTTGGTATGGGCCACCCCACAGCAGTACTAGGGCATAGACTTTAAGAGGTATCAAGTAATGTTACAGCCAGGACATTGAGGGACATGATTTGGCTGGTTGGTTTTTAATCACGTTCTTTCCCCAATAACAATAAAGCAAAAAGAAAGGTGTGTTCTTAATCTGGGTTAACAATGTTGACAGAGTAATTGTCCCTTATGACATTGACTGTCAAGCCTACTGGATATGGCTAAAACTGAATGGCATGCACTTAGTTATAAAAAGATTGGTATGCCAAACATAGCCCCACACTTTAGGGGTTTATAAAGCTCTATCTGTGTACGCATGCTTGAACACATGACCCTCCTGATTGTCAATTACTTCCATGGTGGTCCACCTGTTAATTTCTGTATTGGCTTCTCTTCCCAGCTTAGTGTAAGGCTCAGACATTTTCCCACTCTCCAGAAAGAACCTCCTCCACAACAGTGTCGTTGACAGTTTTGTGAAGACCTCACAGGGAACCCAGGAAAGCTTTCCATCAGATACACCATCATTAACATTTTGAATCTCTTGAATATTTTCTTTCTGTCCAGTTTCCCATCAAGGAGTCGCTCTTGCCTTGAAGCCTTCATCCCATTGATTCCAGTTCTTGCCCCCAAACCCAACTCTGAGCCTTTCTGGTCTACCCTTTCTTTCCAGTGCCAACTCTTTACCTTCAGATCAGTGATTCTCAACCTGTGGGTCACGAACCCTTAAAAGGTCAAATGACCCTTTTGCAGAGATCACCTAAGACCATTGGAAAACACAGATATTTTCATTATGATTCATAACAGTAGCAAAATGACAGCTATGAAGTAGCAACAAAAATAATTTTGTGGTTGGGGTCACCACAACATAAGAAACTGTATTAGGAAAGTTGAGAAGCATTGCTGTAGAACAACAAACCAAAGTTCCCAGGCGTAGGATCTGCTCAGTGTTGGAAACAAGGGCATGCACAGTTGCGACTTTTGCTTTCAAACCTACCAAGGACTTTGAAATAGCACCCAAGAATAACTTCAAACAGGACAGCTCATGAGACTGAAGAGATGGCTCAACAATTAAGAACATGTACTTCCTTTTCAGTGGACCGGAGTTCAGTTCCCAGCACAAATATCAGATGGTCTCTGCAGACATACATACATATACATGATTTAAGAGATAACAATAAATTATTTTTTAAAAACCCAGCTCACAGATAACCTGGTATCTTTCTGGGTATGCATGGCACAGGTGCAGGGCATGGCCTGGAGAGCCTTTCCTCTAGAGTCTTCTTCTGTTAAGCTGTACAGAGTCCAGGTCCACACCCTGTATGTCTCTAGGTCACTGCCCTTACTACAAAGACACCCGGGACTATTAATCTCGGTGGTCTTGTCCCTTGTGCAATCTAGAATCCTGAGGTCTTTGTTTGTTTTGCTTGTGAAACTCTTTACGCTAGCCACAAGTTCCAATTAATTCATGCTTAGGGGATGAAATCACCTGACTGCCCACCATTACTCAAGTTATTCATGAATCAGTTGGCTGGCCCATTTCTAATTGATCCATGGGCTCCTCTAGTAATGTTTCTAACACTTCCTATGTGATTTTGTTCATGAAGGCTGCAGTTAGATTTTGGCCAATAACAGCATCTACTCAACATGGAGCCCTCAGGATTCAACAGAACTCACCTGCCACTACATCTACTGCCAGTCCCATGTCTCGCCCGTTCCCACCAGAAGGCAGAACTTCAGAGTCTTAGCAGAAAGCACAATATTGGAGAAGAATGGCACTCCCAAGCCAATCCAGCTGTTAGAATGGAGGCATTTCAGAACTGCAAGGCTTTTCTTGTTTGGTCTGATTAGACACGGAAGGGTTACAGAAGAGACTTGGGAGAACCAATGCAGTGGTCAAGACTGTGCGGATTCTGCAAGCCAGGGAAATATGTGAGCTCAGGGGCAGTAACTCACCTGCCACTTGGTCAATTAACACCTGCCAGATGATTGCTTGGGGAAGCCCGGGGAGCTAGAGGGACGCACTCAGATGAGTTAAGAAGCAGAATAAATGACCTTCTTTTCCAAAATCATTGAATAATCTGCTTTGCCCAAACCATAATTCTCTGACAAGATACCCCAAACAATACCTGTGGAAACTATGGAAAGAGAGGCAAGGCCCATGGGAAATCTCCTGCGTGCTCTCACCCCAGGAACATTTAAAGTTTCACTGGTGAGGGAACTGGAAGTGAGGTAATAAGCAGAAGCAACACTCCACAGGACATAAAACCCACCTTACACTGTGCGGGGTGTCGTGTACACTGGCTCATTTAATCCACAAAACTCAAGCCGCCCGAATTATCCGCCCCCACAACCCCTTCTTCCAAGGTAGGGCATGAGTCCCATAACCTGTCTACAGCAGACGTCTTTATTCCATCCATATTCTATATTACCTGGAGGTTGTATTTGAGGATTGACTTAGGCCTTTGGGACATGGAAGATGGCTTCTGCTGTTAGCTTTTGTCTGGTTCGGTGTATGTAATAGGAAGGTCCAGATCCTAACCCCAAGCATATCTTGCCTCCCAAGCTAATTTCAGACTTTTTACATGGTAGAATCAGGACTAGGCACTCAAAGCCATGACCATCAATTCAAACGTCAGGGGCACTGATGTCCAGAATAGCAGGATCCCTCTCTTTTCTCTGACAGAAGCTTTAAAAGTAGCAAGAGCTAAAATTGAGTCTTCCCTCACAATGGGGTTCTGAACAGTTTCCTTCTAAACTCCTGAAACTCCAACAAAAGGACCAAATGTGAACACATGGGAGGACCTACACTTTAACAGACATTTTGACTCAGCCAACTAGTATTTTTGGACCTAACCGAAGAATCCATTTCATCCTTCCCTCTGGCAGACAAACAACTTCCTTGAAACCTGTCAATGGAGTGGAAACTTTGGCTATGATGGGAATGGTCCTTGGCCTCTCCATGGGTAGCCTTCCTTTCTCAGAAAAGCCAATCACCCAACCAACCACAAAAAAACAGCATCTGGGTTCTTGGCCCTACCCTCAATGACAGGACTGAAGAGTTTGCCAGAGTATCTCCCAGCTAGGATACTTCCGAGTGTGTAATAGGGTTGAATTTGTAAGGCACAACTCTTCCTTCAAACTGGCTTAAAGGGAGTTGTGTTCAAGGTCACCTGACACATGTGCTACTCTATATGACCAATCCGTGGCTTTTCTGCCAGAAAACAAACATTGTAATTAATAATAGGACTGTTTCAATTATTCATGTTCAACATCTCCACTCTAAAATGAAGGAAAACAGATGTGAGATGAGACATGAAGAAATGCCACATCTAAAAAAAATGCTTGATGGATCCTTCCTTCAAATCCTCAAGGGTGGCAGTGAGAGGAGATAGAAAAGAAACTTCAAAACCAGACAATCTAGGGATTTAACCCTGGAGTAGACAGATTTTACCAGGAGGCCTAAGTCAAGTCACCAATGTTCTCTAAGCCTGGGTTTTATTCTATTGAAAAACGTTTCTAGGCTCATCACGACAGGAAGTGATATGTATAAAACCCTCTTCCAGGACAACCCACAAACGTTGCTTTGTCTTTCTTGGTATTCAAATGCACCCTGGTGTGTGTGGATGATGTGTTAAGGATTTCACTGGCCTTTTTCTGCAGAGATCTGCTGTTCATGCTCACCCACAGAGGGCTATTGTGGAAAATTTAAAAGATATGGCCTGCATTTCCCAAAACTCAACCAGATAACAGGCTGTTCCCTTGTCCACCCCTCCTTACCAACCATTTTCCAGTCCTACAAATCTGGGAGGTGAACAACCAGCCATCAAGGAGGTTGAAAGTGCCAAGACTCTGTTTAAGGGTTTAAGTTTAGCATAGGGAAAGAAAGCTAGAGTATACATGTAGTTTACATAGCATAGAGTGTAATACACATGTGGGAGCCTGTGGCCTTTCTGGGAAAGACCTTGCAGAAATAATTAAAAAGCTCAAGGTGACATCATTCTATTATCCAGGCCAGGTGTACACCTGTCAGCACTGTCCCTACAGGAGTAGGACAAGTAGGACAAAACAAGGCCATGTAAGGAAGAGGTGGGAACTGGAGTGAGATGGCCACCAATCACAGAACATCGTTAGCTAGAAGGCCCAAGAAACACAGTGCCTACCAGCCTTGAGAGGGATCAGAAGCCTGCTTCCACTGAAGACGGACTTTTGCCCTCCAACACTGCGAGAAGACATATTTTGATGTTTTAAGCTACAGTTTGTAGTAATTACTTCAGCAACACCACCACACAAATACAATCCCTTAAAACCCAACTCCACTGCATCTAATGATGCTTCCTTATACTCTTCACAGTGAAATGAGGGCCACTGAAGCCTTTGATGGGAGAGGTGAAGTATCAAAGGCCTCCGGCCTCAGTCATACTTGTTCCATCTCCCCACAAGACCCACAAAGGTCACCTGTCTCATAGGGAGGTATGGATGCCACAGAACACCTGTAGAGGTTATGGAAAACGCTGCACAATCACTTCTCTCCATCCACCTTCACATAGATTCCAGGGTTTGAATTCAGAGAACTAGGTTTGTACTAGAAGTTCTTTCACCCAGAGTCATCTCAGTGCCCCAGCTACCAGCTCATGGAGCCAAAATCAGTCATTCTCCATTTGCTCTTCAAAAAGGCTACATCAAGCCTGCTTTTCCCAAGACTTAAGAACCAGAATTCTATTCTTCTCTCCACGGCCATCCTATTCCGTTTTCTCGGTGTGCCCCAGTGACCCTCAAATTAACTCCACCTTCTAAAAAGCAAGAGACTCAGTAATCTTCCTGAATTGCCTCCTCTTTCCCCAAATGTCACCTCTTCAGAGATGTCTACCATAATGAATCTCTCTAAAATGCCACCCTCAGCCCCATAGCTGTTTTCACAGTTGCTGCATTGTCTGTTTTATTATTACTCTGATAGCAAACTACTTGCTTATAACATTTTCCCTCTTTCTCACAAAATAGAAGTTCTGAAATTCAACCCATGTGTCCAAAGTAGCCACTACCCTCTTATCTATAACTGAAATGTTCAGATCTATTATAGTTCAATTTCAGTATGGTACTTTTTAAGTGGAGAGTTTCAGAAATAAACAATTCATGAGTTGTAAATTGTGAACCATTCTGAGCAGCACGGTGAAATCTTACGTTATCTTGTTCCATCCCATGCAAGATGTCACCCAAAATGTGAATAATCCCTTTGCGCAGTGTATCCATGCTGTTTATGGATACAAACTCCTTGCTTGTCACTACCAGCCAAGGGTGCTATCAGTTACACTGCTGCAGATGACAGAGAATTATTAGAGCTTCTGGCAGAGTCGCAGAATCCCTAATAAGTAGGAGGGACAGCTATGGTTTGGCAGAGGAGTCATTTAACAAACCTTTCTCGAATGTATTTCAAATGACTATTCACAAGTAATCAAATCAATACGCCAGACAACCCCTTGATCTGTGCCTTCCAACTTGGTAGCCATGCCATATGTGGCTATTGGGAGTCTAAAACCTTGTTAGTCTGTGCTATAAATAACAAATATACAGCAGATTTAGAAGACTTCAAGGAAAAAAGGATGCCAGAGATCTGATGAATAATTTCTGGATTAGCTCAGCTTGCTGATACATGGCTAGATACTAGTACTTGGGAAGTTAAGGCATTCTCAGCCAGTCTCAGCCACACAGCAAGTCTAAGCCAGCTTCATCTTCATAAGACCTTGTTTCCCCCAAATAGCAAAAAATAATTGATGTTTTTGTACTTGTCAAAATGCGTGTTTAAAATAACATACTTGTTTCCCTTTCTCTTTATTAAATATGGCTACAAGAAAAATTTGAGCTCACATCATCTTTCCACTGGACCGTCTGCTCCACCCACGGACTGCTGGACCCAGAGTGAGAAAGAGGATTCTTTGAACACTGGCAAGGAGAAGACCTGACATATTACAAACTCCTACGTTTTCTCTCAGGCCCAGCAGAATTTTGTGACTCTTTGGCATGCCTTTCACTAGAGAAACAGAACCCACAGTTCAGTCTTTGGCAAGGTATTCCCCACAATCAAGAAGACAAGCATAAATAGATGGACTGCCTCCTAATAAGTATGCATGCATGAAATTGTGAGCCGGTGCTGCTATTGCTTTATTTCTGCCCCTGTGATTCATCTCTGGCTCAGTCAGCCAGAACATTATCAACTATCCCAGCAAGAGTATCTCACGTTGATCATCCTTTATCTCTTGTCAGGTCTAGAGTCCTGTCACATCCTTTACCACCTTTTAGGAAAAAAATGACAAATGAGCCAGCAGCCCTACCCTCTGTCACAGCAGCTTCAAGGCAAAGACAAAGTGAATTGACTCATCCTTAAAATGTCAAATGAATCATGATGCTACAATGTCCAAGGAAGGCTAGAGAGTCCTGGCCGATTAAAGTTTGGGGGTAATCTCTTGGGAGTGGAGGTGAGGAAGCAGAAAAGTTTGACCCAAAGAGCAGGTGAATATATAAGCCCTGACTGTGTCTATCCTTACATGTGTAACTCCTACCCAGCTAGGAAGTTCAACAGAAATGGGGACATTTGGGAGACCCAGGTCCAGATGACATTATCATGCGTAGTTTGTGTCCTTGCGCTTTCCCTGACCATGAAAACTGTCAATTGCTGTTTACTTACTTCTCAGGACTATCCAACCCTTGTGCTCTGGAGGGAGTAATGAGTCTTTCCTAGGTGATTGTCATTCACTCCTGGGGGCAGCCCTTCAGTGCATTTTACAGGAAGAAGCATCATTCAAATTCATCGCAGAGAGTAACCTTTCTCACTGTTGTTTACTAAGGTTGGCATCTAAGACCGACAAGCCAGATAAACTGTTTTCCCACAGTAAAGAGAGTATGGTCCCGAGAGTAGTGAGCAGCCCTGTAGTCACCAGAAGCATCCCAAACTGTTCTCCCTCCGCAGGGAACTTTTCACCACAATGTTACCAAGCTATCCACTTGAATATTAGAAGAAGCCTGACTTCATTAAAAGATAAAGGCATCTCAAACCGTCACCTTGCACAAGAACAGAGAAGGGCCTCTACCCTAGAAAAGGTTGTTTGGAGGTGAACCTTCCCAATTCTTCCCTAGCAACAGGCTAAAATGTTGATCTTGCCTACCAGAGGATGCAAAGACTTGGAAGGAATTTTCTCAGCCAGTATTTTATATTCCATGTTTAATCCTCATGGAACTTGGGCTTCAGACCACACTGTGTTCAACAGGCATCGATTTACTGCAAAACACATTGCTCGCAAAGGCTTCTGTCAACATTCTATGTCTTTTTCTCTTAGTGTGAAAAGTCTTGTGATAAAGCTAGCTGGACTTGAGTGGTTTGAACTTTTAAATGGTAAAACAGTGATTTCAAGGGCCAGCGAGATGGCTCAGTGACTAAGAGCACTTGGTGCTCTTCCACAGGACTCAGGGTGCTCAGCTCCCAGCATCCACATGACTAACAAACAATTTTAACTCCAGCTTCAAGTGCTGTCTTCTGGGCTCTTTGGGAACCCACGTGCACATGTAAACATACAAACACACATACAAATTAATAAAACAAAACACAGTAATCCTGTCTGGACAGCCTTGTAAACAACCTACCAAAAACTATACTTCAACAAATGAACTTAAGAAAGAAAAGAAAAGCCCCACATGAAAGTATTCACTCTCAATAGCAGTCAAATAATGCAAACATGATACCGTGTACTTTTTAATTGGTAAACACAAAAAAAGCACTTTTGGACAAGTGTGGTAAAATATGTGTTCTCATATAACACTTTTGGGGATGTAAGTTGGCACAGTCCTTTAGAAGGGCAATCTACAAATCTTAAAATATGCTCACATTTCAGCCCTGAAAACTTTTAAGGAACTTTTCTGAACACCATACTTGTGAGTGATTGTGTGTATACATGTGTGTTTAGCTGAAGATGGGGGGGGAAGTACTACAGAACTGGAGATCAAATCCGGAGACAAATATAGATTTTTTAAAACTAGATATTAGTGATAAGGATATTAAGCTACACTTATGATAGTGAAAATGGACCAACCAGAATACCCCAAAATAAGATGCTGGTTTAAATAGACAATTGAGCATAGATAGGATAAGATGCTACACTAACCAACAATCCTAAAGCCAGACATGCTGGCCCATGCCTACAGAGGCCCATGCAAGAGGATCCCAAGTTCAAGGCCACAATGGGCTCTAGTGTCTTAGAAAACAAACAAACAAACAATTCTGGAAGCAAGCAATTTTAGTGGTGCTGTAATAGCTTTTGTGAACTAATTATTCTTCTAGAAACAATTAGAAACTTTAAAAAAGAAGAAGAAAAGAAATTTAAAGGAACAGCAACAAACTCTAATGCCTGGAACTTCTGGTTTCTAGTGCAACATATAAGGAACTTAGAAGTTGTTCTCATCCTCATAAGATAGATGTCATAGACATCTTGGTCCATACTTGGTGGTGCTACTTCGAAAAGTTCTGAAAACTTTACAGAGCAGAGCCTAGATGGAAGAAGTCAGAGCCTTGGTCTTTTCCTACCTTCACTGCTTTCTGCCATGTACTGAGCAGCTCTTCTCCTGTCCCCCAGGAGTCCAAACACATGGGGTCAAGAAATCATGGACCAAACCTGAAAATATGAACCAAAATAAATAACTCTTCTCCTTGTTTCTCCGAAGTGTTTGGCCACAGGAGTGAGCAGTAACACACTCTCTCTAAACCAAAAAGATTGACAGGTAGATAGAAACAACCATGCTTTACCAGAGCAGAAACCTGGGAACAGAAATGTCCATGGGGACCAATACTGAGGAAGGAAACTCTAATGTGCAGTGCATTTCTAGAGACTTGGTATGGACAAACCTAGGAGTTAAAATCTCTAGGGAATGGGGAACTCTTAGGGATCACCACGCTTGTTTACTATCTTGAAGTATTGACTACCAGGTTCCTATAATAAATAGCAAAGAAACTCCCCCCAAGCTTCTGGCAAGACACCTAAAAGTATACCCCAAGAAGTCTAGCTGCCAGAGCCTAACATATTGGGGTTCTCTTAGAACCTAACTGATGCCCCCAAAAGGAAAATGCTCATCTCCAACCATCTGTAGCCTTCCATGCGGGGGAGGGGAAAGACCTAAGTGGAGTCACCTCTAACCTCCTTGCTCTACTGTTTCGATTTAGATCTTACATGTTTTCTCCACTGACCCATGAACTCCAGGCTTGATCACCAGCCTTTGGTGCTATTGGAAGGTGACAGGGCTTTAAAGAGGTGAGGCCCACTGGGAGGAAGTTGGGCAACTGGGGAGATGCGCTTGAGGGGTTTCTGGGAGTTCAGTTCCTCTTCCCTGTCTCTTAGTTTAACATCAGGCGGTAAAGGCTTCCTCTACCACACATCCTACCACCATGAGATACGCTGCTGCCACAGGACCCATAGCAACCAGTTCAAGTGACCTGCACCGAAACCTCTCCTCCTTTTTAGCTGATTTTCTCAGGTGTTTTATCACAGACTCAGAAACTGACTAATAACCTCACCTCGGTTAGGAAAACTAATAAGCATGTGTCACAGTCACAGCCCAGCGCCCAGACTCATTAAAAGAGTAAATCTGTTATTAATCGTAAGGACATGAACTGCTTTCCCTCTGACTCTCCTATTCTACCAGTACATCAGCAGTGGTCCTTACGGTGACAGGAGGTACAATGGGAAGAGCCGAATGCTTCAGACTTTCTTCAGCATGTCTCCAGGAAAAAGACAACAGGGAAAATAAGGATATCCTAGCCCTGATACCCATAGTTTCAGCAAACAGGACAGCCTGACTCCTAGCGACATAAACATAAGCCTCATATTCATCAGTCCCTTTCGCTCAAATGCATGAGGGGCAGCTACCACGAAAATGACAACACCTACTAAAAGACGAAAATAGATGATAGATAGATAGATAGATAGATAGATAGATAGATAGATAGATAGATAGATACAGACAGACAGACAGACAGACAGACAAAAATACAGACTGAACAGAGCCAACATTTAAATCCAGATCCAGATCCAATGTGGTAGACACTTTCAAGAAAAGTTTTCTCTCTGAAGCCTTGACTATCCTGGAACTCACTCCATAGACCAGGCTGGCCTAGAGCTCAGAGATTCACCTGCCGTTGCCTCCTGAGTGCTGTGATTAAAGGTGTACACCACCACTGCCCACCTACAAAGTCAAAATATTGAAGGAAAAGCAAGAAATTTTTTAAAAATTAACAAAAATGAAGCATGCAGGATGGTCTGAGTGAGATGTCCCTGCATAGTCTCAGACATTGGAACACTTGGTCCCAAGTAGGTGGAGTTGTTTGGGGAGGCCTAGCAGGTGTGGCCCTGCTGAGGAAGTTTGTTACTGGGGTGAGCTTTGATAGTAAAAAGTCTACAGTCAGTTCCCTCTCTCTGCTTCCACTTGTTTTTAAAGCTATGAGCCCTCTGCTTCCTGGCCCTGCCACCTTGCCTGCTACTTGTTGTCATGACTCCATTCCACCATCATGGGCTTTTATCCCTCTGTCGCCATAATCCCAGATAAACCATTTCTTCTAGAAACTGCCTTGGCAATGGTATTTTAGCACAACAATAAACAGTAACTTACATACAAGCCTTCAATGGTGTTATCCATAAAAAGAATACAGCTGAGGAAAGAATCCATGGGCTTGAAGAAGTGACAAAAGAAAATTCCAAAACTGAAATGCGAACAGAAAAAAATTACAAAAATGGCAAGATATTTAAAATCTGTGGAACAAACACAGGAGGCAGAATTGGAATGCAAAAGAGAGGGGAGTGAAGAGAAAGAGAAGATGCCAAGCAATAATGACTGACAAGTTCCCAAATGTAATCATGGATACCAAACCACTGGTCCAAGAAGCTCAGGGAACACCCGGGCAGTGTAAATACCAAAATACCTATGCCTAGGCACAACATAACAAATTGCAAAATATGATAAACAGAGTGAAGGAAGTTATGTGGGAAGGATAGGGGAAGTGACAGGAACGTGATCGGACTTCTCTTCAGAAAATGTACAAACATGAAGTGGAGCAAAATATTTATAATGAGAAAAGGAAAACACTTCCAACCAAGAATTCTATATCCAGCAAAACTATCAAAACATCATATGGCGTTCCACAGTTATGTACAGTGTTTCACTACTGGGGACTGAATCCAGAGCTAAGCACGTGCTAAGCAAATACTCTACCACCAAGCTACATCTCCACCCCAATATGTACAACATATGTATGTCAGTATACAGTTAAGATAAATTTAATTTTTAAAATAATAGGATGGGTGCTGGAAAGATGGCTCGGTAGTTAAGAACACTGGCTGCTCTCCCAGAGGACCCAGGTTCAATTCCCAGCTCACAACTGTTCCAGGGAATCTGACACCCTCACACATACCTACAATCAGACAAAAAACTGATCCACATAAAATAAGAATAAATAAATTATTAAAATGTTTTTAAATAATAGGAATAAATAAAGAAAATTATACCTTGTTAACATTAATTAAAATACACCTACAGACAAAGTAGACATCAGAACAAGAATAACTATCAGAGACAAGGAGGCATCAGATTAATAATAGCAAAGGAGTTAATTCTCCAAAAAAAGACATTAAAATTCTTAATTTATGCACCTAAAAACAAAGTGTCAAAATACAACAGAACTGAAACCAAGGCAAAAGCTGAGAGACTTGCACAGAATAACAGATGAACCAACTATGACAGTTGGAGACATCAAGACCCCACTATCAGTAATTGACAGATTCAGCAGGCAGAAAATCATTAGGACATAATTGAAGTGAGTAGCACCATCAATCAACTGGATATAATTGACATCTTCAGACTATTACATCCAACAACAGAATACACATGCTCCTCAAACTCATGCAAAATGGGTCATTCATCAAGGGAAATCATATTTTGAGTTCCAAAATGTGCCTTAAAATGTAAAGACTAGAAGTCATGTGAAGTAGGCTATCAGACTAGAATGGCTTTAGCATCTTAGCAACTGGGCAACACCCTTCTGAAAAACACAAAACCATGAGAATTTGTTAAGTTTTTGTCATTTTAAAAATGAGAGATAGAACGCTAATATCAAAATGAAAACAGGGGTCATTGTTTCAGATCACATAAGCACTAAAATACATAAATATATTACATTTATAACTTATAATATGTAAATCCATATATATATATATATATATGTACGTACACACACACAGATACACACACATACACACAAACTTTACTTGACAGCCAGAGTAAACCTTGAAGGACATAATCTGACAAAGCTTACATGAAGAGAGAGAATCTGAACAGTCCTGTTTGCATTAAACAGAATCAACAATCACTTGTCTTCCAAAACAAAAAATTTCAGAGTCAAATGGGTTTTCCTAGGGTGAGGTTTATCCATTGGTTGTGTTGACCCCTGCAATTTCCCCAAATATTGGAAACTCGACTGCATTTGTACTCTTTTCCCATAAAAAATTTAAATATATTAACATGTTTAATCCAGCAGTGAGTCTAAAGAATTACTCACCATGTCCAAATGGGATCAAGGCCAGGTATGTATGGCTGGCTCATTGTTCAAGAATCAATAAATGTGGTCCATTACATCAATACACTAAAGAAGAAAAACATCATACTATTGTGTTACCAGATGCAGAAAAGGCATTCAATACAAAATAACACCTATTCAAAATAAAAACTCTCATGAAACTATGAATAAACAGGAAGTTCCTCAACTTGGCTTAAAAAAACTGCTAAGAATTAAAGCCAGCATCTAACATGATAATAATAGTAATAAACTAGAAACTTTCCCATTCAAATTAAGAACATGGAAGGCTGTTCACTCCCACCATTCAGCATCACCCTGGAAGTCCTAAGTAAGGCAGAAAGACTGGAAAGAAAGTCAACAGTACATATACTAAGAAGTAGTAAATAAAAGTCTCTGTGCCTACACTGCATAGATTATGCAGGCACTCCCCCAATTAAAGAGTGGCTAAGAAGCTGGTCACCTTCCTATACCAGCAGTGGACAAACAGAACCAAAGACAATGTAATGTTTGTTAGTACCAAGTAAGCAAGCAAGAGAATTGGTGATGAATCTAATCAAATATGTTCAAGATCTACATGGGGAACGCTGCAACATTCTGATGAAAAGAATCCAGGATCTAAACAACTCAGAGAGATTCCACACATAAGGACAAAAAGTCTGAGATATAAGTTCTCCCCAAATATATTTATAAAGTCAATGCACACAAGTAAAAATACTGGCAAGCTATTTCACAAGTCAACAAATAAATTCTAAAATGTATGTGGGGTGGCAAAGGCCCAGAATAGCCAACATAGTACTGAAAGTAAAGAACACATCAGAAAAGCTGGTGTTACCAGCCTCAACACTTGCTCCAAAGCTACAGCAATCAACAGTACAGGGTGGTAAAGGAAGAAACGGAGATCAGCTGAGCAGAATGGAAAACCCAGAAATAGGCCCACAAAACTATGATCAACTGATCCTTGACCAAGGAGCAAAGGTTTAATGGAGAAAGCATAGCTATTGTTTCCTTTCCTTTGTTTTTTCTTTTTTTATGACAAATGTTGCTGGGTTAAATGGACATCTAATATACATGCAAAAAAATACCAAATAAACAAAAAACCAAACAAACAAAAAAAAAACAGATACTGACCTTATGCAACTCACAAAAGTCACCCAACTTACACACCTAAATAGAAAACTGGAAGACAAAACATAAGAGAAAATGTAGGTGACCTTGAGATTCATAATAAATTTTTAGATATAACATAAAATAATGCTTAAAAATCAGTAAGTTGACCTTTCAAGCCTGCTTTCTTGAGACATAACTAGGAAAACCACGCTGAGAAACTAAACTCTGAAAAAAAAATTCCAAAACAAATATTTGATTAAGGATTCATCAAAAATATACAGATAATTCCTAAAACATGACAATAAGACAATAAACTAATAGTGGTTTGAACAGGAATGTCCTCCATAGGAACATAGATTTGAATGATTGGTCATTAGGGAGTGGCACTAATTGAAAGGGATTAGGAGGTATGGCCTTGTTGAAGTAGGTGTAACCTTGTGGGAGAAAGTATGTCACTGGGCTTTGAGGCTTCAAAAGTTTAAGCCAAGCCCAGTGTCTCTTTCTCTTCTCTCTGCTTGCAGATCTGGATGTCAGAGTCTCAACTTCTCCAACACACCATGATCACCATGATGTCTGTCTGCTCCTCACCATGATGAGGATGGACTAAACCTCTGAAACTATAAGCCAGCCCCAGTCAGATATTTTCTTTTATAAAAGTTGCTGTGGTCATGGTGTCTCTTTGTAGCAATAGGACACAGACTAAGACAATAACCTAGTTTAAAATGGAGCAAAAGCTCTAAATGGACAACAACACACACACATGCACACAAACATTCTGGCAGCAAATAAGCATGTAAAGAGACCAATACATACATCCAGCACAGCCAGAAGCCAAAGCGCAAGAGCAGAACGTTCTGGTGAGCATGTGGAGTCAGAGAACCCTCTGAGTGTTGGTAAGAATGAAACACAGCAGGCTGGGAATGTTTTACAAAATGTTCTTCTTTGTAGCAGATGGAGAGAAAGAGTATAAGAGCCAGAAGGTAGAGAGGAGTAATGTAGAAGGCTGTCTTCCAGAAAAGGCATGGCTGTGTGCTCTTGAACACACAGCTGCTGTGGTTACCTGCATGACATTGGAGTCATCCACTGTCCATCTGGGACAAGGAGGGGCTTGTGAGGTCCAACCCCTCCCTGCGGAACTATTGGCCAATAACAGTTGTGGGGGGGAAGGGAGAGTGGTAAGTACCAGTATAGCCACTGGTGAGTCATGCTCTATTAAATAACCCCATATCCGTGCTCAGGAAGCAACCTTAATTCAGCTGAGTGGAGGCACACACACACACACAACATGATAGTATAAGGGGAAGGGGTTGGGAAGAAGAATGAGGTTCAGCAAGGGGGAGATATGAGAAAGCAATCGAGATGAATGTTGTCAAAATTCATTATATATATATACAAAATTGTCAAAGAGTAATTTTAAAAAACATACAATCCAACAGTCATGCTATTTGGAATTTACTCAAGTGAACTGAAACTATATCTATACAAAAACCCACATACAAATATTTATAGTGTCTTTATTCATAGTTGGCAAAACTTAGAAGCAACCAAGATATCCTTCAGCAGCTGAATAAACAGTATGACACATCCATGCGACATGTGAATGGTAAAGACTTCTTTTCTTGGTGTCCCACCATCGCCCCAAACAGACTCTAAGTACCAGGTGGCTATGTGCACCAGGGTGATAAGGTCAGTCCCTGACACAATTCTTTCTTGCCCTCCCATATCTGTGACACAGTGACACTCCCACATACCAAGAGATTTCCTTCACACTTTATGCTGTGTACTCAATAAAAGCACTTGCCTATGCCCTAGGTCTCTGCCCTCCCTCTCTCTCTGCCCCTCCCCCTCCCTCTCTGACTCTTCTCTCCTTTCTTCCTTCTGCTCTCTCTCTCTCTCCTCTCTATCTCTTCCCTTGGCTTCTATCTCTCCTCCCTCCCTCTCCAGCTCCTCTCCTGCACTATTCTTATTTCTTCCTTTCTCCCTCCATCTTTTTCTCCCTCTCTCTCCAACTCCCTCTCTTCTCCTAATGTCTTTCCCTCCACATCTGTTTGGATAAGCCTAGCCATTAGGAGCCCCTCCTGTGTGGTCTCTCAGTATCATGTCATATCTTCCTCCACAGAACCTGTTGTCATTATAGAAATCCTTCAATTTCACAGATCTCTTGGAGTATAATTTCCACATCAGTTGTAGTGGTCCTTAAAGACTCCATGAGGAACATGTACTGTATTTGCCATATGTCATATTAAGGAATAGTACTCTATGATAAAAAGAAATGATCAGACCACAATAAGATGAAAGGGAACCTTAAATTCATATTGCTAAGTGAGTGAAGTCAACATACTGTGTTCCTCTAACTATATACCATTCTGGGGACGGGCGAACTGTGGAGACAAAAGATGGGTCATGGCAAGGAGTTTAGGAAAGGAGGGTGAATGCATTAAGTATGGGAATTTTAGGGCAATCAAACAGACCTGTGTGATCCCACACTGGTGGGTAAGTGACATTTATCAAACTTCATAACACATACAGTATCAAGAGAGATTCCTAATGTAAAGATGGCCTTTACCTAATAATAATGTGTGAATATTGGTTCATTCATAGAATGGAATGTGTCCAGAAAATGAATCCATTCTGACAGGATGTTAAAAATGGGGACATTGGGGTAAGGGTAGAGACTACACAGTTATAAGGATAACTACAAAAAGGCCTAAAGAATGGAACTAAAACATGTCATCCCAAAAACTGTGTCTACGCTGAGATGAGACCAAGTGAACTTCAAGGCAAGTGATGTCATCAGAGATAACACAGTCATTCTGGATGACAGAACACCAAACAACCGCGAGTCACATGCTCCTCATAACAGAGCTTCAGACACACAAACATGATTGACAGAGATCATGAGAGAAGTAACCAGTCTACACATGTGATATCTTCTCTCTCTGTGGACTGACAGACCACAAGACAAAACTCAACAAGATTCCATAGGGCCAGAAGAGTTCAATCAAGACCATTTGGTGTCACCAACATTTGGAGCACGCTAGCCCGACAACTGCAACATACAAATTCTTCTCTGAACAGACAACATTCACCAGGCTAGGGCATGCATTAGATCAGAAAGCAAGCCCTGAAACATTTAAAATGTTCTGAGTACTTGCTCAGACTGTATGCTGACAACTTAAAATTAGAAAACAACAAAGATGTTTACTTATTTGTGTGCTAAGCAAAACACTCCTAAATAATCATGGGTCAAAGGAGATATCACTCATGATATTAGAAAATATTTCTAACTGATTGACAGTCATGTTAAAAATGAATTTAAAGGGAAATCAGAGATTGATGAGTTTATATTGAAAAATAAAAGGTTTAAAACTCAGTTGCCAGAGTTTCCATTTTAAGAAGAACGACAATAATAACAACAAAATTGGGTGTGGTGATACACACCTTTAGTCCAGCACTGATAAGCAGATCTCTGTTAGTTTGAGGCCAGCCTGGGCAATATAGTAAGATCCTATCTCAAAACAAAGAAAGCTAAAAAAAAAATTAAGAATAAATTGAATCCTATATAAGCAGAAATCAACTAAGTAAAAACACACTAGGCCAAGGAACAGCTGGGAGACTGACACCGCCCTCAGGAGCCTGAGGAAATTAAATGTGATGTGGAATTCTGCATGGGATCCCAACACAGAAAGCAGAGGTTGGAGGAAAACTACAAAAATCTGAAGAAGGTTTAGATGTTCATGCCTATAATAATGATGAAAATTGTCAATAATAGGATAACTGGGCACAGGGTATGTGAGGATTCTGTTAGATATGTGCAACATTTTTATAAATCAAAACTGGTTTCCACTTCATTCTATGAAGCTGAAATAAGCCTTATCCCAAAACATGGGGAAAAAATTAAGAGCTAACGAGATAGCTCTGTGGTTGAGTTCTTGTTCTGCAAACATGAGGGCCCACGTTTGAATCTAAGAACTTGTGTAGAAAGCTGGGCATGGCTGTGTATGCTGGTAATGCGACCATTTTAAGGCAGAAGCAGTCAGATAATGAGAGCTCAGTGGTGAGATGGGCTGTCCATAACAGTGAGCTTCCAATTCAGTGAGAGATCCTGCCTCAAGGGAGTAAGGTGAAATGACAGAGAAAGATACCTGACATATTCCTCTGGCCTTCTCATGCGCACAACGGGTGCACACCCCTGTGCAATTGCATGCATGATGCACAGACCAATACCACATGTGACATACACACACAGTGCTTGTGAGCTGGAGAGATGGCTCAGTGAGTTAGAGGACCTGCTGAGTGAACATGAGGACCTGAGTTTGAATCCCCAACACCCGCATTAAAAAGCTGGGTGTATCAGCAAGTATGTCTATAACCCTGGTGCTGTGTTGGGTGAAGACAAGAGGAACCCTGTTGCTTGTTGGCTGCTAGGCATGCTGCAGGTGTGCTCAGAGACCTGTTTCCAGAGAATAAGGCAAAGAATGACACAGGAGGGCCCAAGTGCGCTTCTGGCCTCTGTTCAGGTTTTCAGGAGCCATGGTGTACGAGGCGTAGGTAAACAGAGTAGGCGGTGTGGATTTTCTTCTATAAACTACATGCCTTCCCTCACCCTTGCTTTAGGGTCTTTGAGCAGAGGACAATATAAAGAATACCCTTCAACCAGCATCACCAGTACCTCACTTTGAAAATATGTCCATACAGCCTGAGTTCTCATTATTACAAAACAACTGAGGATGAGAAAGGCCAGCTGGTTTTCTTAAAGTTACAGGGACCATCTCTAGAAATGGGACACAGGAAGTTAAACCAAGCGAGTAAAAGCAGTTCTTTCAACTGTAGAATAAGAGTCTCTCCTCTGTCTCCCCATGAGTTAACCTAACTCTAAGAGAAAAAAAAAATTCAGAAATTAAAATCATTGTTGTCAATAGCTAAGTAAAGCCAGAAATACCCAAGAATGAATGTCTTCCCCAGACAATGGCAACCACGGAAGTAGCTACTGGAAGGAGGAGAGGAAACAGTTAAAAGAGGCTTCAAGGAACAGATGGTCTTCTATACTGTTTCCCTCCTCCTTTTCTCTCTTTCCTACACTCACCCACCTACCCATCCAATCACACACACACACACACACACACACACACACACACACACACACACACCTCATGATCTCCCTGCATTCTGCCAGCACTGACAGCTAATCCACAGATACAGAAATCTGTCTTCTTTCCATTTTGAGTTGTTCATTGGTAATCCACCCACTGGCATGAGTATAAACAGACACATAAATTAATAATGATCTGGGTATAACAGACAGGATGTCTCTAACAGACTGGTGATGGTGAGCTATGATTACAGGTAGGCCTGGAAACTGCCCAGAAAACAGACTCCAGAGCAGGGTTGCTCATCCCCGAAGACAAAGCTCCTGGCGATCCAGGAGAGTAGAGTCAGATCAACCTGGGAAGAGAAGCATCTTGTTCATATGTGAATGCTTCTATCTCTTTAGTGTAACACAGAACAGACATGGCAGATTAGAGACAGGTAAAGGTAACTACAGCAACTCAGAATGCTAGGAAATCAAAGATTCGGAGAGGATGACAAACCAACCCAGCTTGTTTCATACTGTCCCAGTTTCAGCAAGGAAATGCCCAGGTCTGAGAAACCCTTCAGCCCAAGGCAAACAGGTCCGTGGGGATGCTCCTTGAAGACCAGGGATGGAAGATGAAGAATGAGAGAATAGTACGTGCTCTGATATATCTGCAGTGCAGAATCTCAGCTCCAGAACCTGTGCATCTCCCTGAAACAGACAGAAAGGCCCCCTGGAGTCCACTGCCATGGCAGAGAGTTCTGGGAAGATGTTATCACTGGATCAATAAATGATGGAGATTTTCCCGCTAGTACGCCAGTAGTTGTCCAGGTCTGCGGCTCTCTGCTCCCCAGTCTCCTCTCTTGGCTCTTGGGTTTTCTTTCTTCAAAAAGAAGAAAGGAAAGAGAGTGGAATATGGGGAAGTAAAATGTTCATCCTGGCTTTGGTTTCCAAAAGCTGCTATCTTGAAGGGGAAAGAAGCAAGTTTTGACCTGGCCTCTTAATGAGTCACAACATCAGAGGGTAAACTGACTCTGCAGGTTAGTATGATCAACAAGAGCAGAACCAGTGAACCAAAAGTTCCCGTGACCCAGTTTGGCACAGAAATAGAGCCACCAAGGCTAAAGTTGACATAACAGCCATCTCTGAACTACCCTCTTGGTTTGTGACACTAATCCACACTTGGGGAGTGAGATTCTTCTATTTTTAAAGATTCGTTTATGTCATTTTATGTGTATGGGTGTTTTGACTGTATGTATGCCTGTGTACCCCATGAATGCATTGCCCACAGAGGCCAGAAACTGGAGTTACAGGATGTCATTAGCTACCATGTATGTGCTAGGAAATGAGCCCGAGTCCTCCAGAAAAGCAACCAGTGCTCATAACCACTGAGACATCTCTCCAGCCCCAGGGAGTAGATTCTTTAAGACTCCTCATACACAGTGTCAGCGACTATTTAAGATGTTCTGGAATGCTATTATTGCACATGGCTAAGGTAATTCACAGCAAGAAGATGGAAAGAGCTCACATCTACTGAGTGGTCAGCATGCCCTTGTCTACAAGCTGTGAGGTTTTTGGCTGCTATACCAAAATACCACAATAACACAAATGTCTATTGTCTTCAAACAAAAGAAATTTGTTAGCTCATGGTTCTAGAGGCTATAAGTCCAAAATCAAGGTGACCTTATCTTGGAGAGAGGGAGAGACAGACAGACAGGGGGCTTACGTGAATGTGGGTGCGGGTGTGATCACCTGTGTTTGAATATGTGGAGGCTTGAGGGCGCCACATGTCCTTTCCCATGACTCCCTGCCTTCTTCCCTTCAGGAAGGCTTTCTTTCTGAACCTGAAATTCACAGATTTTGGTTAGCCTGGTAGCCAGCAACCCCAAAACTCTTCCTGACTGGCCCCCACAGCACTGTGAGAGATCACAGCTGGCTGGTTACATTGGTGCTGGGATCTGGACTCAGGTCATCAAGGTTGTGTGCAAATGCTCACAACTCCAAGGTAACAGAAAGGCTCTGAGGAAGAGCAGGGCCCTGCCTCCCTCCTAACTCGACACCCTCAGCATATGTCAGCTTGGAGAGACATCACTCCATCTCTGCTTCCATTGTTTTGTCCATATACAAGCTGCCTATAACTCTTTTTCTTTTGCTAGTGACGAGTGAGCACTAACTTAAGTTATTCTTAACTAATTACAACCTGCAATGACGCTATTGTATTTCCAACTAACAGTATTTTCTGAAATTTGGGGAAGGCCATGAATTTTAGCTGGGCGAGAACACAACTAAACCCAATATTTTACCTAGGAATCATTTTATGGTTTACCTCTTAGGCCATTATCAATAACCTCAACCCCAGAAAATGGACCACGGCTTTGGAGCTCCTGTAAGATCTCCAGGTGATTCCAATTTGTAGGCAAATTTGAGAACTGCCATTCTGGGAACATTACACGCACTGTCCCCTTCCATCCTCATTGTAAATTCCTAAGCTGCTATTAGCAACCTTATTTCAGAAATAAGAGCTCTGAGACGTGAGAGAGTCAAAATAACTTGTCAAATTTGCATAGATAGTTTATTAATTAGTTCTGCAAAGTTGTGACCCAACATCTGAGAAAACAAGTTAAAGGGAAGAATTATTTTGCCTCATTGTTTCTTAGACCATTATAACCAGGAGGGTATGGCAAAACAGCTGACGTCATGGTGGACAAGAAACAGAACACAATCATAATCGGAAGAAAGAAAAACAAGAGGTAGCCGTGAACTATGCCCCTAGTGACCTGTTTCCTCCAATCAGACCTTACCTTCCACATTTCCACCACTTCCCAACAGTCTACAGAATTTTAATCCACAGAGTAAACTTTTCATTAGGTAGAATCCTCAAGATCTCTCTTTGGAAGCACCCTCATAGACACATTCAAGGGTGTGCTTTACAAATGCCTTAGGCACTATTTAATCAAGTTGAGACCAGCTATCACTGGTAATGGTCACAGGATAGAAGGTGGGGTTGAACTGAGACATTTGGACACATGGCCCCAGGATAAACCATTTTGACCCATAGTTAAGCTTTCTATAGCTCTGATGGAGAGCACACATTCCCCCTCAGCAACTGGCATGGATTTTCTTTGGAAAGCCACCCCTTCCTGGCTTTGATCCCAGCTGCACTCCTCCCTTCCCATTCCCAGCTTGGCTCCTCCATCTGGCTCTTGGGAGTCAGAAAACAGAAGTTTTTCTGTGTTGCCACTTCTAGCCCTCCATGTAGCTGGGGCTTTTAACAGTAATTTCTATGCTTGGACAAAAAAAAAAAAAAAAAAAAAAAAAAGAGTCCCTTGCATCCACAATGGAAAAAGTAGCTCAAATCCAAAGACACTTCCATGGCCTTGACTTATAGACAGGGAAACCTCTGGGAGGGACAGGAGCCATCCAAAGACCTCCCACCACGTGGGTTGGTTGTGACACACAGGGGTGTCTTTTGGCTGGGTCCTAGTATCACACCACTGCTGGGGGCCAGGCCAGGGCAGCCAGCAGGATCCTGCTGCTTTTGAATGGTTCAGACAACCCAGCTGCTATTTTCAGAATCAGAGCAGTACCGCCTAGGGTCTGCCAACAAAGGTAAGTTCGTGGTTATGTCGCACTGTCTCTTAAAATATATGCAGAGAGAAACTGAAACACTCATGCATTGTTGGTGGGGAGGAAAATGCTACAGCTACTCTGGGAAAGCTATGCAGCAACTTAAAAGACAAGGCATGCAACTATCTGCATGATGGTGAATCTTGGCTGTCTGATTGACTGCAGCTAAATCCAAGTTGCTGGGCATTGCTGTGAGGGAATTTTATAACTGATTGTTTGAAACAGGGAGATCCATGGGAAATCTGGGCCACACCTTCTGGTGGCAGCCTAGAAACAAGGACAAGGAAAAAAGAAACTTTGCTTTTTGCCTGCTTGCCCTCACTCTCCCTGGCAAGTCCGTCTGTCCTGTTGCTGCCGCATTCCTTCACTGATATTAGGACCTACTTCTTCAGGGTTCCAACATGGGCTGAACACCAGCTGCTCTCCGGGAATCCTCCAGGCCCTCAGTGCCAGATGGGACTGCAGAGATATTCAATTTTGTGGACTGAACAGCTTACAGGCTCCTCACCCCTCTCTAATATGTGACAGCCATTGCTCACCTACCCAAATCACATCCTGTGAACCAGTCTAATAAATCCCCCTTCACCATCTGTATTCATTGTATCGTTTCTGCTCCTTTGGAGAACTCTATTACACTACTACATACTGTGTATTTATCCCAGAGAAATGTAATCAGGCACATGCAAACACATGGGTACAAATGTTTACAGCTATTTCGTTGATGGTAGCATGGAAACAGTTAAAATGCCCTTGGATGGGTGAATCTTTGATCATAATCATCAATTATGATCATCTCTGCAATTAAAGAGAAGCAATTATACAACAACTTGGATAGGCCTTTTACCAAAGAGTCAAAAGATTAAAATCCTGATCACATAATTTCATTTATAAAAGTTCTTGAAATACCAAATTCTATAAAGGAAAAGCAGAATTGTGGTTGTCAATGGCCAAGGAGGAGATAACGGGGCACCAGGAAGAGAACTTCAAATCTAGAAATTTTCTGCATCTCTTTTGTATCATCATCAATGTCCTAGGAGTGATATTGAATTGTAATTTTGGAAGAGGTTAGTGGGCAGATGTACACTGGGTTCTTGGTATACAATTACTTACAGTTTCATGAATAACCATAATCACCTTGAAATAAAAAGGTTGACTACTAAAGAAGACATTCAATGAGAGAAACATCCTCTTATCCCCGCCTTCATGAAAAGCTGGCGCTCTCTGGACTTGTCTTTAGACTTGGTCATTTTGTCAGAACCACTCCCCGGTTACTGATTAGAATACCTTCCTCAGATAATAAACTTTTCCCTTGGGTAGGGGCAGTTTAAGCTACTGATTTCCACATGGACTGAGATACACTTAGCTTCCCCTCTCTCATTTAAATCCCTCCTACAAATGCAAGGGAAGAAGAGGAAAGGAAGATTCTGGAAAGTTTGTCCTTCTGGTTTCTGAGATAATGGCCCATTGTTCTGCAGGGTGCTCTGGTTGGACCTCTGAAGATGTCACTGGTTATCCTTTAGACAGCGATCCCAAAACAAGACAACTCAATATGTTGGGGACCTGTCAAACCTGCCCTGGGTCATGCAGCATGATACAACCAGGAGCAAGATTCCTGGCTCTGTCAGTAAAGCCAGGAGCCCATCTCTTACCCTGCAGATGTCCTCTGGGAGTTACCTAGGTCCTCAGCCGACTCCATTCAGGGCACACACATGACAGTCACCCTATAATCCTGGGGAAGGCCCAACACAGGCTTGTAGAGAGGATGCTTTACTATGAGATCCCACCCCACAAAGCTTATATATTAAAGGGTTTGTACTCATCTTGTTGTGTGATATAGAGGAAGTTCTAGAAACTCAGAAGGTGGGGCCTACGTGGAGGGAGTAAGCATGTCACAGAAGATGGTCCATGAGAACTGTTTCTCGCCCCTCACTTTATGGTTTGTGCCTGCTGTGAAGTGAAGAATCTCCTCTGTCATGAAGTTCTGCCACAGTGTTCTATTACAGGTGCATAGGACCAGGTGACCAGAAACTAAAACCTGCAGGGCTGAAGCATGGTCTAGAGAGTAGAACTGCAAGTTGGAAGGAAGGGAAAGGAAGCTATTTTGCTTGTCGTTTAAGTTGGTGACTCTGCACCCACTGTCTGTCTGTCTGTCTGTCTCTGTGACTTCAAGGTAAATTATTTTTAACTGACCCAAAGCTCTGTGGTTCACAGTGATGCCATGTGGATGTACAGAGAGCATAGCTCAATCCTCAACAAGTGTCTGAACTCCCATGAACACCAAGGTCTTAGAACTCACAGGTCTGACAATGATGAAATTCTATAGCCCTTGCTTTTCACACTGCGTAGCAAAACATCAGGTAGAAGCAGCTTCAGGAAGGAAAGGGTTATCCCAGCTCACGGTGTACGAAGGGAGACAGACCATCACGGCAGGGAAAGCATGGCAGCTGAGCATAAGGATATGAGTAGTTCATGTCATACCTGCAGTGGAGACGGCGATTAGGGTCTACTCATTTAATCTCACTTCAAAAATCCCTAACGTAATCACTGACAAAAGTCCTGTTTTTCCCTTTAAGCTTCAATATGAGTTCCAAGAATCGGGACTTAGATATAACATTTGGAGGCCATTATTCAGCCAGTGACACAGCATCTCTCAACATCACTTCATGCCTGGACCACTGCTCTCCTGGGCTCCAGTTCACTGTGTGCAAACGATAGAGGAATCCTACATTGGTGCTGTTTTCATCACATCCTCCACTCTCACAGTCTGTACCAAGGTCCCTCTTTCCATTGAGTTAGACCCCGCTCTGCCTTGAAGGGGCCCGACAGAGCCTCCGCTGGCTCCTTTTAAATAGAAGGCCCCTGAAGTATGTGGGGTAAAGGCCCTAAGTCCCACATCCCATCTGGGTTGGTTCAGAGGAAGCTCTGATTTCTAAGCAGAAGTCATTTTCACAATGCCACACTCAACACGGCCCTCCTTTCATCTCACCAACCCTGCTTCCCTCTCAGCAAAGCCTCCCCACACCTCTGTTTTGTTTGCTTAGGAATAAGTACTTTGTCTTCAAACCTGATGCCCAACTTGTTACTTTTAAAGACAGTGTTCTGGTTGAGTTTAAATCTTAACGTTGTTTTCTTCATAATCTCTCAGAATTCCTACATTTAAATTGAAACGTCTAAATCCCACTTGCTTTTTTGTGACCTTTGAACTACGTAGATTTTTGTGTTCTGTGAATATAATCTCAAAGTTTTTATATCTTTAGAATTGTTCCTGGCTATTTAGCCTATAATGGACCTCTCTCTTTTGGATGTGTGAAAACTAATGAACTCTAATCCAGCCTATGATCTTCTGGACAGAGATTGCATTGACAGCCACTCGTGTGTTTCTCCTGAGTTTCAGAATTCATTGATGTCACCTTAGATTGCTCAAGGCGCCCAGAGGTTTCTGTGTGTCTGAAAACAGCAGGCTTTTTCAGAATGAAACCAAAAAGAATGGCAGGAGTAATAATTAGTTTGTGACATTCAAAAGTTAGATTATGGTACCAATCAGCCCTAAAAACATACATATAAGTCCATACGTAGATAGACTGAACATATTATATTTAGGGACTTAACAGGTTATATTAATTGTTATTGCATGTGTATATACATATATACACAAATATACATATGTACATGCAATAACAATTAGTGGGGGGGAGGCCAAGAATTTGAAAGAAAGCAGAGAGGTGCATATGGGAAGGCTTGGAGGGAGAAAGGAAAAGGAGAAATATTGTAATTCAATCATAACGTCAACATTTTAAAAAGAAACCTAGAATTACGCCACAAAAACATTACCCTTGGAGCCAAGCTACTGCCCTGGGTTCACAGATCCAGCTACGCATGGCGGCACCTGCTGTACTCAGCAAAGGAAGCACAGCTCCGGAAGCTGAGGCAGGACGGTCACCAGTTCGTGACCATCCTGGGCTATCGAATGAGACCTTGTCCAAAATAAGCCCTGTCTTGACCCTTTTCTACCTCCTTCCTCCCTTTAAGTCATCGAGGATTGCTAGGGGTATAGCAATGTCCTTAAACCCTGGAGGATTGAAGGTAGACAGCACCGATACACAAAAATCCAACGGACACTTGGATGGTATGCCTTGCTGGGTGGCTTTCCACAACTCTGACGAAATACCTGAGCTAAGCAACTCAGAAGGAAAGTTTGTTTTGGCTCCCAGTCCCAGAAGTCTCAGATTGTGGTCATTTGGTCGTATTGTCTTCCATCGAAGAGAACGGCACGTGACGTGTGGTAGAGTAGACTGCTCACCTCATGGGGAGAAAAAGGAAATGGCCCCTCAAGTGTTTCTCTTCAGAGACCTAACTTTCTCTCATCCAGCTCCACCTTGTAAAGGTCCCCTTCCAATAGTGCTGAATGCTAGAAACCAGGCCTTCAACACATGGTCTTTGAGAGAGTTTTAAATCCAAATGCTCCCTTTTATGAAGCAGGAATGCCAGAACACTTGCCCCATGGAAAAGGCAGGTGAATGAAAGGGGGAGAAAGACTCCTCCCTTTTTCACCTTGGAAGGTTGTGGGGAAACCACAGAGAAAGAAAAGGAGCCTCCTAGAGGCATGTCTACACTTACATCCCAGAGTTTGGCAATAGGTTAGTAAGCCTAACGGAGTACAGGAAGACAGTATCTTTCCTGGAAAAGGACTACCAGCTACCAGATTCCAAGCCAGGCTGACCAGCTTGGCAAAGTAGAAAGAAGCGATGGACCGCAATACTTCGGTTTCTCTTTTCCAAGTCATCTTCTCACCTGGCACTGATGATGAAAAACTGGGACCTGTCCAGAACAGCAGGGACAATGTTCAGTGACCATAGCCACAGAGGTCCAGAACACAGGCAGGAGAGACATATGCCCAGGATAGTAGCCCAACTCCTGAGGCAGGAAACGAGAGATCAGCCGAGGCCGCAGCCCCTGTACCAAGAAGTCCAGAACCACAGTCCCCACTCCCTGGCAAAGGATGTCTCCATATACCAGATGTCACTGAGAAAGAGACCCAGCCAGCAGCAGAGAGGCAATCTGAGATTCAAGACAGTTTTTTTTTCCCTAGAAGTCTGAGCCTTCCCTAGAAGGCTCCCTTTAAAAGATCAAATCAAACATTTCAACTCAAACCAAATTAGACATTTAGCTTTTTTTTTCTCTTTCCACTGGGGGTGGGGCGGAGTATGGCAGATCATGAATTAAACTAAAACAGCTATAAACAAAAACACAGAAATTACATTTTCTTTTCATACCCAAGCTACAGTGGGAATTGACATTTTCAAGCCATTCTACCATCATGCCCTTTCTGGTGAGGCCAACAGCTCTGGATTTATTTCAGAATTTATAAAGTACCCAGATAACAATGAGAAAGAGAATTCTTTCCCTGAACTACAGAGAAGTGGGCTACCTAACAGTGCGTTACCAATTTATCACGCCAGCTGTATGTAAATTAAATTTCAGAACTCAAATTGATTTTGTTTCCAGTCGCTAAATATCCAGGTGGCTCGCTGCATTAATTAGAATTGACATGGGGTTTAATAATTCCACCATCTGACTTCCACCTCTTCGGAATCCAACGCCTTGATAGTCCCGCTGACGGGTCCGTGACGTGGGGGTGGAGAGCCTGGTAGTGAATCAGGAAGCGAGAGTGATGAATCATCCAGGAGATGAGTTTTTCCCAGTATCTTCCGCCCCTCAGGCCTGAGCAGGGCATGTCACCGGTTGGCAGCCAGGAGCAGGTGCACCTGAGTGACACAGCCAGACTGGGTGAGAACTTATAAAGCCACGTCATATGCACAGGAAACTACCCCTCCCCAAGAAGCTTAAATGGAACAAAGCTCTGACCACTGCCAAAGGCTGTCTGTCTGTGGACGGGGTTAGTAGCTTTGCAGTGTAGCTGGAACGTGAGGGGGCGGGGTGTTGGCGGTACTTCACGTCAACTGCAGGTGACCGACCCCCGCTGACTTCAGAGATGGATGGCTCACTGACTTCTAGACTCCCGGGAAAAGCAAATCATCAGAGAACGCCTGGTATAACAGGCATGGCTTCAGCTGCCACCCAAATGCTCCTCTAAACAGGACATACGGGGTTAACTGCATGCTGTACCTCATTCCTCTAAGGATTCTGGCAGAGCTGTGTTTGACAAGGGGTCTGAGGGTGAGGTTACCCAGAAACCACTTATGAAAATTAGGCAAAGCAGCATCTCCCTGCATCAGCTGCCTGGTGCCATGGAATCCACTCCTTTTTTGAGCTAATTATCAACTACGAGACTGAAATTCCCTTCTGACAGCACATCTGAATTGCAGATAACCTCCCAGATGTGGATACAAACGTTGACAGCGGAGGTCACAACCACATAGCTCCAAGAGAACTGGCTTAGTTCAAACTTCTTGACTTGGGCCAGTTTCAAAAGCTTCACTGTAACAAGCAACTGCAAGACAGACTTTCCCTCTTGAAACAGTACGGTGTGCCCTGTACAGAATCCAGCAAGCCTCTGGGATCCTCCCATCTCTGCCTCCCAGGACTGGGGTTGCAGCTATACATGGCTACACTCAGATCTTTACAAAGGTACTCAGAACCAGTACCTAGCTCTCGCGCTTGCACAGAACGCTCTCTTGCCCACACAGCCATCTCCCCAGCACATGGGGATGAAATGTGAAGAGCATCTCTTTTCCCAGGCTTTGGAGTCTGCAGCCTGGTTCTGCCTTGCTGGGCACATCTCGGGCAAATCTCTCCTGGTAGGATGACTATAGATAACATTTACAAACTGAATATCTCAAAAGGCAGCCGCCGGATGTCTGTACCATGAAGAAATGGCAGACAATTTAGAAGATGAGAGGGCATACCACTTTTATATACGATTAGTTTGTTTTTATGCAAACGGAGGCTGCGCTCTCCACGGAGGATGAACGTGACCACTTAAGAGAGGAGTTACAGTAAGACCTGTGGATACTATCCTATCCTCTGCAGTAACCTATAAACTGGCAGGAAAAGAAAAAAAAAGAACGAATTGGGGTACTGACTTAGCATTTCTTACCATGGGGGTATGTATGGAAAACAGAGCGCAAACTAAATCCATGGAAAAGAGCTCCAAAATTTGGAGCCCATGGAAAGAAGCATAGAGTGAGGAAGGAGAGATTAGGGTAGGCATGAAAAAAAGACAACAGTTTGGGTCCCATCTTTAAAACAGAGGAAAGCAAAGTATGGGGTCGGAGCCTTAATAATGGCCCTGTGCAAGAAACTATCATCATCGGGGCATACTCCGCCTTTGAACTGCTTCAGTTGGAAAACACTGTTACACAACAATGAGAATGCCCCTCGTAGTCCTGTTTGTGAGGCTGAGATACAGGGCAGATGAGATCAATGTGCATGCCAGAGAAACAGAGAAACTGAGTGATAGAACTATCCACCCCTCCTTGAGACAACGGCAATACGGGTAGATCAGTTCCTGATGAATTGGATCAAATTAGAGACCTGATTGGATTACCAGAGCCTGGGAGACAGTAGAGGAAAGACAGACGTGACTAAATAAACTGGGCATGAGAGAGGCTGTGTGATGCCCAGAGCAGCTAGAATTTGTCTACAGAGAGTAAAAATGGACAGATTCTTCAGGGACTGGTGTAAGACTTCAGTGGCCCTATGAAGCCCATGGTGGGACATTGTCTTTTGGATAATCTGAATGATTGGGATTGGCATGTAAATCAGACTCATAAAGTGCCAAGGCTGCTAAAGGTACCTAGGGAAACAATGTAAATAAGCAGACCAAAGGGTCTGTCTGGGCCACAGAAGCAAAATTCTCATCAAGCCAACTCTCTAATAAAAGATGAATAGAAGCCAAGTGTTGTGAGCCATGGGAAGATTCAAAGCCTAAGCAAAGTTCACTGAAGGCACAGAACATAGGGCAGTATGGTGTGCCTGGCTTAGCTTGTCCCAAGGGCCGACTGTTATCCCTTCACAGTAAGCTGTACACCTCTCTCCCCTGTAAGAAAGAACACTGGGTGCTGAATATTCTCACCCAGCCTGCAGCCCTCTCAGCAGCCAGCTACTGCTGACAGAGAGGTGGCGGGCCTAGCTGCAGTCCTGGCCAAGAGCCTGTCAGTCCCCTGGGAGCCAGCCCAGGCTGAAGGTGCAGCAGCCAGCAGGTATGCAGACTGGTTCCTGCTGGATTGGTCAGGCAGCTTAAGCCTTCTCCAAACCCTTTGTAGGCAAAGGGATGCGTAGTATCTTGTAGCAGCAGTCCCAGGATGAAGAAGTGAGGGGACTCTTACAGCTTGGCAGACAGAAATGAGAGAGGAACAGGAAGAGACCAAGAGACAAGATACCCCTTAGGACCTACAGTCTCCAGAAACCTGTTTTCCCTAGCTAAGTCCTATCTCCTAAAATCCCCAAAACCTCCCAAAATAACACTATCCAGATGGGAACCAAGCAGCCAAACCAGGAGCCTGTAGGGGACGTTGCATATTTAAACCATAACAAACACTGAACAGGGACATGCAAGGGAAGCCAAGAAATTTTGGATTTTTTGCTGAATTATATGTGTACAGGTGACCGATGCTATCTTTTGAGAGGTGGAAGCTTCTGGTGGCTGTTCTGCTTTCTTTATTTGGCCTTAAGAGAATCCATCAGAAATCCTACCAGCACGGACAGCAGGCAAAACAAGAAAAGATAATCAGTGTGTCCCCCACTTTAGGACAAGGAGCTTCTCCACCCCTAATCAGGGTAAGGCTGCCTTGCCAAGTAACAGCATTAGTCCTCGGAGGTACTGGACATTTCTATAGGAACAATAAGAAAGAGCAATAGAGCCAGTCTCACTAAGGACAAGCCGGCTGCAACCAACGCTGGGCAGCAGGCAGAGCCGCCTTTTCACTCGATTCCGTTCTTCTGGAATTCTCACCGCTTTTTCCAGCTGCCCGGCTATGTACATGTTATTTCATTAGAATATGAATGAGAAGCCCTTTGGGAGAATTTTATGCTGTCATGGCAACGGTCACCATGACAACTGTTAATTAATTGGATACTGATGAAGTGGAGGAAGAGAGAAAAAGAAAAAGCCAACCAGAACGGATACAACTCTAGAGGAAGTCATGGTGTGTAGTAATTATATGAATTTCATTCAGCAAAGGCATGCAGCAGGTCAGGAATGCAAATAGCTCCCCCTCAGCTACCACCTACTCAGAGGCCTGTCCTTGGTGCAGACAAATGTGACTGAGTGGTTCCAGCCTTGCCCACTCAAGCTCACGTGTACGGCTGCCCCAGCACAGGCAGATTCTTGGGTGGGGATTTGAATGTATCTTAAAACCTCATTCTAATATAGGAAACTGGCTGATCTAGATAAGTGGCCGTGATTAGGCCCCAACCCGTAAGAACTGTCAACTCCATGCCCCCGCCAGAACAAATGGTGAGGGAGGAGAGTCACGTGTGGGCAGACAGAGCCTTTTGCATCTGAAGGATCTTCAGAGGCAGGCAGGCGAAGGCTGGTTTGTCACCGGCCTCCTGAGATGACAGGGCGGCTCCTACACACAGATGGTTCAGGGTTCAAAAAGAACACTGGTCTAGGGGTGGGAAGAGGAAGCCCTCCCAAGTCGTCTTTCTTCACTAAAAGCTGAGTGGGAGGGCAAGAAGGGACTTGCTGAGGTATTTTTCTACAGTGTTGTCCCAGAACCTTTGAAGCCCTGGGTTTCACTGGCCTCTGGCAGCTTGCTATGCTCGCTGGTGTCAGAGGCCACGCAGCCAAGCAGTATATTTCTATTAGCTTTTCTGTGGTTAACACCCTGACGCACACATGGTCTCTATGGAAACAATCACCTTAGATGTTTTTCAGAAACTTAGGAACGACCTCAAACTAGTTGAAACACTGACCCTTTTCTTCATCCTGAGTGGGTGTCAAATGGAAAGTGTTCAGTGTCAGACGGCCAGTCAGCTTCCACATGATAAACCACCATTTTCTCAACCTGTATCCCAGGCAAAGCCATGAAGTCTCTGGCTGTTTCAGACCACCCCTTATGCCTCTATTCACTTGTCTGTTTGCTTGCTTGTTTGTTTTGAGACAAGGCCTTGCCACCTAGCAACTCACTATGCACATCAGGCTATCCTTGAAATAGATTGTCACCCGTGAACACGTTCCCCTTATAAAACTCATCTTTTAAGTTACTGATAAGCTGGACAGTAGGCAAAATGGGCACTGCCTTCCCCCACCCTTCTCCCTTCCCTCAGTTACCCAAGCGACAGCCACTCCCCCTCCGGGAACTGGGAGTTTGACTTCTTAAATGTTTTCTCAAAATTTGTTTCTCTTGCCTTCTAGTTGAGGTGAAAGCAGAGAAAGTATTTGGGAAATGGTTAGTACTGTTAACCAAGACCCCTCCTGTCTAGCTCTACTTAAAAAATAGAATAGAATAGAATAGAATAAACCCTTGGCCAAAGGGTATGCCAATGGCTTGACTTCCACACCTCCAGACCCTGTTGAACCACACCTGCCTCACCACCACTATTTACAATTTCTGTAAGTGAAATGATTTGGAAGAATACCATTCACATAAACCCTGACCCTTTGGACGCAGCTACTGATGGGGGCGTAAGGGGATACTGGAACTTCATCTCCCAGGGCATCTTCACTTTTTGTCTTGACAATAACCTGAAACCTCCATGCCCTTCTCACAATCATGTAATGCCCCAAAGCACTTCCAGTAATTTCTTTTCTAAATACCATTATTTAGAGGTGTTGAACAACTTGCCCTGCAAACAGGTATTATAGTTCTGCCTTTGAAAATCTGATAAGATGAAACCTAAATGTGACCTGGTTAACCCATACTTTTATATTTTAAAAAATGTTTTCAAAAAGAATGTTCTATAAGATAGGATAAACATACTGAAATCTGCACACCTAAAGAAAATAAACAAAAAAGAGGACATGGGGTAAGATGATCAATCCTCACTTAGATAGACAAAGGGATGGACATTGAATGTAGGAGAAAACAAGCAACAGGACAGAAGCTTATCACAGAGGGCCTCTGAAAGACTCTAATTAGCAGTGTATCAAAGCAGATATTAAGACTCACAACCAAACCTTTGGCAGAGTTCAGGGAATCATATGAAAGAAGGGGGAGTTAGTAAGACCTGGAGAAGACAGGAGCTCCACAAAGACCAAATAGATCAGGGCACAGGGGTCTTTTATGAGACTGTTTCTCCAACCAAGGACCATGTATGGCTATAGCCCCTGGGTACCCTAGTAAGGGGTGATTAATATAAAAATTAAAAAAATTATTGCAACAGGTAAAAAACAAAAAAGAAGAAGAATGTTTTTAAGATCTCTGATCTATCTATACCTCCCTCTTGGAGAGATATGGTAAACCAACAAGATACATTCAAATCGCCATCCAAGAAATTCCCTTATAGATTTGCAGCAACACATCACACTTTGCCCCGGAGCTAATAGTTTCAATATAAACCTATAACAAAGCATACATCTGGTCATCCAAGGGAGGAGGAGCTCTTACCCTTTATTCAGTAAGCTCTTTCAAAAGCGTCAGTTTCCTCCCCCCACCCCATAGTCAATTACTGGTTTTCCTGATAGACCCAAAGACAGAATAGAGGAAGGGGGTAGCATGTCTAAATTAATGATATGTTTCTAATAATAAGCCATCTGGTCCCTTTCCTGCCTTCCTGATGAATACCCAAAGCACCTACGAGAAGAAACATGCATACAAAAAAAAAAAAAGATTTCTTTGTGATAATATGCATAATATATGTAGTTTCTTGCTTAAATGATTGACTAGGAAAGTCAATTTTGTCTGTGATAAAGGAAACTATAAGCTCCCCCCTTGACCTCTGAAATACTTTAAATTACTGTGAAGATTACCTCATTCTTGTTTGAGAAATCATTAAGGGTTCACCATACAATTTGCAGAAAAGCAGGTTTTTCTAAGTGGTACTAAAACTCCTGGCTGATTCAGGAAAAGGGTTGAACGGGAATGCATGTGAGCGTGGCTGCAGACATCCCTGCTACATCAGCTTGTAAACCATTTACCCACCCACCCACACACACACACACAGATACACAAATTCGGAACCAAGAGGCCGTTTATCCCAGAGCTGCAGAGCAGACGACCGCAAAGCCATTTTGAGAGACTGCCCTGCAGAACCGTCCCTTTCATTAACACCCCTGCGATTCATTCACGCTGAGCCACTTTGGCACGTCAGAATATGGCAGTGTCCCTATTCATTTGTAGTGATGAATGCTGAGGATTAGGCATTCACACCATTTATTACATCCGCAGGTCAGTAAACTTATGGCAGGTCAGGGGACAGCTGATTCTTTTTACTTCCTTCCAGTCAGAGATATTTGTAGAGGGGGAGGGTGTGGGCTGGTGGCTTGATTTTCCATTTTAAACAAACAACAACAACAAAAAAACCATCTAGGTCCTACGCCCCATGAAATATAACACGCTGAAAGGATGTAGAGAAATAGGTTCATAGGCACACTCATATATTTTTAATGCTTACCCTAGATGAGGCACAAGGCCCAGCTCAAACCTTCACCCATCATCACCTAAAACACTTAACCTAATTGAGACTCTGTTTCCTTTATCTCTGAGGTAGACTCACTGTTTAGGGGATTTATGTGGGTTGGAAATTCAAAGGAGGACGTAAATGCACTCATATATTTATAATGCATACAGATGTGCCCATATGTGTGTGCCTATCCATGTACATACACACGTATTTCTAGTCATGTGCACATAGGTATATTCCCCTCTGCCTCTGTCTTTCTCTCTCCAGAGAGAGCTGTACAATATACTACCATAGACAGAGACCTGAAAGAATGCAGAGATCTCCCTGGAACTACACCGCTCATGACACTCATGATCGACACACATGATCCCACTCATGGAAACTCTTTCTCTCACCCATGACACTGAACTGCATGCCACACCCTGCTCTCGGAGGTCATATTGCCTTCCTAAGTGCTTCCATGTCGGCCCTCATGGCTGTGGGTTAATTTGGGGAAGTTCTAGTAGGCAATGATCCCTTCAATTCAGTCTCCTCTTTCTTCTGGAACTCTTCCTTCTTCATAGCACAGCACTGGGTTATACATTTTTGCTTCCACAGCCTGCAGTCTCTTCAAGAGCCACCTGTCTTACTCGTGTTCTGGAATATGCCCCCCTCTGAAAAGCCTGTTTCTGAGTTCTGCCACCTATCCTTCTGTAGTTGCAATGCCAAAACCTCACCTCTCATTTCTTTCATTTTGCAAGACAACTATCATCTTGCTGCACCCCAGAAAACTTCTTCAAAAACTGTCAACATACAGCTAACACGTATCTTCTTGGTTAGTTTGCCATCATTGTAAGGACATACCTGACAACAAGGATATAAGGGGGGGGGGCGGAGAGATGGCTCGGTGCTAATGGCTGCCCTTCCTGAGCTACATAGGGAGACTCTGTCTCAACACCCTCCAGATGCCTAAGAACAAGATTAGCTATCACACACGTCAATTCTCATTTCCTCCTGAATGGGAAGGTAGATTATCTATTGATTTACTCAAGTGTTTGATAAACTAAAATCTCTTCTCATCTGGGAACTTAGATCATTAGCTAAGTCTGAATTCTCTTACATCACTGACCTCCATCATTCTGTCATGCCCCTCTTCCCAAGGCTCCCTCTTCAACTTGAGTTTCCCTTTCTGCTGACCCATCTGTCCAACAGAGAATGGCCAAAGGTCTCAAAAGATCTGGCTGTCCCCCCTTTTTCTTTCCCTAGTTTCCATTCACTTAATTTATTACAATGACTCATGCACACACGTTAGGTTGGTATACATATTCACCTAACACTGAGGCATCTGAGTTAGATTTTAGCATTTCCCCACTGGCACAGACAATATCCGATAGTTTTTTAAAAATGTTTTCCACATTAAATGTGAGCTTCATGAACAGCACATGAAGACACTAGTTGTAGACTACATCCTGGCCAGCCCTTGGCATTTTCTATGCATTACATTTTAGCCATTCTGGTCATGTCTCCAGGATCAGTTGACCCCTCTCAAATAGTTGAATGAATTAACTTAGTCACTCTTATTGCCTCTTAGATATCTCCTCTTGGAAGTTTCTATTAAAGAGATTTGCTTGTTTTTCTGTTTCACTTCTCTCTTTTTCATATTAATATATGAGTTCTTTATGTATTCTAGATTTGAGTTCTTTGTAAAATGTAGGTGACTGATAAGTAGAGAGATATAAGTGAATATTACATAGATAGAGAGAGATGATAGATAAATGATAGAGGTAAATATAGAGATAAAGATGATAGATAGATGATAATAGATGATAAACAGAAGATATAGATGATAATGTAGTATGTAAGCTAACTATCTTTTCCCATCTTTTTCACCTATACCTATCTTTTCACTCTCTTTCTAATGTCTTTTGATGAACAAAATATTTTAATCTTAATGCAGCACAATCGTTTTCTTTTATTCATTACTTGTCCTTTTTAAGTACCACTTAAAAAGAAAATCTTTGTCTACTCCAAGGTCATGAAATGGTCAACTGTATTCACAAAGCTTTATTCATTTACGTTTCAAATTAGATTGAATTAGATATGAAATCAATTTGTGCCTACAGTGTAAGGTAGAATATTAATCAATTTTGAATACCTCTCACCTAGTCCAGTAGCTGAAGTTCAGTTCATTTTTAATATTGTCAGAATTACTCATTGAGATGGCACAGGGGAGCTTTGGCAAGGAGAAGCAAACTTTAGGAAAGAGCTGTATTACTATCACAAACTTGAATACATCCCCCCAGTCACCTGTTCCACCTGCTAGAAGATGGCTTCTAACGGCAACTCATCCAACCCTTCATCTCCAAGCAGATACCAAAACCTCAGAATTTTTTTTTTTTGGATTACTGTGGCAAAAGATGTTACCTTTTTGAAAACTGTAGCTCTTTTGCATTCCAATATGTTCCCGTGATGGCCATTCTTGTTTGTCATCGGAACTATATCTGGAACTAACTAAAAGCCAAGCCGCTAGGTATGCTTATGTGTTATTTATTTTTCTTGATCAAATCATTTGAAATGGGAAGATTTACTTTTAATCTGGATCTTTTGGGGTGGGAAGAGCCACTTTTAACCTGGGCCATGGCTTCTGCTGGCAGCCTATATGAAGGACAAGGAAGAAGGAAAGGTGCACTCTTTGCTTGCTTGTTCTTGTTCATACTGGTAAGTCCATTCTTTGCTGGCACTAGCTCATACTTCTGGATTATGGTGTGTACTGAAGAACAGCTGAGATGTTCAGCCTCATGGATGGAACAACTACTGGATTCTTGCAATTTCCATTGGCAGATAGCCATGACTGAACTAGCTGGGCCACAGCCTGTAAGCCACTCTAATAATGTGTGTACATCTGTATATATATATGTATATATATACATACATACATATATTCTGTAGGTTCTGTTCCTCCTAAATACAGTTCTTCTACAGTCTCAGTATTTGAATATTTGGTCCTCAGTTCGTGGGTGTTGTTTGGGAAGGTTTAAGAAGTATAGCCTTGTTGGAAGGGGTATTTTCCTGGCTTTGAGAATTCCTTCTAATTCACCCCTTCTGCATCACACTTACGTCTTAAACTGATTCCTGCTTGTGTCTGCCACTCGCTGCCCTGTCTCCCTGACTAGGAAGTTAGAAAGTATGGTCTATCCCTCTGGAACTATAAACCCTAAATAAACTCTTTTTTTTCTATACGTTACCTTGGTCACAGTGTTTTATCTGAGCAATAGAAAAGTAACCAATACAGAGGCCATTTGTGCCTGAGGGAGTAACTCAGAATGCACAAGAACATGTATTCCTACAGCCTGATAAATATTTATTAAGCACTTACTGCAGGCAGATCTGTCCGTGAGGTGCACACAGCAATACATCAAATTGCCTCAAGCTTTCCAATAATCAGTTCGGGATTCAAGTTGAAATGCGGGCTCTTGTTAGCTGCTGAGACCTTTGTCAAATTCTTTATCCCTTTAAGCTTTCCCTTTGTCAGCCGTATAGACAAAGATCTGGATTAAATGCCTGAACTCCCTCCAGCTCTGAAACTCCATGATGCATTCTCTGAAGACATTCAGCTCCCACATGGACCAAAGTTAATCAACCACATCGTCCATCACTCCTCTGTCTGAAATTTTATTTCCCTAATCAAGTTCGGACAAATTTTCAGCTTCTCTCCGTCTCTGCCTTGCAATCCAATAAAAACTATATGACTTGTTTTGTATTTCACTTAATGTTGTGATTCATCCTAGCCATCACTGCCTAATGATTTTCCTGCCTGCACGTGTAATCAGCTATTAAATAGCTATGATGGCATGGTTTCCAGACTCGTGTCCCCTTTTTCCAGAGTATATTGTTTCTAAGCTGATTAAAACAACTCCGAATCTCAGATACTGTTTTTTTTTAATGCAACTGATTTTCAAAACTCCCCTAAGACCATTCCATACCAAAAGAGCTGCCAACTCTTGAAGACTGACAAAATAAATAAATAAACAAACAACCCTGATCATGATTTTGAAAGAAGACGTGGATACCCAGCTCTCAGCATGATTGTGCCGCCCTTCCTTCATGGGCTTTGAGGCTCCAAGGCTAATGTCTCTAGTTTCTTCCAGGAGAGCACTCTGTCTGGGACTAGAATTATCAACAGACAGGAGGAATCAGGGACTGGGGAAATGGCTCAGTCAGTGAAATGCTTTCTGCCCAAGCCAGATGACCTGAGTTTGCACCCCCAGCACCCACGTGATGAGTCAGACACAGTGTTAAGTGCCTGTAATCCCAGCACTGAGGAGGAAAAGAGGCAAGAATCCCATGGTTTCACTGGCCAGCCAGCTTATCCTAAATTGGCAAGCTCCAGTTTCAGGGGGTGACCCTGTCTCGAAATATAAGATAAAAAGCCATAGAGTAAGGTATCCAATATGTAACTTCTGGCCCCCACATCCACATGTGTGTGCAACATGCCATATACACATACAAAGGCACATTTTACTTCACATTTATGGTCCCCTAAGAGGGTCATGCTTTCAAGCTTTGGATTTCAGTAGAAGGACTTTTGGAAAGGGATTGAATTGTGAGGCTTGGTCCTCAACAGTGGACTGATCCATTTATGGGTTCATAATTTGACGGCAGCATTGGAGAGTAGTAGAAGCTAGGAAGTTTGATCAGCTAACTGTGGGCATAGCTTGGAAGGATATCTTATCCTCAGCCTCTCCCCTTCCTCCCAGCTTCCTGGATACCATGAGGTGAGCAGCCTCCTGCTCCACGTGCTCCCTGACTATTTCACCACAGCGGAGAAACCATGGAGCTCAGCGATAACAGGCTGATGCTCTGCAGACCGAGGTGAACTTATTCCTCCTAAGTTCTCCCAGATAATTGATTAGCGTGATGAGAAACAGGTATGATGGTGACCAACACCTCCCATCGAGCCTACCAGACACCATCTCAAACACAGCTACTTATAATTGCCAATAAAACCAAACCTATGGTTTGGGTTTTGTTTTTGTTTTTTTTTTTTTTTTGCTTGTTTGTTTTGCTTTGTTTTGTTTTGTTGTTATCCACAGTTAGAGGTTTGAGGGGCTGGAGAAATGGCTTAGTGTTAAAGAGCACTGGCTGCTCTTCCAAAGGATGTGGGTTCAGTTCCCAGAACCCACATGATGGCTCACATCAGTAACTCCAGGTCTAAGGGATCTACCGCCCTCTTCTGGCCTTCAAAAGCACCAGATACACAGATGGTGCCCAGACATACAGACAGACAAAACATCTAACACATAAAAATAAATGAGAAAATAAAAAAAAATTAAACAAATAAATAATAATAGACTTGAAGTATTGACCTTATTTTGGCATTTTCAGGTTTCTCTCCAGGACTCTCTTGGGATGTAACATCACCAGAGGGCCAGATGGAGATGATTCGGTACAGGGCCTAGGCACACCTACTGACTCCAGTGACCACCTGCTACCGACCAGCTTACTGAAGATAATCAGTCTGTCTCTGCGCTTTGTTTTCAGTCCTTGGGGATTTTTGTTTCTCTCACATTTTCCTAGAATTTCTAAAAGCTCTTAAGCTAAAAACCACATCCATTCTTGTCACCAGCACCATCACTGTAGCAGACACTTGAGATCATAAGCGCAGAAAGGGAAAAGCCCTTCCTAGGCTCACAGGTTCAGCACTTCAGTCTGTGCCTTGTTGCTCTTATGGCCTAAGAGGCTGGAGTCCCACTGCCCTGCTTTGTAGGCACACCCTCGTGACCTCCAGTCTTCTCACGAGATGTCATCTCTCGGAGATTGCACAATCCCCCAGTATGACCTCACTAGAAATCAGGCCTTACAATATAAAACTCCGAGATAGTTAATATCCAAACGACAGCACCATTCTATAATGGAATTAACATCTCCTTGTGACGTATCAAATGCTATATCACTCTGTAGTCACAACTCAAATTGAAACAAAGTTTGCAAAATCCCAGAAGGGTGACCTGTACCTCATGATCTCAACACTAAAAATCACATCTGTTAACCACCTGGACCCTGCCTTCATTGTCCATTCTCTTCAGCTAAACACCAGGCAAAAAAGTTCCATTTGGATGTATAATGGTCTTCCTGCGACCATTGTGTAAATCAGGTTGATGACAAAAATTCCCAGGATAGTATTACTACAGATTTAAAGCCATGTATCTGTTGGGAGGTAAACTCTCCTCTTTTTCCCTGGCCTCATATAAAATTGTTCAAACTATTCCTGCCCTAAAAGGACGGAATTCAAAAGCTTTTCTTTTTCATCCTGCCTGCCTGTTTCCAATGCACATACCCGTGTCTCCAATCAATGAGAAAAAGCATTAAGCTTATCAATATTATCCCACTATTCGAATGAGGAGAGTCCTGTTAAGAATGCACCAGAAAAATCAAACTGGATCTCTCACCTGTCTGGGAAGATAGTTCAGCAGATAAAGGCACTTGCCCCCAAGCCTAGCAACCTGAGTTCAGTGCCTGGGTGGCCACAGGGTAGAAGGTGAGAACCCACTCCTGCACACTGAACTCTGACCTCCACATGAGCACTCCATGATATGCCCACATACATACACATGTACAAACAAAAGAAATGCATCAGTAAAACATAATGAAAATATAAATAGTTCCTATTCAGAAAGAAAGCCATCGGTGAAAAATGAATGTGGCGTCATTACATTCTCAGAGCAACTGTGAGAACTGGGGAAGTTCACTGCCAAGGCCACACCCACGTCGATCTGCGTTGCGAATGTCACCTCTCTATGCAGAAGCCTGGAGCAAGGTGAGCCTGACCTTGAAGCACTGGCAAGATGCCCAGCACTAGCAAAGCAGCAGAGAGGAGGCCTCCAAATAGCGTCCACTGGAGGGGCAGGGCAACACACGTGCTGAAGTGTTGAGTCCAGTTAGTCCGGAGTGGACTGTGTGGACTGTGTGGACTGTGTGGGTGAGGAGCTGGGCCAGTAGCTGGGATTCCTGGAGACTCTGCCCGTCCTGAGTGCAATTCACTGAATACTCACAATTGCAAAGCCTTGCCTGTTGACCGTGAGGCTGGAGAAAGCACTGGCTGGAAGGGGTGCTTGTGTTCTGTCCCGTCAATATGGTGCTACCTTGTCCCCAATTCTATTACAGTCCATTTCTCTCCCCTTGCTTGTTTATACATCTGTTTCTAGCCATACCATGAGCTCCGTGAGGAGAGTGATTGCTTCTCTACCATTTTAATTTTTTTTAATGCACAGTGCTTGGCACAATACCCACAACACCGTGGGTGGTCAGTAAATGTTGAATTAGTTTATTACATGATTACTGAGGTCCGATAACGTATCTCTCCCTTTCGTGGTTGCTCATAGTGTACTGTAGTGGGTGGTGCTGGCTTTTCATGTGGAGAGGCATTATACAGAGCGGTGGTGGTGGTGGTGATGGTGGTGGTGGTGATAGTAGTGGTGGTGGTGGTAATGGTGGTGATGGTGGTGGTGGTGATGGTGGTATGGTGGTGGTGGTGGTAATGGTGGTGGTGGTGATGGTGGTGGTGGTAATGGTGGTAATGGTGGTGATGGTGATGCTGGTGTGGTGGTGGTGGTGATGAGAGAGCAACAGCGGACCCTGAGGCCACCATTGCAAAGTGTGGTGGCAACTGATAATGAGGACTCCTTTCTGATATCCAGAACTGTTGGACAGCCAGTTCCTGAAGCACACTAAGAGCCCCAAGTGCAAGACTTCTTGCCAGAGTGCTTGCAGTGGAGCCTATCATTCCAGAATGAAACTTGAGAACCCGTTGCGAAGCAAAACACGGGGCTTGTAAATTACCATCACAGCTCAGCAAATTGATCCTCTGGAATGCGGAGCTGCCTGTAAGGCTGGATCTAGCGGAGAGGGAAGGGGTGGGTAGCATGTTTGGCTCAGCTGTCTATAATTTTAAGCGCTTAATGGGATGATAATTTGCTGTTCAGTATGTTCATTTTTAAAAGCTTCCCTCATTCAGAGAAAAAAAATGAATAAAACCAAGCCTTTTTTTCTCTCCAAGTCTGTAGGGAAACATCAATATCCTTCCACAAAAAAAAATAAAATAAAAATAACAGGTGGTTAAGAAAAAGACTAGGACCATGGAAGAGAGGGCTGCCATCACAAAGAGAAACTTCCATCTCTTGGGAGCTAATTCTAGTTATTTCACCAGGTATGTTCAACCTGAAGGCACTTAGATTGCCTGCACCCAGTCTAGCTATGGAAGCAGAATACCACATTGGCTGGTAACAACACCGTGTTGCAATGTGAAAAGGTTGGGCCACCCTCCGCCTAGCGTTTAACAGTCCCCCAAGAGATTCTGTGGAGCCAAGAAAAGACACAAGTGAACACATTTGAGTGTGTGTGTGTGTGTGCACATGTGCGTGTATGTACCCCACATCCATGTGTCAAGTGGTTGGAGCTGTGATTTCCTGGAAACATTTTATATGGAATATTTTCCGTTCATATTAAATACCAAAAGCTTCTGGTGACAGTAATTTTGTTAGTTTTTTAAAAATATATCTCATGCCTTTATTTCCCTCCTCTCTTTTGCATCTGAAATCAATTCTAGAGCAGTTGAGTTGAGGCACATTTGTTTTAAGATTGATTTATTTATATTTGTTTATTTCTTTATTATATATTTATTTTATGTATAGAGCGCCCTGCGTGTTCACCTGCATGCCAGAAGAGAGCATCAGATCCCAGAATAGATGATTGTGGGTGCTGGGAATTGAACTCAGGTCCTCTGGAAGAGCAGACAGTGCTCTTAATCACTGAGCCATCTCTCCAGCCCCCGGTAGATCATATTTCTACATTGCATGTTTACAAAGTCTGTAGATGCCAAAGCATGAACTCTTTAGAGGAAGAGAAAAATTACAAAACCAGGGAAATAGAAATAACATTCAGTGAGGAGACCAGTATCATTTTGTCCTCAGCACAACAAACATTGACAGGTCTTCACTGGTGCTGAAGGGCAATATATCACCACTGTCTTCTAAAACTCCAGGGTGCATAATACATGGTGCTACTTTGACCAGGAATGTATACCCCCAAAACTTATATCCTCAAAATGATGGGTCATGATGTACTTATTGTCATTGAAGAAAAAAACAAGAGGTGAAACAAGAGGAAGATGAGATATTATTAACTATATCTGTGATGTTTTATTTTTCATAAAGCCTAATAAAAAGAATATTAACATTCGATAAAACTAAATGTCAGATACATAGAAATTTGATGTGTTTTTTTTATTTCTATTGTGCATAGCAGAAAGTTAAATGCTTTGAAAACTGAAAGTAGCAATGATGATGATGATGATGCAGATGGTGATGATGGTGCTTATGATAGCCATGATTGTGATGATTATTGTGATGATGATGATGACCATGACAGTGATGACTACGGTGATACAGATGGCCACAATGCCGATGGCAAAAATTCAAAGCAAACAACAATCACAGCATGCAGCTTCTCGCGGAAGTACACAGAAGGGAGCCATTGTCTGGAAAGAGCAGACCTCATAGGCTCTTCTCAGGACACACGAGTTGACACACCCTCCTTGGTGTCAGGATTGAAGGTTTTCTTATACAGTTCCAGCTGGGAAAGTGGGCAAGACCGATAGCTTGAGCAGTGAAGCAGTCCATCCCGACCTGTAATGAAGATGCTTCGTGAACTGTGTCACTTATAAATAGAAGAAATGTCTTTTTCTCAGCTCTTGATGTTGAAAGTCTAAGCTCCCTGGCACCCAGCAAATCTGGTGTCTGGAGAGGGTTGTTTCTTGTGAGTTTTTTACACAGTAGGAACATAATGCGGTGAACGCTGTGTTCTCCTCTAGCAGAATAACAAGAGAGAGGACGGGGTGTGGGGGGAGGGGGGAGGGTGAGATCTAACGCATGAATTCTGAGGGAATTGCAAACATTCAGGCCAAGCAATCCACAAGCATACATCTTAGCTCTGCTGATCAGAGCCCCAGGGAGGTCGCTGTGCGACAGTGTGTCCTCTGCCTCTGCAGTGGCCTTCCAGGCCAACTACCAAGTTCCTGGCTTCTTGGTGGGCTTGAATTCCTTCCAGGAGTCAGAATATTTCTGTCTTACAGGATGCCTTTCTAGTGTGGAGTCATGCTCACCCCAGGACCTTGACCCTTCCTTCATCCAACTGTTCCCTTTCCTCCTCATGTCCCCTTGAATCAAGGACCCCAACTTAACTATCAAAGACACAATTTTACAGTACAGAACCCAGAGGCTGTGTTTTCACCTACCAGCTACCCACTCAATCCTGAGCTACACGCCTGCTTATCAGGCTCTAGTGATTCCTACTAGAACTTCTGATCCATCTGGGCTTCATCTCCTCCATCCTCATTCTCTCCTTCCTACTGTCAAGTTCTTGGCCCACAAGGTAAGCATGAAAGAAAGCATTGTCAGTAAATGGTACAGCCTTCACTGAGGAGCCACTGTGAGCCAGTATAGTTCTGGACAGTAGTTCTCCACCTTCTACAAGAAACATACTTACAAACTCACCACAGCATTTGTTGTGAAGAGCAACAACTTGGTCTCAATGCAGAAGATTAGAGGGAGGCAAATATAGGCCACCAAGTTAGAATCCATTTCCTGTCCCAACCCCAGCTGCCATGGGGGAAAGGGGACCACACACACCTGGTGAGGATGGGGGTCTCCAACTAATAGTTACTTCTGGCTTGTTGACAAGCTTTGATCCAGATAGTAACCAGGGCAAAGGGCATCCCAAACAAGCCATCCCAGAAGACATGACGGCTCAATCTAGGAAGGAGAGCCCAGCCCCAAGTAAACTGAGAGTTCAAACTCTGACTTCAAAGGCTTTTCCCTTTACCAAACACAGGTGTCACACCTATGAAGAACACAGAAATTGTTTAAGGAGCTTAACAATAAAGGGTGAGAGTGGGATTGAGCTATATATTTCAATACAAACACTAGACTGTCAATTGCATATTCATTATTAAAATGAGTTTATCCTTATTTGGGTATTTCGTATTGCTGGTTGATTGTATCAGAGGTAATAAAAAATATTTTGAACTGGAGCCAAACATGAAGGTGAAAATGCTCTTGGAAATTAGGTTGTGCTCTAAGTCCAAGTTGCAGATAAGAGGTAAATAAGTAAGTACATGCAAGCATGAGGCTGACTGAGGCATTGTTCCTAATAAGATGATTGGAAATCCTACGACGACTTCTTTTTTTTTTTAACTTCACAATTCAGTTTTTACACAAAAAGAAATTATACGGCTAAAAATAAAATAAGGGACTGGAAAATGAATTCCATGCCTTCCAGCCAACATGCAAAGAGCTCAGTGAAATTAATTTGTAAGATTCATTATCCCTCTTCAGTCAACACAGAAATATAACTGGTAAAATGTATGAAAAATGGTTACTTCTTGATAGAAAAAGTTGAAAATAAAACTGTATTATAAAGTCACTTTCTTTTCACTGTGAGTAATCCCCGGTCTGACAACTGATCTGGCGGAAGTGGTACTCACCTGCATTGGCTTTGGTCATGTATAGCAACACAAACCTTTGTAGGAAACAATATAGCAATCTATGTCAAGACTTAAAAATATTCATTCTCTTGACTGGTTTTGGAGATCCCTGAGGGAAGTTGCTCATAAAAAAAGAAGAGAAAGCTATAAAAAAAAAAAAAGATATTCAGTGCAATTTTTAAAAGGAAATATTGGACATGTTTAATAACAAAGGGTGGCTGACTTCCCCACGGCACACCCACTCTGAAGTAATATGACGGCTACAGAATGGTATTCATGAAGAGACAAAACGCAGATGTCTTCATCAAGGAACTCTGAGTGAATTCTATGCTGTACAGGACTCTCTCCACACACTGGTTCCACTCATACTCAGCTGTGAGTATGATGGGTGGATACCAAGAAAAATGGTCACTTCTTGACAGTTTTACACATGCACATAGTGACTTGTGGTCAGTTTTCACATCTGTTATCCCATCTCTCCCTGACCCTCTCCCACTGCTCTACCCAACAAGCTCCCCCTCATACTTTCAAGCCATGGTGTGTGTTTGTGTGTATGTGTGTGCAAGCGCATGGAGAGTTGGTTATTAGAAAATGGAACATGGACATTGCTAAAGAGAAGGACACTCCCCTCTGAAGTCAGTTAACAGTCACACGGGGAGGGATGAAGCATCATGATCACCAATAGAAAGTTTTAAACGGAAGGATAGCTGTACTTTATCATAATTTCATTTCCTTAGTATTTGTTAGCCTAAGTTCAATGGAGCCAGAGCAACCTGCTGTGGGTACACAGGCAAGATTTCACATTGTGTCTGTCAGTTTGCCAACTGCAGCATTGCACTCCCCCGTGTGAAGAATCGAAACACAGGTGACTTTGAGTCCTGCCGCAGGAACACCGTCCTTAGCTTCCATGTGGTAAAAATTTTCCAGTTCACCCTCAGTCCCATCATTCATGTCTGAGGAAGCGAGCACGGCTACCAGACAGGGTGACGACAGCTGTCCAGGCAAGGAGCCATCGCTCGCTGTGGTTTTTCCTTCACATGGGCATGTGCCGTATCTGGCAGATGAAAACCAAACCCGCCCCCTTCCCTGTGGGGTGTGGGTCTTGTTCCTGCTGCTGTTGCTGTGATAGCCAAGTGCCAATTATCTCCCAAGCGTGAAGGCAAATATTGTGATAGCCCAAGAAGCCCACCAATGTCAGAAGACTCTGTTGGCTGTCTGGCCAGCTGCCTGCGTGTCTTTATCATCATAACAGTTCTCAGGAAAGGGGCCCTGCTAGAGGTGAGGCTCAGTGCTGACCCCTCCAGTGATTTGCAATCTTCATTTTCCAGTCTCTCTCTTGGCATTCTGTCTCTGTTCTTTTTAAGTCTAGGGTGGGAGTTTGCTTCTCTTTGCCTAGAACAAGGCCATCAAACTGTGCACCTGCTCTCATGACCCAATTTAACATGTGGTTGTACAAAGACTCTGAAAAATGTAAAGGTCTTACACATTTTTCTGAGTATGAATACTCAGGGTTTTGACAGAAACAGAACTGATAGGATGTAGAAATATACATGAGTGATGGAAAGATGATAGATAAATAGATAATAGAAGTAATAAATAGATGATAGACTGATAGATAGAGATGATAGATAGGAAACAGATAAATAGATAATGGAAGATACATATATTCATATATACATACATACACACATCATAAAAAATGATGACAAATGATGACTGATTGACTGAATGTTTACACGATCAATAGACAGATCTGAAGGACCAGGAGTTGAACAGACTCCCTGGTAGGCAGACAGATAAGGAGAGGATCTGTGATTAGGTGGCAAGCTTCCAGCATGGCTGGTTTCTTCCTCGCCCTCCTAAAATGAGACAAAAGCAGGGCAGATTAAAACAAAGGCCTTGTAGGCTCTTTTCCCCTCAGCCAGTATGCTCCTTGCTGATGGACAGGCTTAACAAGTCCAAGGCCAGATGGGGACATGTTATACAATATTGTGGGCCAACCAATCATGCTGCCTTTTTTCAAACTGATCAACCATAAATTAGGGGAGGAAAACTCTTCAGAGACTTAGAACAAAAACAAAAATAACCCCAGCCATCCGGAAGACACCAGATTTTTTTCCAGCTGCCCAAGTCTCCCTCCACCCCTTACTTTGCAGGGGGTCTTTTTTCTCCATGTGCCTGTTTCATGCACATGTTTCTTCACCCCCAATAAACACCTTTCTTCAACTGTTGGTTCTGCCTGCTGCTGGCTGCAGTGTCTGAGATTCCTCTGTTGCTACCTGTCACACTTAAGCATTTCCTGCCTTTTAATTCTTTAACTGTCAGAGAAAACGAAGACTCCTAAACAATGAAGACTCCCAATCAAGACTCCTAGACAGTAACAGATGATGAATAGATTGATAGATACATAAGGAAAAATAGGTTGATAATAGATGATTCATAGGTGATGGATACATAAATAAGAATAGATAATAAAAGATGATTGATGAATAAATAGAAGATGACTAGATTGATAGCTATATGGATACACAGAGGACAGAATTAAACAGATGATAGATACAAGGATCATGAATAGACTGATGATAGGTGCTTAACAGATAAATAAGTAATAAATAGATTGATAGACTGATACATGGATACACAGAGGATGGCTGGATTAACAATGGATGGATGGATGGGTGGAGGGTGGATGGACAGGCAGACAGACAGTCAGACAAAGACTTTAAGGAATTGGTTCACACATTTATAAAGACAGGAAAGTTCCGATCAACATGTTGGAGACTCACCTAGAAAAGAGCTAATGGTACAACAGGGGTCTGGAGACAGGCTGAAGGCAGGACTCCCTTTCCCTCCAGGAATCTGGGCCTGCATTTTCTAAAATCCTTCCATTTATTGAATGAGACCTATTCACATTGTAAAAGATAATCTGCTTTGCTCAAAATCTACCGGCTTAAAAGTTAACCTCACTCGCAAGTACCTTCACAGCGACCTCTCAGTGCGAGCTTGAACAACCATCTAAGAACCGTGGTTATACCGCTTATGGTTGGGTCACTGTGGACAAAATACATAAGAGAAACAACGAAAGGTAGGAAGGTTCATTTTGACTGATGGTTTTGAGAGATTTCAATCCATGATAGTGCAGAAGGTGGGATGAAACAGCTCTGCCTGTGGCAAGAAGGACCTGGTATGGAGGCCTGTCCTACTACAGCACACAAGAAAGTAGAAAGTGGTACCAGAACTAGGGACAGAGTATAAATCTTGATGAACAACTTCTACCAGTGAGGTACCGCCACAGCCTCCCAAGAAACAAGGGTACACAACAGGAGCCTGTGGCGGGAAGAGCATATTCAAACTGTAACCATGACCTAGTCAACTACGAGAGCTAGGTCAAGAAGTAGACATGACCAGCTAATGTATTTTGGCTGTATGATGGGGTTGTTCAAACAGCTAAAGTTGTTTACTTATGAAGAAAATATGATCTCTGCCTCAAGAGTTTTCAAATTAATATTGGATGGCTTACTGCTGAGAAGGTAATTTTAATGACTAGGAAGTTAGAGCTCTGTATCATCTGTCATCATTGTTAACCTATCTATCCACAGTTATGTATTATCTGTCTCATCATTATATGTCTATCAGTTATGTATCATCTCTCAGGCATCATCTACCATCAAGCTCTCATCTGTGAATCAACCATTCCATGTTTGTACCTGTACATATTATCTATCACCTATTAAATGCTCTCATTCTAATATCTAATCATTATTGTATGAATCATATAAAATTTTACATGAGTTTCTTTTAACTCCAATAAGCACAAAATATTTTTAAAGTGACCTCTCTCATCCCATTTAAGGAATAAAGAAACAGGTTGGAGAGGTTCAAGTCTTTGTTCCAGAGCTGTATTCTGGGTTTGCCTTTCTACTACATGCTTACAAAATGTTTGAAACAATCACTAGTAATACACATGGGTCAGCCAGCTTCCCAGTGTTGTACAAATACCTGAGATAAATCAGCTTGAGAGAGGAAGGCTCTCTTCTGCCTCACAGAAACGGAGATGTCAGTCAGTTATTGCTTGTTCCACGGCAGCCTTTGGGTCAGTGGTGACTCAGCACATTGCAGCAGGAGGGCAATGAAGTCAAGGGAAAGAGAAAGATCCCGGGTCCCCCAAACCCTTCAAGAATGTACCCAAAGTGACTGAAGGTTCCACCTGCTCCAATAGTACACAGCTAGAGTGCAAGCCTTTGGCATGTGAGTCTCAAGGATTACTCAACTTGTATATGGTAATTTTTTTAATTTAACTTTTATTTTTTACATACATTACATCCTGACCATTGTTTCCCTTAACTCCACTCCTCCTAGTTTCCTCCCCTCTGCCACAACCTTCCCTCTCCTCCTCTAAAGCTATTCCTTCTCTATTTTTCTTTAAAAAAAGATCAGGCCTCCTAGAATATCAATCAAATATGACACAATAAAGCTAGACACAAGCCCTCACATCAGTGCTGGAAGAGGCAACCCAGTAGGAGGAAAGAGGTCTCAAGCATGTGCAAAAGAGTCAGAGATACACTCCACTCCCACTATTAGGAGTCCCACAAGAACACCAAGCTACACAACCATAACATCTATGCAGAAGACCTAGCACAGACCCATACAGGGTCTGTGATTGTCGCTTTAGTCTCTGTGAGCCCCTATGGGCCCTGCCTAGTTGATTCTGTGGGTTGTATTTTCATGGTATCCTCCACCTCTCTGGTTTCTAGAATCCTTCCTCCAGCCGTCTGCCTGTGTAATAATTTTTATAGCGCCTTCTCCACTTCTCAGTAAAACACTTACAAGACAGAGCTTGTTCTCGCTAACACTGGCCACCTGTCACCAACTTCCGTGGAAGACTTTCAACACTAACCGTTTCTCCCTTTATTTCACTAAGGGAGAAAAATTTTTTAAAAAGAGGCGATAAAGAGGGACAAGAGTCCATCTTCCTGGGACTTTATCACTTTCTCACAGGTGCCCAGTATAGTAATAACCTGGCCATCTAGGTTGCCACTTCCCAACAAAGATGACTACGGCAATGATGTCCACCCTGGGGACATGCCCTCCAATGTTTTACCATAAGAAAAAACACAAATACTATCATAGCCTTGATAGCCCCAATGCCCTTTTGTACATTCCCTCCCTGTGCCACAATCATGCCTAACAGATCATCTCGTGCAACGCAATGGTACCTCATCAGAATTATCAGAGATGATTCTTTAATAATGCATTTATTCTCCACTTTTGTTGTTGGAGAGGTTATCCACCACCACCTGCCCTTGTACTTCATGGTGTCTTTAGCCCATTGCGAGCCTTTCTGATACATTTCCCCATTGTGGTTTTAAAAAAGAAATAATTGTGTAACGGCTGACTTCTTTTGGTTACGTGGGAAATCAACATCTGAGTGGATGTTTCAGACATTCTTAATAAGAAAGCCATTAGAAAGGCAGAAGAGAACCCTATCATTATTTTCTGGTTTCCTCCTTAATTATAGACAATAGCTCTTGAAGAAAGGGGGACAGCTTCTCTGACAAAAGTTGTGTAGCATTTAGCAGAACAATTTGGAACCAGATTGAATGGATCAACGCTGTGTCAACTCGCAGATGCGCAACAAAAACTGCTTAGATGGAATGAGAGGCTAATTCAGCTGTTTTTCCCTTCACTCAGGAAATGGAAATGGGTGCTTTTTTAATGGCTGCCCATTCTTTTTTATGTTGGAGAATTTCATACACGCTTAAGTTTTTGGTCAAATCTACCCCCGTCCCTTCCCCTCCCTTCCAATTCTTCTCCTAACTCTTCCTTCTACTACTTTTTCCTCCCAACTCCATGTGTTCTCTTTTATAAACCCACTGAGTCTGCCTGGTTCTGCCTGTGTGTATGGATAGAGGACCATCTCCTGGAGCAGGGGAAGCCGCCTTGTAGGCTATGGCCGTTGGTCCTGGTTACTCTCCAAAGCATGATGGTAAAACCCTACTGCTGAAGACACCACATTCCTAAGATATAGGATTCGGAAAAACCAAGCAGGCATCGACCTAGAAGCTCCTTCCAATGGCTGTCTGTCACAGTGCTGGAAAGTGCTATACACACTGCCAGGGGAGAAAAGCCATGCACAGTCTTATCTTGCTGTGAATCCTGTAAGCGACAATAATGACGGCACTAGGAAGATATGCTTATTTTTGCAGCTGTGGTACAAACGTTAGGAGAGTAACCAATAACTTTATGATTAGACTTAAAGCTATTCCACAAGATGAAACTCACTAACTGGGTCCAAAACCCATGGCTGACTAAGTCATAGGTCCTAGAGGAAAACCTAGTACTCTTACTCTGCTAAACTGATATAGTGCTAACTGGACCACTACATTCTTTATACCCTGTGGTGATCTGAATGAGAATGGCACCCCACAGACTCATGTGTCCTAGTTAGTGGAACTGTAAAGGGTCAGGTAAGCCCTTGTTGGAGGACATATGTCAATAGGGGTGGGCTTTGAGGCTTAAAAAGCCCACACCAAGTCCAGTGTCTCTCTCTCTCCCTCTCTCGCTCACTGTCTACCTGCTGCCTACGGGTCAGGATGTAAAAGTCTCACCTACTGTTCCAGTGCTACGCGTATCTACTTCCTGCCCTAATGATCATGAACTAACCCTCTGAAACTGTAAGCAAACCCCCAATTAAACGTTTTCTTTTAAGAGTTGCCTTTGGTCATGGTGTTTCTTCACAGCGGTAAAGCAGTGACTAAAACATAGCCATCAGTTAGCCCGTCTCTCAACCCTCACATCAGATGGTTCTTTTTGCCTTAGATAAAAATTACTGCAAAGACCCACAACTGGTCAACACATAGAGGATAAAATAGTAGAGTGCTTATCTCTAAATGGGACATCTGGACCATACTACAACTCCACCCTGCAAGGCTCAGGGATCATCTCAGAAGGGAGAATAAAAAAGATTTTAAGAGATGAAGGAAGGAAACATCTGCAGCAAACCTTTTTTGCCAGATTTGACAGCATCTCCAAACATGTGAATGCATAGCACCTAGGGATGCATGCACAAGACCTGTATAAGACCAAACCAGACAAAAAAATACAGGTATTTTTATTTGGTTTTGTATTGGCCTTTCACTCCAAAAGATCAGAAACTGTGTATTAAAAACTATTACAAAACAACATGTCCCCAAACTTAAACTCTGTGTTATCATGAGAACCTTGGTTTTTTTCCATTTCCAAACGTCCTCCTTCATCTGCAGTCCTTTCTCTAGAAGCTTAACCTTAAAGCTCTCTTATGATCCCTCATCTCCAGGTTGTGTGGAGCCTCCTGGCAGACTAGCATGTTCTCTTTGTGTGGATGCTGTACTGAGGGCTCAGAGCCTGTCACTTTAACCCTTGACAATCAACTCAAAGCCCCTGAGTCCAGAAGGGGGAAAAAAACCTGTTCAGAAAGTCACAGAATAACAAACTGAAATGAGATATAAGACACCTACCTATTTTCCACTCTGTGTGCTTGCTTGCCTTGCTTCCTACAATGCACAGGGCTGAAGGTAGGCACAAATGCTCCCCAAAGATGGCCATTGAATAACAACCTACACAAAGCACCGTGGCTTGAGAGCATCACACCTCTAGTTTCATTTTACCAGTGGTTCCCATGGATCCTACAGTCTCTGAGCTACACTGGGATGTCTGTCTGCTTTCTGTCTGTTTACATGCATTGTTAGGTTGGCCCTGGTTATTTGTCTATTTGTTAAAAGTCTCAAAAAGTTAGGAAATTTGTTTGGGTGGTGAAGCTAACAAAGTTGCGATTTTATCAAAACTTCCATGGCAGCGTACAAAGACCTCCCCCAAAAGCAAGAAGATAAACAGAAAAGGTGAGGTTGGACCAAGTAGAGTGGTGCACACTTGTATTCCCAGCTCTTGGAAGGCTGACACAAGAATGCTGAAAACTCAAAGCCAGCCTGGGCTACACAGCAAGACCCTGTCAAAAGCAGTTGGTAAGGTAGAACTAAGGACAGTCAAAAAGCCAGCAGCCATATTTTAATGTGTACCATGCCAATTTCTCCACCTCATACGAATAGGGGTATCTAAGATCTAAGATAAACATTTTTCCTCTTCATGGTAAGTATCTTTCCCAAGTATATTATTGCTGTAATAAATATCATGATCAAAGCTGGGCAGTGGTAGCACACGCCTTTGATCCCAGAACTCTGGAGGCAGAGGCAGGTGAATCTCTGAGTTCCAGGCCAGCCTAGTCCACAGAAGAAGTTCCAGGACAGCCAAAGCTACCCAGAGAAACCCTGTCTTGAGAAAACAAACAATCAAAGATCATGATAAAACATAACTTGGGGAGGAATGGGTTTATTTCACCTTACAGTTATAGCCTTCCTGAAGAGAAATCAGGGTAGGAACACCAGGCAGAAACGGAAGCAAAAGCCAGGCAGAAATGTTGCCTACTAGCTCACTCACCCTAAGCTTGTTTGGTTTGCCTTCTTACATACTCAGGATCACCTCTCCAGGAGTGCTACCGTGCACAGTGAACTGGGCCCTCTCTCATCAATCACTTACATATAAAAAAAAATTCCCTACAGACTTGCCTACAGGCAATCTTATGGAGGCATTTTCTTAGTGAGGTTCCTCTTTCCAGATAACTCTAGCTTGTGTCAACTGACAAAAGTAAAAATACTAAACATATATTTATGAGTGTCTTATAAAATATTTATTAATTTCATTTTAAAATGTTAAGTGCAGAAGCCTACATACAAATGCAGCAATCTTCTCTATCTGTCTCAACCTATGACCTACTGTCTTGCACCAATAGATTAACCACTGAAAATATTCTACCTCAAGTATTATGGATGTTCTGAGTCTTTATTTTTAAAGAACTGTTTATTTATTTTACATATATGAGTGCTCTATCTGTAGATCACTTGCATGTCAGAAGAGGGCATCAGATCCCAGTATAGATGGTTGCGAGCCACTATGTGGTTGCTAGGAAATGAACTAAGAACCTCTGGAATAGCAGACAGTGCTCTTAACCACTGAGCCATCTCTCCAGCCCTGTTCTGAGTCTTCTAACACAAATACTTACTATGTTGCAACTTATTTTCTAGTTTATGATGTCAGTCCTTCTCTTTCTCCCCATAAATATGCTATTATATGTATGTATATTATGTATGCCATAAGCTACTATACTAACATTCCTTGATAAATGTGGGTGGACATTTAGGCTGTCCTGTAGTATCTCCTTATCTGCTTTTGTTGCTATTAGGAAACATCAAGGAACAACCTGTATACATGGCTTTGGGAATTAATACACATTTATCTACAAGATAAATTTTTAAAAAATCGAAATAGTGAGTCAAAGAATGGAACATTTTCAATTGTTATCACATTGACAAATGTATTTTGAATGTTCATGCCAATGTGTTCTCTCAAGAGAAACAGTGTACAAGGTATTTGCAAGGACCTTAGCCAACTGTGTGTGTGTGGGGGGGGGGGGGGGTTCATCAAGATTTAACCTTTGCCATCCAGTAGGTACCAACACAAGTGAATCACTGATTTTTCTTTTACTATCAGTGAGCATGAGCTTGTTTATGAACTAGACATGCTTTCTTTACGTCTCTCTGCCCTCTCTTTACGTGGCCCCCTCTTTATGCAGTGTCCTTATTTCTGCCTTATGCTCTGAAACTTTAGTCTTTTTCTTTTCTGTTTTCAGGGGCTCTTGGTTAGAATGGGGAAAACGTGGATTCTTTCATTACAAATGATTTTCTTTACAGACTGTCTTTTCATTTCTGGAATTTTTCAAGCAGATTTTTTTTTTCTGTAGGCAAATGTGCTTTTCCCTACCTTTACTATTCTAATCCTCACACTGTGCTTAAGAAAGTTGTATCTGTCCTAAGGTTTTACTCAGTTCCTGGGAGTTTTATTCTCATGCTTTTATAGATCCACATTTTTACATTGAAACATTTGGTTCTTCTGGGAATCATTTTGCGTAAGGAAGGAAATAGGTGTCAAAGGCTTCCCCAGGTGAGGCAGTTACTCTAACCAGGAAAACAGACTGAGTCCAACCAAAACCTTAACGCTGCGTGGAAAGCTTGCGTTCAATGTGTCGAGGCTATGCCGTACCCCCACATTCACCATCCCCCTCAGTCCCACCAGCGGCTGCCCAATGATGACCAGACAGGGCATACAGCTGGCTGAGCCAGGCCTCAGTTTACCTAGCAAGTGTGCTGACATCAATCAACCAAATGCCTCATTATTCCCCTACTTCAGGAAGTCTTAATTTTTTTTTACTACTTATATATATGATATATGTTTCTATCCTTATTCTCCTTCTCCCCCGCCCCTCCCCACACTCTCCCCAGCCTGACTCAATCCCAATGCCTCTTGCCCTCCTACTTCCTGGAAAGGCATCTGATTACCCACTCATCCAATTTACAAGCACATAGCACAGTCCTGATAAAATCTTCAAAAAGAACATCCATCATGATATGTCCTTGTATGTTTCTATCATGGATTTGGTTGTTTGTCCCTTCATTAGATGCTGCCTTCTCTGTGTCACCATTTTGACAGTCCTTCTAACCCTTTCCTTGTGACATGAGTTAACTTCAGAAGGTTCTCTTTGAAGACTTCTTAGCTGACAATCTTTTGAGAGCAGAAGTAAAATGGTAACAGAGGGTTTGCATAATGAGAAGAGCTTTGGCGAATGAGAGTACCACACAAAGATAGTATCTTACCCTGTAGACGCCAGGAAGTCTGACAGTCGACTTCCTATCATTCACCTGTGGTGTGTAATATTATTAGATCATTAGCCTCTTGGCCTTTGCCCAAAGCCAGCTCTTGCATCTGAGCCAGCAATGTCAGGACCCACAAAGACATCACCATTCCAGTTTCTGTAGCCCCTGAGGGAGAAGACCTCTGACGTCAAGGGCCAGAAGAAAATCAGTAAGCAACCTGGGGTTACCTGGCTGGAGAATGCATACATCCAGATATGTCTGTCTGTCTGCCCATCAACACATTTATCTAGCAAGCTAGCTCTAGCTCTCATTTGTTCTTTCTAATTTTTTTTATTTTGTTTTTTCGAGACAGGGTTTATTTGTGTAGCCTTGTCTACCCTGGACTTGCTTTGTAGGCCAGGCTGGCCTTGAACTGACAGAGATTTGCCTGCCTCTGCACACACACACACACACACAGTGCTGGGATTACAGGCGTGCTCCACTGCGCCCAGCTTTTTCTAATTCTTTTTCTCCCTCTCTCTCCTTCCCTCTCTCTTCTATGCTGAAATAGTACCTGAAAGAAAAGAAAATGTCAAACAAAAAATATATATTGGCAAGTCATTGACAACAGCCAAATTTAGAAACTGAAAGAAGGTTGTTACCATCACCATTGCTTTCTTGCAGTATAGTCAATAAGCTTGCCAGAGGGAGGGAGGGAGGGAGAAAAAAGAAAGAAGGCTAGATGGACAAAAGGAGAGAAAGGGGATGAAGAAAGGAAAGGAATATTTCTCTTAGCTGGGTCTTTTGGACTATGTAAACACAGAGAAGAGGCAACATCATAATATCATAATATCAAAATATCATAAGCAACAAAAATGTCATAAACCTACTAAATTACAAAGAGACTATTAACTTCAAAACCCATTTTTTAGAAATTCAATAGCTAGGATATAACGGTATATTTCCTATCAACAACATTGGTCATTTTCTTCGCTGAACCTAACTCAATATCATAAAAAATTCACGTTATAAATCTTGAGAGATTTACTTTAGCTCTCTTACTGTCTGGCATAGAATTACTCATTCCTGTTTGCTCACCATCAGGCCAAGATAAGGTCGCCAGCAGCTAGCTTAACCCCCTCCTAAGATGAGGAAGTTGGAGTTTCAGAAAGCTTGAGTGAAGAATGCAAGGTCACAGTGAGTCAGCCAAGAGCTGCTACAAACCTCAGATCTTCTAACTTTGTGGTGCTTTGAAGACCCATATTATCTACCACAAACAACTTGTCAAAGTCGCCTCATGAGACTGGCTCCCTCCTTGTGCCTCCTGACATTTTCCATCTAAGTTTTCCCCAACTCTGTTCTATCTTGGGAGGCTGACTCACATGGACTCACCTGACTTCTTGTTCATACTTCTAGTTGAGTTTAATCAAGGGAGAGCCACAGCAAGTCTATGAGGGACAAGATGATGGAAAGGTCAGAGTGTCTTTCCTGAGAATAGAGCACCACCTAAACAATTTTCTTTCCTTCGCTTCACCACTTCAGGCCATAAGTGTGTATTCATCTCTCTGTTAGTGAGGGTTCTCAGAAGAACAAAACAGATTGGAAAGAGAAGTAGGAAAGGAGGAAGGGTAAGGGGAAGACAGAGAGGAGGAGGAGAGAGGGAGGGGGAGGGAGAGGGAGAGAGTGAGGGAGAGGAAGGAGTGTGGTTCCTCGTTCTGCTTCTTCTCTCGGGTGTCTAGGCACTGCTGCACACCAGGCTAAGAAGGATGAAGGATGAACAACTGGAGTCCACGGGATCCCGGGCAGTGCCCAGGGGAGAAGTCCTTCTCCATGGTTCTCAGTGTTGCAGCTCTCTGGTCTGGAGGGGGAGGGAGAAGTCCTTTCCTGAAGTTTTCAGTGTTACAGCTCTTATGGGCAACAGTAGCCCGGGCTCTTCATCCTCCCTTCGGAGCATCCAGGCACCTGGGCATCCAGCCGCCGGAGGAAGAAATGAGCTTGAACAAGGAAATGGTGTGTTTTGGAAGCAGGAGGTGGGGAGGAGTCCGAGGGTCCAGATCCAGTGGTGAATGCCCAGAGAGAAAACGCCCTCTCGGAAGCAGCTCTCTAAGTGGTCCAACTCAGACACTGCAGCTCTCAGATGATGATGGGTGAAACAGCTTGAGTCATTTATTGGGCTGAACAAGATTATATGAAACTTGGGGGAGTGGGTTTCCAGGGTGGGCTCATGTCAGTGGTCGGGGCTGAGATGCTGGCAATGCTTTATTTGCGTGGAAAGGAATTCCCGGTGCCAGGCTACCTACTACTCCGAGAATTGTGGAGGTAGGGGGGCCAGACTTTGTGGGCCAGGGCATGTGGCACAGAACGAGAGGGGGCAATCCTTACTCCTGCGGATCTCAAGGAAAAGATTTCATATTAAAAAAGTAAAATTTTAATTTAAAAAAAGAAAAAAGATTTCCGGGATTGGGATACATCTTCACGTCTCCACCTCGCTCTAGCTCATGTCAGACTCCCTGGTGGCACAGTCCGTGGACCCCCACAGGGAAAGGGGGAGAGAGAAAGGGAGAGAGGAAGAAAGAAGAGGGAGATGGAGACAGACACACGGAAAGAAATTGTCAAATCGGCTTACTTTTAAATAGAAACAGTAGCTACCTCACACCTGAAAGGTTGATAGCCCTGTAGTTCCTTTAGCCTTGAGGCTGGGTCCCAATCTAGCCAAAACTTGGAGGGCTCCTGGAGATCTGCTGGTCCTTGGCCAATGACAGGAACCTGGAAATGCTGGTTCTGATCTAAGAAGGAATCAGCAGCAGCGTCTATAGCGCAAACAACCAACCCTGTGGCAAGAGGGAAGGCCAGCCGAATGAAAGGCAAATATCCTGCCGTACCCTTTTTATCTAGACTGCCCCTAGAAAGAGCTACCCACATTTGGTGTGGGTCTTCCCCTATCAGTTAAGGCAATCAGAACAATTCTCCCAGGGAGGCTCCTTACTAAGTTGATTTTAATTTGTGGCAACCAGCCATCACGGTCTCCTAGAGCTACTCTGAGAAGTTGTTCTAGTTAAAACAACAGAACTGTGTCTCAGCCCTCTAGGGACTAGAACTTTGTAATTAAGGGGTTAGCAGAGCCATACTCTCTCTCAAAGGTCTAAGGGGGTGGGAAGGCTTTCTTAGCCTTCCTAGCCATTCCCAGCTTCTGGCGGTGGCTAATAATCCTTGGCATTCTTGTGTTGCTCCCATCTGTCCTTTGCCAACATGCCATGGCGAATCCTCCTTTAGCAAATCCGTGTGTCTCTGTCATGTCCCTTTTCTTCTTACAAGGATACTATACTTCGGATGAGAGTCCATCCTGCTGTGGTTATGTCTATAAGCATCCTTCCTCCAAAGTCACACATTTGGGAACTGTAGAGAGAGAATAATAACATCTGTGTGCCCATGATAGATAGATGGATAGATAGATAGATACATACATACATACATACATACATAGATACATAGCTGCTGGAAAAACAGCTCAGTGGTTGAGAGCACCTGTAGCTATTGCATAGGACCAGGGATTGGCTCACAGCTGTCACATGGCAACTCACAACTGCCTATAACTCCAGTTCCAGAGGATCTGACACACTTTTCTGGCTTTTGCAGGCATTACACATACAGAGTACATAGACATACATCCAGACAAATATACACTAAATTAAAAATAAATAAATAAATCTTTAATATATATATATATATATGTAAACACTTTTTATTAAATCTTAAGAATGTCATACCAATTAAGAATAGTGATTCCTCAAGATCCAGCTATACCACTCCTAGGTATATATCCAAAAGATGTTCAAGTACACAACAAGGATATTTGCTCAACTATGTTCGTAGCTGCTTTATTCGTAATAGCCAGAACCTGGAAACAACCCAGA
>CM053764.1:95634448-95700401 GCA_028658305.1 Pachyuromys duprasi
CCCCTATCAGTGGACTTGGAAGGGGGCAGGGAGGAGATGAGGGAGGGATGGGAGGGATAGGGAGGGGATGTGGGAGGGAGCTACGGCTGGGATACAAAGTACATAACCTGTGATTAATATAAAATAAAAATGTTAAAAAAAAGAATGTCATACAAGCATATAATGTATTTTGATCTTATTCACCCCTCGCTTCTCCCTAATTTCTCCCAGCCCCACTCTTCCCCCTCCCAACTTCATGTCCCTCTTTTTATTTTTAAGTAGTTCACCAAGTTCAATTAGTATTATTCATATACTCACAGGTATTGGGCCACTCACAGGAGCATGGTCAACCTATCAGGGACCACACCTTTAAAGAAAACTGACTCTCTGTCCCCAGCAACCATTAAATATCAATGGTTGGCTGGGATGGGTACTTTTGAGCCCCCTTGTGCTGGCTAGTCTTAGGGCAACTTGACACATAAACTAGAGGTATCTAAAAGGAAGGAACCTCAATTGAGAAAATGCCTCCATTAAGATCCAGCTGTAAAGCATGTTCTTAATTAGTGATTGATGGGGAAGGGCCCAGCGATTATGGGTGGGGCTATCCCTGGTGGTCCTGGGTTCTATAAGAAAGCAGGCTGAACAAGCGAAGGGAAGCAAGCCAGTAAGCAGCACCCCTCCATGTCTCCTGCATCAACTCCTGCTCCAGGTTCCTGTCCTGTTTGAGTTCTTGTCCTGACTTCCTCAATAATGAATAGCAATATATGGAAGTGTAAACCAAATAAACCCTTTCTCCCCAACTTGCTTTCTGCTCATGATTTCATCAGAGCAATAGAAACCCTAACTAAGATAGCTCTCCATCATGCTGTAATCAACAGATCTTCCTGAGGGGCACAATTTAGTCCACAGCCTGATGAAGAAGAGCACTCTGCTGCACCTGCTCCCAGGGTAAGGCATTAGCCTTGTGGACTTCATATATTCTACATGCATTTCTATAAGTATTTCTCTTAGTAAACTCTCTTTTGTTTCCACTTGGGATATAGAAAGCAACGAGAGAATATTGGCCACACCCTGATAATGAGAAAAGGACAAGTTGCCTAACTGTAGCTTTTCCTGAGCCCATCAGAGCTGAGGCTAAGAGCATAAAACAACTTTGTCCACTTAGTGAGTCATAAGCCCCTCAAAGAGAGATGGACCACACAAACTAGCTCCGCTTTGACAAAATATAAAAGGAAAATGTACCTGACGGGCAAGTGGGTTAAAGGAAAAGAGCTGCCATCTTACCAGATCCTTAAAGGTCAGGTGTAAGCTGATAAGACAGTGTGGAGTCCCTGGAACCTGATCGGAGGCAGAAGCTGCCCCCACTCAACATCATCTTCTGGTAATCTTACACCAAGTACTCTGAGAAAGTCTGAGGCAGGAGAGGCCTTCAGGTGGCAGATGCTCTCGTGGACACCCTGCTGCACTGGTACAAATGTGAAGCCTCACCTACTTAGCAGACTGCCTCAGATGAAGAAAACATCTCAAGTTGCTAGGAAATGGCAGGCAGGAATGCCTCCCACTCTCGAGCCCTGGCAGACGTTTGCTGCTCCTGAGAATCAAAAGTTTAAAAGTTCTCCACCGCTTATCATAAGAAAGCCTCCGAAAGTGAGAGAAACTTTCTCTGGCTCAGAATGCTACACTGAGAAAGCAGTGCCCTCCAAACACTGAAGGCAGAAAAAGCATGGCTATGTAGAGGTGCCCCAGATACAAAGCAGCCTTTGAATGCAGCAGAAATGAGGGAAATGTTGAGAAAATGCTGCCACTGGGGCCCAGCTCCTGTGAAAATTAAACCAGCAACTAAAGATCCTTCCTTGCACCATCATGAGTGACATACAAAGTAACAAGCAAAGCAGTGAGCTCTGAGTTCAGTGAGAGACCCTGTCTCAAAGAAGAAGATAAAGGGTGAGTGAGGAGCACATTTGAAGTCAGCCTCAGGCCTCTCCGTGCACATGTACACATATATAACACACACAAATACACACAAAGACTATTTTGAGAAAAGCAAAACCTGAGAGACTCTATTACCAGTAGACTTGTATTAAATGAAATTTGCAACTAAAAGAAATTCTTCAAACAAAAAAAAAAGTGAGATTTTTAAAAAGATGGAAATTGTAGTCCACACATAAAACAATGAAAGGGGTAAACTCAGAAAACACACAAAGGTATTTTTTATATTTTTAATTTATTACAGTTTATTCACTTTGAATACCAGCTGTAGACCCCTCCCTCATCCCCTCCCAATCCTGCCCTCCCTCCCTCTTCTCCCCTCCCATGCCCCTCCCCTAGTCCACTGATACAGGAGTTCCTCCTCCCTTTCCATCTGACCTTACCCTATCAGGTCTCATCAGGACTGTCTGCATTGTCTTCTCTGTGACCTGGTTAAAGCTGCCCCGCCCCCTTAGAGGTCGGTGATCAAAGAGCCTGCCACTGTTCCCCTTACTAGGAAACCCACTTGGAGACTGAACTGCCATGGGCTACATCTGTGCAGGTGTTCTAGCTTATCTCCATGAATGCTCCTTGGTTGGAGTATCAGTCTCAGAAAAGACCCCTGGGTCCAGATATTTTGGTTCTGTTGCTCTCCTTGTGGAGCTCCTGTTCCCTCCAGGTCTTTATATCTCCCCCTTCTTTCCTAAGATTTCCTGGACTCTGCCCAAAGTTTGGCTATGAGTCTCAGCATCTGCTTTGATACCCTGCTGGGTAGAGTCTTTCAGAGGCCTCTGTGGTAGGCTCCAGTCCTGCTCCCTGTTTTCTCCATCGTCCAAGGTTATCCCTTTTGCCTTTCTGAATGAGGATTGAGCATCTTACCCAGGGTCCAGCTATACCACTCCTAGGCATATATCCAAAATATGCTCAAGTATACAACAAGGACACTTGCTCAACCATGTTCATAGAAGCTTTATTAATAATAACCGGAATCTGGAAACAACCCAGATGTCCCTCAATTGAGGAATGGATACAGAAATTGTGGTACATTTACACAATGGAATACTGCTCAGCAATTAAAAACAAGGAAATCATGAAATTTGCTGGCAAATGGTGGGAACTAGAAAAGATCATCCTGAGTGAGGTATCCCAGGAGCAGAAAGACACATATGGTATATACTCACTCATAAGTGAATATTAGACACATAATATAGGATAAACATACTAAAATCAGTACACCTAAAGAAGCTAAGCAAGAATGAAAGTATTTTAAGTCTTTTTAAAAGAAAATTTACTAATGCAAAATAATAATGTAGTATAAAGTTTATATCATATAGAGGAGGAACAATGAGGTTAAAAAACAGCACAAAGGATGGGAAAAAACTAGAGTTTTAAAGATTTCATGCATCAGAAGAAATGATATCTAATTTTAAAGTCAACTAGTATAATGACATGTATTTTGTAAATTCTACACCAACCACTAAACAATAAGAAATAAATGTAATAATATAATTAGAAGATATTTGAAAGGTAAAACAATCAAAAACAAGGAGAAAAGGGAAAACAGAATGACAAATAGAAAAATAGCATATTTAAATCAACTATAATTATTATCACATCAAGTAAAATAGGGTCTAACTGTCCCCATTAGAAGGCAGAGACCAACAAGTCAGAAAATAGCAAGACCTAACTATGTATAGCTTATACATATATAAATAAAAAGAAGGTAAGTGGAAAGGAGATTAAAAAGACATACCAAATTAGCATAAACCAAAGAAAGCTAGATTATAAAAGACATGATTTAAAACAAACAATGTAAGATCTAGAGAGACTAACATATATGATTGAAAATTTACAGTAAGTAAAGAATGATTTTGCACCATGATAATATAATTTACCATGAAGAGATCAGTGCTAAAAGACTATGTACCTAACAGTTTTCAAGGAATATGATGGAAAAGCTAATCTATTCAAATGGGAAATAGACAAACTCACAACATGGCACCACAACAGGAGAGAATTCAGTATTAGCGTCTCAGTAATTGATTGAACAAGTGTCTAGGGCATGAACAAAGGTGTAAAGAATCTAAATATTACAGACCAGCTCGATCGAATTGCTGTCTCAACCAGTGACAGGGTACACCCATTCTCTTCAAGTATGCACAAAATATTCACCCTTAGATTGAGCTCTCAGCTTAAATTCAACACATTTTTAAAGAATGAAGTAAGCACAAGAGATGTGATATGACCATGGTAGACTCAAACTAGAAATCAACAACAGCAAGGTATCTGGGAAATTAGCAAATATTGCAAAATTAAACACATTTAAAGAAAATCAAAGAACTGAAAAAAGCATTTTGGATAAAACTGAAACTACAACAGGATACAAGCCAAAGAGTGTTTAGACAGAAACATATAGCTTTTAAATGATTGTACTAGGAAATAAGAAAAACCCTACATCAGTTTATTTCTACCTTGAGGAGGTTAGAAAAAAAATTGCAACCAAAGCACATAGAAGAAAGAAAAATAATAAAAATAAAAGAAGAAATTGATACAACAGACAAAATCAAACTGTGCCTCTGGATTCCCAAAGGTAACAAAGCATGGGAGATGATATGTCTGCAGTTGCTAAGTTATTGGAACTAAACACTAGCATCCTCTGTTTGCACCACTTCAGCCAGTTTACACACTCTCCACATGGACTTGTCTCTGTTGTTATTTAAAGAAAGAAAGAAAGAAAGAAAGAGAGAGAGAGAGAGAGAGAAAATCCCAGTTATTCTATTTCGCTAATATAGACTCAGAAGCCAGATGCTAGGTGAAAATCTGCTAGCTCAGAGAGGCAGAGAAAGCACCCAGCTGACCTTCCTACTCAGTTCATTTCTCAGAGGAAAAAGTGAAAAAGCTTACTAGCTTAGCTGACAACCCAGGAGGTAAATGCCAAAACACCCAAGGCCAAAGGGTTGCCGGCTCAAAGCTCAAGAAGCAGGAAAAGCCAGAGAGCTTAAAGCTCAAGAGATAGGGAACTAAAAGCTCCTTCTACTTCTGCTGTCTTAAATACCCCAACTAAAAGGCCTTCCTAATCCTTAATCCCTGTCAGCTGGCTTCTTGCTCTGCCTCCTGACCTAGGGTTAATTTTATTAAATCCTGTGTACAGAAAGCTCTTGGATTGAAGGTGTGTGCTAGGGATGGCTGAGCCACAACACAATCACCTGTTTACAATAAACAGAAAGTTCTTGAATTAAAGATGCATGTTAAGGTTCAACCACACCAAACAAAGGTTTTTACAGTTCACAATCTCCGAGGTTCACAGTGGGATCAAATATCCTGCAACATGTCTGTTCCTTTGGAGTATGATAGCTCAGCAACATTTATCATTATTATTCATAAGTAGGTACCTATTCATACATATATGTATATACACATAGACACACATATTTACACATATACTTATATATCCACTTGATTTAGTAGCAATCCTAACCCAGTGAGGAGCTGACTTCATCTATGAATTCTTACACAGAAGGTTCTATGAAGGAATCAAGGCCAGTTTCTAGGCCTTCATGTTTGCCCTTTGGGGGTGTGTAGAGATGAACAGACAAGTTTTATCGATGTTCTCATTTAATTCTTTCAGTGATCCTCACTGAAATATCACTCCCTAGGTTCAAAGAGGCTAAAGAAGTTGTCTGGGGCCGTGACATTCAGACGTAAAAACTCAGGGCCTTGAACTCATCTGAGTAAAAGCTGGTCTTATACATCCTGGTACTCTGGTTTACCGACATGGACCTGGAATCCTTCCCGGTTCCTTGCTCTGGGCTCCATGGGACTAAAGCAAATGATCCCTGCATATTATTCTAGAGAAAACCAAAGTAAATCAGATTCAAAATCCAAAATGTTTAGCCCTTGAAGATGAGAAAAGGGCAGATTTATTAACAGCCCACACTTCCGCTGTTGCCCACCTCCTATCCCTCTGGCTCTGTCTTGTATTTCAGGACCAGTCAGTTCCCACAAGGGCTGTAGGCTACTTTACTGAGAATTCAGCAACTGCTCCAGGATAAGTCCTCAGCTTGGCATCCTTCACCTTTGTTTCGCTTCTTCAACCCATGGTTTGTAAGCTCTGAAAACATCACCCATGCTTACCCCAGATCCTGACAGGAAGGCATTTAAGAGTCTTAGGAAGAGCACTGGCAAAATCACTGAGAGAAACAACCCAAAGGACGGGATGAAGGATTTATTTTGTTCCTGACTCCTGAGGGTTCGGTCCATGCTGATGGCAAAGGTGTAGTGGGACAGCTCACAGTGGCCAGGAAGGGGAAGCAGAGGGAGACTGGCAGAGAGAGAGAGAGTGAGAAGGAGAGGAAAGGAAGAGGAAGAGAGAGAAAGAGAGAGAAAGGGAGGGAGAGAGAAAGGAAGAGAGGGAGGGAGGGAGGAAGAGAGAAAAGGATAGAGGAAAAGATAGAAAGAGAGGATGCCTACACTAGCTAACTCCCTCTTCTTATTCCAGCCGGTCACCAGTCTATGGAATGGTGCCCACATTTGGGATGAATCTTCCTCTACATGGGTCATCCTCTCTGGAAACTCTCACAGGCACACCCATAGGTGTGCTTCACTAACCTCTTTGATGCTTCTCAATCAGATCAAGCTGACAACCAAAGTTAACCATCACAGAGACTAATTGGAAATTAGAAATGTGAACCCTTGAAGTGTACAACACAATTACTCACCTGGCCCAACGCCAACCCACACCAAGACCATTTCTGTTGCCCAAGCAGAACACAGCCAGCATCCCCTGAACCCCTAATACAATTCCTGGCATCTAGCAGGGCCTCGATATCCTCGTGGGCAGAAATGAGATAAGCAGAAGAGGGTGAGATTAGATGGGTCCTGGCTCAACCAACTCAATGAAGCTATCACTCTGGCTGATGTCCTGGAGAAACAGTGATATTAGCCATAACAAAAGGAGGCACCACTGTGTCTCCTTTGCTGAGAACAATCTGAATAAACAGAATAGGAGTTCTAATCATAAGAACAGCAATGAGGGAAGCAATTCAATTGTATGTAGCTGCTTAGGAATTCTGAACATTCATACCTAAGTAAAAGCACTTACAGACTCCGGAGGAGACCAAACTCAAAGCCATGTCCCGACATCATTTCATCTCAGCCCTGGAGTATTTTTAACCCAGAACTGGACCACACCCATGGCTGGTTCTTTGTGCTCGGGGAACAATGCAGCTCTAAATCACTGTTTTCTAATTGTGTCTCAACCATCTTCCTGCTACTAACCCAGCCTTAAGAGAGAACTACAGGAATTTGCAGGGCTCCCTCACAGTCAGCACAGAACTGAACCCTGTGTGTAAATGAGTAAATCGCTCCAGACTCGAAGGGACCTGCTAAATGTTCTGTGCAAACAGCTCATACACAGGGCCAAGAATAAGGCCTGTTCCACCCAGTGCTGGCTGTAAGTGGATATGGCAGACGGTCTTGGGCCCTAGGTAGATAGCTGCAGACCATCTTGCCTCAGTGGGGTGGATAATTAAACCTAAAATTTTATTCTGCTTCACGGCTGGTTCTCGAGAATGGAATTTGCTTCATTTGGTTTGCATTGCGAGTCCATTCCCTGGTTTTGAGAACTATGAAATTTTCCTTTTGTTCATTTGTGCACTATTGCAGTATTTTGATAACTAGTTTAATGTCAGTTTTGTCTTTAAAACCCTAATACTTAAATGAGGCGGTTAGTTGGATGCTACTTGTCTGACAGATAGTAAAAGTGGGAGGCTCCTCTTTGCTTTGTTTGGTCGCGCCTTGTTTCGTGTTCTCTTTCGTTATATCTTTTCGTGTGTTTCTTTTCTGTCCGGTGTCTGTAGGATAATTCCCCCTCCCATTTTACCCTTTCTCACCCAAGCTTTCTTCCTCAGGAGACCATCCTTTCAGCTCAGGTTTCCCACAACTGGAGCAGCCATGCTGGCGGAGCCATCACCATGCCTCTGGCTAGAGATCCATTACACCCTTCCTGGGAGGAGGAAAACAATAAGCACAAGAAAAAGCTGGTTCGGAGCCCAAATTCTTATTCCGTGGATGTGAAATGTCCAGGTTGCTACAAGTTTTCAGTCTTAGTAAAAATCCTTTCAAGTATCCCCATTCCCTGGTGACTAAGCACTGAAATATACAAGCCTATTGAAGCCATTCTTGCTCAAACCACCACTGAAGTGGAAGTTTCTGGTTTCTTTGGAAACTCAGTTGTGTCATGGGAATATGTTTTTTTGTTTTGGTCCTAAGTGTGGGATGTAGGAATGTTATTCCCCTTTGGAAAATAGCCCCTATGAAAGGGCTCCTGATGTTGGTCAGCTAAAAGCTATCTTGTTTGAGGAGCATGGATTTTGTGAGCACCCTAGTGTGGACTTTGAAAAGGGTTAAATAGAAGCTCACAGACAGTGGTATGGAAAGCTTTCTGTACCTCTAAGTTTTTGCACACTACGCTTTGCAACAATTCCATCCTTTGCTGGTCTTCAAAGAGAAAAATGATCCAGAGAACTGCTTGTGCTACTTCTGCAGATTTTTCTATAGGCAGATTTGTGCCATTTGGAAGGAGTCTAGCTGTTTCTACTAAATCATTCTGATGCTGCTGATGTGCGTTTCAGCTGCTGCTTTGCTGTCTGACTAGACTCCTGGTATCCTAAGTTTGGTAATCACAGAAGGACCCATTAACCCCAATCAGCAGGAAGTATATAAAAGAGATCTAGAGCCCCTTTTTACCTACTAACCTCCTACTTAAGGTTGGGGGTGTTGGAAGGGAGGTAAAGGCATTTAAGAACCTTAAAGTAGGGGTCTGAAAAATCTAAGCCTAGAGGTGGTGCCCAGCCGTGGCTTAGGCATTATGGGTAACTTATTTTCTGGTGCTATTGAAGAAATGACAGGTAATGATTAGATGAAAAAAAAACCCTAAATAAAGTAGGTATATGAAAAATCTAGTCCTACCACCACAAAAGAACAGAAAGTAGTGATTGAGTGCATCCTTGCACTCAATCACTTGGTTTTTCTTTTCTCATGCAATTCAGGGTCCTCTGCCTAGGGAATGGTAGTGCCTACAGTGAGCAGGTCTTCCTACCTCAATAGCGTAATCAAAACAATCTCTCTTAGATGCACCTGCAAGCCAACTTGATCTAAAATCCCTCATTAATACTCTCTTCCGAGGTGAGAATGTGTCAGGCTAAAACTAACCATCGCCCTCTCTTACTCTTTCTGTTTTCCCTGTACCCATGTGATAGAGCCCAGGAATGCTACCTTGTTAAAGACCCAAAGCCACAGAGCTAACAGTTATAGGAATCTCAAAACTATGGGCCAAAAGAAGCCTTCTTCATCTTCATAATTTAATTAGCTCAGGTATTTTGTCATAGTGACACAAAGCTATCTAGGTATTCTGCTCAAGTTTAAACAAGTGGCAAACACTCCCATGTCTAGACTCAAAACCAAAGAAAAGAATGTGTCAGCACCAGAGACCCCACTGGTGTTTGCTTCTGAAAAGCAACCCCACACGCAAGAGTAACCATAGCAATAATTCATTTGGACCATATTTTTTATGTTACAAAGATGAAATGATACAGTGTATATCCCTCTGTCTAACTCCTTTCATCTTATCACAGGACTCGTCCCCATGACGCAGTTTGTTATCCCTCCTGCTGAATTCCACTCTGTGTAGATATGCCACAAATGATGCTCTTGAAATCACTTCACATCTGGGTCTAATTTGAATGGTGTTGGTGTGAGCCTTATTGTGCAGATCTTCGTGACAGTATGAATATAATATGCCTGAGGTTAGACTTGCTTGTTCATTGACAAGGATTGTGAGGGCTGGTTTTATGTCAAGTTGACACAAGCTAGAGTTATCTGAAAGGAAGGAATCTTAATTGAAAAAATGCCTCCATAAGATCTTTCTGTAGAGCATTTTCTTAATTAGTGATTGATGGGTAAGAGACCTGCCCCTTGCGCCATCCCTGGGCTGGTGGTCCTGAGTTCGATTTAAAAAAAAAAGGCCCTGAGAGAAGACAGTAACAGCACCCTCCATGGCCTCTGCATCAGCTCCTGCCTCCAGATCATGCCCTGTTTGAGTTCCTGTCCTGACTTCCTTCAGTGATATACTATGGATGCCAAAGCACAAGCAAAATAAACCTTTCCTCCCCAGATTTCTGGTGGTCATGGTGTTTCATCACAGCAATAATAACCCAGACTAAGACAGGGGTGTATAAAAATTTTGCACATTCTTGTCAAAAAGTGATAATGGCTTTTCTTCTTAATCTGTTTTAGTATTACATGGTAATATTTCACCTCAGCAAAGCATTTGTTTACTGTGTTATTAAGCCATTTGGTTATCTTCTTTTGGAAGTGTATGTTGGTCTTTTGTCTGTGCTCACACTTCATTTTGGAGCAAAAGACCTTTTCCGTGATGACTAATGATGCTCACAAACCATATTAGTCACAGAGCTAAAGTGAGACTTAGAACAACAGGCCTGGAGCCTCCAGGCTTTTGCTGTCAGCAAAATTGTGGCCTCGAAAAGCTATGAACGCTACCCAACCAAAATCTTATATTTGCTTAAACTTTGATCTCTCTTTCTCTCTCGGGGGTTGGAGGGCGTAGAAATCACTTCATAGTTCTCCAGCATGAACTTAAATAACTGCATCACACTACAATGTCAAAAACATGGTGGTGATGAGGGATCTAAATAGTGACATGGCCATTTGTAGATGACAAGGACTGACCTAAAAATTGTGAGTGGGATAAATCATAGGAAAGTGAAACTATGTGTGGTAAACCAGTCAGAAGGTAAGCAGGACAGGAACAAAACCAGAAAACAAGGACAAGTCAGAGAGAGCTGGGAAGGGAAATTTACAAAAAACAATCCCTTCATTTTTTTTAAGTCCAGAGCAGAAAAGGAAAGTGACTCGGTAGACAGATACAGCAGGCCAGAAGAACAGGCAGTTTTTGAAAAGTACAGATTTGGTGTAAAATCCAATGATTTTTGACACATCAGCAATATCCAGGGGAAAGTACCTCACCACTGAAAACTAGAGATTTTAGTAGAGTTGGGTAAATCGGCGAAAAGGGCACATAGAAGTGAAGATAAGTTAGGGAAAGAAGGTCAGAGAATGAAGGAGTGGAAGGTCACCCTGAAAGCAACTCAAGGGTGAAGTCAGAGCAGTCGGTCTAGATGCACAGGATGAGAACCAGAGATTAGAACTGGTGGCTTTCTGTCAATTTGACACAAACAGGAGTCACCTGGACAGAGGAACCCTCACAGGAGGAATTGCCTCCTCCAGAATGGCCTGTGGGCTTGGCTGTGGAGCATCTTCTTGATTAATGGCTGATGAGGGAGGGCCCAGCCCGTTACTGAGAGAGCTACCCTGGGCGGGTGGGCCTGGGTTGTGTAAGTAAGCAATGCTCCTTCATGCTGTCTGCTTCACTCCAGGTTCCTGCTGTGAGTTCCTCCCCTGACCTCCCTTAATGACTGTGGTCTAGATGTATAAACCAAATAAACCCTTTCCTTGCCAAGTTGGTTTTGGTCAGTGTTTTGTCACAGGAGGGGGAAAAGGCAAAATAGGATAATGTACTATCATGGCACGAGTCTCAAACAAGGCTCAAAGGATGAGATGTTCGGCACAGATACCTTAGGGAAGTGACACAGTGGGAGGGGGAGGCTTCTGTCACTTTCCACCATGGAAAGGTTCTCACTCAACTCTATGCCTTCTGTTACTCCTGGCCTAGTTCTTCTCTGCTTTTCACAGCTGAAGACATTGCTAGAGTGTTCTATTAATACGCTGCTAGCAGAGCTGTCTGATTATCAACCTGTTCCCGCATGTCTTGTAACGACACTTGTCTCTTTTTCTCCACTGAAACCATTCTCTCCACTGTCACCAATGACGAATCCTGTGGCTAATCTTGTCTGTCAGTGTGACACTATCTGGAATCAACTAAAATCCAAGTTTCTGGGCACTCCTGTGGGATTTTCTTGATCAAATTATTTAAGACAGGAAGACCCACCCTAAAGCCAGGCAACCCCTTCAAGTGGCAGTCTACATGAAAAGGCATGGAAGAAGAAAGCCTTGCTCCATGCCTGCTTGCCCTCACTCACACTGGTAGTCTGTCTAGCCTGTTGCTGTGCTGCTCTTTTGCCAATATTAGAACTGTAGATTTTCAACCAGTGGCTCTGCAGGAATCCTCCGGGCCTTCAGGACCAGACTAGGACTGCTGAGGTATTCTGGACTGAACAACTTCAAGGCTCTGTATCTCCAGTGTAAGATAAGCTTAATTGGACTACCCTGAACACACCTTGTAAGCCAGTCTAATAAGTGGTGGTGGGGGGGATTATTCCATCAGTTCTGGTCCCTTAGAGAACCCATCTAGCATAGCTTCAGATGCTGCGAACGCGTTGTCATTGGTGACAGTGGAGAGAATGGTTTTGGTGGGAAGAAGACACAAGTGTCATTACAAGACATCCAGGAATGGGCTGATAATCAGACAGCTCCGCTAGCAGTGTGTTATTAGAACACTCTAGCAATGTCTTCAGCTGTGAAAAGCAGGGAAGAATTAGCTTTCCATGGTGGAGAGCTCTCCTTGTTTTACACAAACAAAAAGATGCCCGCTGTCTTAATCAGGGTTTACTATTACTGTGATGCAACACCATGACCAAAAGTAACTTGGAGGAGAGTTTATTTCCCTCGTAGTTGCATATACCAGTTCATCATCAAAAACAATGAAAGCAAAAACTCAAACAGGGCTGGAGCCTGGAGGCAGGAGCTGATGCAGAGGCCATGAAGGGATGCTGCTTGCTGGCTTGCTCCTCATGGCTTGCTCAGCCTGCTTTCTTATAGAACCCAGGACCACCATCCCAGGGATGGCACCACCCACAGTGGGCTGAGCGCTGCCCTCAGTCTCTAATTTTAAAAATGCTTTCCTACAGCCCTTCTCTCAGATAGTTCTAGCTTGTATCAAGTTGACACAAAATTAGCCAGGACACCCACAAAAGACAGATTCATTGATAAGCCAGAAAAAAATAAAAAGACGACTGCAGATTCCACAGAACAAGAGGGAGTAGCCATTGTGGAGAAGAGTAAGAGAAGAAGGCTCCTGCTTCTCAAGAGGGATGGAGCGTCCTGAAGTCCTTCTCTAGCTAAAATTTTAAAGGAAATGTAATAGCTTTTCTTTAAAAGCAAAAGTGAATGTTCAAGAAAGTAAAATTCTCAAGTTACCAAAGCAAGGATCTGAAAATTAGAGCGGTGGCCTTCACACAGAAGGCAGGGGAACAGGTGGGCATTGTTTGGGTGCCCTTTGGGGGTCGAAGAACCCTTTCACAGGGGTCACCTAAGACCATCAGAAAACACAGATATTTACATTACAATTCATAACAAAATTATAGTTATGAAGTAACAACAGAATAATTCTATGGTTGGGATAATAATAATTCTATGGTCACCACAACATGAGGAACTATATTAAAGGGTCACAGCATTAGGAAGTTTGAGAACCACTGTTTATAGAAATTAAGATTCAAGCCACTGCTTAAAGATAGGAGCCTTTAAGATCCACCTTTGTAAAATAGCAGATTGGTAGAGGAAATAAGCTAACTGCCATGACCAGGCATGGTGGCTCATACCTTTAGTCCCAGCACTTGGGAAGCATAGGAAGGAAGCTCTCTAAGTTGAGGTCAGCCTGGTCTATAGAGCACTTACCAGGACAGCCAAGGCTACACAAACAAATTCTGTCTCAGGAAGAAAAAATAGTAATAAAATCTGCCAGGACAGTAAGACATCAAAAAGTAATAATTATTATAATTATCTCAAGCCTAGCTATCAGTAAAAAAAATTCTCCCTTAGAAATAAATACACAGATAAAAATAAATATATTGATGATAGAGAAATGGCTGCTATTAAGATACACCACCTGGTCCAAACCATGTGAAGATTTTTTTTAATTTATAATAAACATGCTAACTAAAAACTCTGCATAAATTTTATTCAAAAATCAACATAAAAGTTCATCACAGCCTGTTAATTGACTGTTAAAGTAAAACAACTCTAAAAAAGTGACCTTGCAGGCCACACAGGAGTCTCACAGATAAAGTGCCAATGAAAATGAACTCTTAAGTTCAATGACCAAATTCATAGGTGATGCCTTGCCCTGTGAAAACACCACAGTCATATATGCTGCAGAATCTGATCTTCAGTAAATCCAGGTAATTAAACAACCAAAGTGGGACCATAAAATAGTTACAGCCAAAGCCATTAAGATGTGAAGGAAGCTATATGGAAAAATTTTAAGCGCTTACACTGTTCAAAAGTTACCATCAGAGTCAGGCACAGTGGCACACCCCTGTGATCCCAGCACTCAGGAGTTCGAGGCCAGCCTGGTCTACAGAGAGAGTCCAGGACAGCCAAGGCTACACAGAGAAAGCCTGTCTCTAAAAACCACACACACACAAAAGTTACCAGCAGGAAAGAAAAGAGAAAAAAAAGACATGTTGAAAACTTCCACGAACAAAACACATATGCAGTTATGGGGATTATAAAATTCTGCAAGAGCATTAAATAGCAGAAGAAACATGGTAAAAGAGAAGTCATGTACACAGAAGAACATCAGAGGGAACATCAGATTTTCTCCCTGAAAATCTCAGAGACAAGCAGAGAGGGAACAACCATTACAGAGAAATTTGAGGCAGAATAAAATGAAAAGGGTGGACATGCATCTAAAAGGAGTTGACCAGCGGGATGAAAAGCTGGTGGTTTCTTGACAGCTCAGATCTAGAAAGTTTGAGCTTCAAGTTGCTCCAGGTGGCATTATTACTGTTTGGTGCTTCTGTTCTAATCATTTCGATTCTCAGTCTACTCTCTCCCTTTCTTGGGTTCTTTGGTAACTCCAGCCTGCTTCACAGTGCACCTCCAGATAATACTCCATTGCTTGCAGCAAAGAAGGTTTCACATTTGCCTGTGAAGTTCTCCAACTAAAGCACAAAATTTCAAAAGAGGGAGTCCTGTATGTCTTTCATATTCCCTCCACTATCTAATATCACTTCATCTAAATCAGACTTTAAAAATTAACACAGAACAGAATTAAGGGTGAAAAGCCTCTGCTTTAAGCCTTCAGACTATAATATTGTCTTATAAAGGCATAATTCTTAAAGCACTGGGGGTTGGACTCAGGGCCCCACACTTACATCTGACCCTTGTCTTTTTTTGATTGACTGATACACCAAATTCAAGAGCATGCACATGGTCAAGTGAACCTGTCCAAACCTCAGCTTGATCTTCAGCTGAACACTCCCATAAGTATTCATTTCTTCGTCTGCACCCCGCAAGTTTGCACGCTGAGCATATTTTGTAAATCGAACTATAAATAACCACGATAAATGTCATATGTAAATTGATCTATTTTCAGGGTTTCTGAGTACAACAGAGAGTCTGAATAATTTTTTGAATGGCTGATAGATATTTCTTCTCATCTTACATTTGAATATCTCCCAAACAACTGAGCAAAATTTTCTGAAACTTCATCTATAAGTCTCCATAACGAAAAAAAATAGACATTAAGAGAATTCACTGCTCAAAAAGATGGTTGGTGAAGAAGATCAACAGTCATGTTTGAGCTGGCTGTTGTGATGCCTGTTTCCAGAACAATGACACCAATAGTTGTCAACCTTCCTAATGCTATGGTCGTTTAATACTGTTTCTCATCTTGTGGTGATCCCCATCCAGAAAATTGTTTTTTGTTGCCACTTCATAACTGTAATTTTGTTTCTGTTATGAAGCGTAACGTAAATATTTTTGAAGGTAGAGGTCACAACCCACAGACTGAAAACCACTGAGTGATACATGATAGCAGCAGTTGGGGTCTAAATCTGAAATTCTGAACCTGTGTCCCCACAAGTTCCTGTTCTAAACATTATTCTCCAGCAGGTGGTAATATTGTGGGAGGCTGTGGAAATTTTTATAACCTGGTGAAAGTAAATTGCTGGAAGCCTTTAAAAGCTATACCTTAGTCCTGGACCCCATCCGGCTTTCCTGCTTCCTAATCTGCATGATCCGAACAGTCTCTGTAGAGAGAATAGCTTGTGTATTGTATGGATGCATTGCCTGTCAATTAAAAAACTCATGGCCTATAGGGAAGAATAGAATAGAAGAAGGGACATCTGGCAGGCAGAAAGGATTCTGGGAGACTCATCTGGGAAGATAAGAGGACCACAGACACATAGTACCTGAGCAGAGGTAACCAGCCATGTGGCAAAATGTAGATAAATATAAATGCGTTATTTTAAGTTATGTGCTAGTCAGAGAAGAGCCTAGCTATATGGGCTAGGTATCAGTAAACATATTTTGAGTTTTGTGAGTCACTATTCTGGGAGCTTGGGGCTGAGAGAAACACACACACACACACATATACACACACGCACACACACACACACACACACATACACCCTACTACAAGTCTTTCCATTTCACATCCTGCCACTGTGGAGGAACACCCTCAACCCTGCCTTCCTGGCTAAGCTGGACTAAAATCTCTCTGACACTAAGAGCCAAAACATACATTACTGTTTTCTGTCAGGTGTTTGGTCACATTGATACAAAAGTAACTAATACAGTAACTTAAGAGTAAGACCAATAGAAAGTGTGCCAGGCTGGCAGTGCAGAATGGCACATAGCTGCTCTCTGCGTCACCATCAAATTCACTGTTAGGACCAAAGCTAAGAGCATCCCAAGTAATAATGCTTCCCTCCTAACCTCTAAAATGACTCTGTGAAAGCAAGTCTTAAAAATGATTTCCGTGCCATTAAAATAACTAGACTCTGGGGCCAAGGAGATGGCTGGGGAAGGAGTGCTTACTACACAAGCATAAGGTTCTAAGTTCAAATGCCTAGAACCCACAAAACAGCAAGGCTTAGTGGCACCTTTCTGTAATCCTAGCACTGGAGAAGTAGAGACAGTAAGATCCCTGCGGCTTCCTGACCAGCTAGTCTTATTGAACCAGTGAGCTCCCGGTTCAATGAGAAACCCTGTCTAAAAAAGGAAAGCAGAGGGCTGGTAAGACGGTTCAGCCAGTAAGGCTCTTGCTGCTAAATCTGATGACCTGAGTATGATGCCTGGACTCCATGTGGTAGACGAGAAGAACCAATTCCCAAAAATTTTTCTCTGGCCTTCACATGCTTACCCTGACACATGCACACACACAGAGACTAAATAAATGAACATAAAAATAATAATAGGGAGCAATAGAAGAAAAAGTGGTCGCTGACGTCTGGCCTCTGTACTATAACACCCCCAAGACCTTAACACACCTGACACCGTATTAGAAGCTCCATTGTTGTTTATAACACAAAATCCCAGTCACTCGATTTTACCAATGAAGACTCAGGAGCCAGATGCTGGGGTGGAAGCCTGCTAGCTCAGAGAGGCCAAGAAAGTATCCAGCTCTTCTTCTTACTCAGCCAATGTCTCAGAAGAAAAAAGCTCTTTCTCCTCCACACTGTCTTAAATACCCCCAACTCAATGTCCCTCCTTTCTGTTTACTTATGTTCCTCCTGCCGGGCTGGTTGCTTGCTCCACCTCTTGACCTACGGTTGAGATTCTTTAGCTCTTGGATTAAAGGTATGTGCTAGGGCTGAGCCACACAGCAAGCATTTGTTTACAATAAACAGAAAGCTCCAGGGTCAAAGGCTGAGTCATACCACAGATTTTGCCAGATCACAATCTCACACAATGTGATCAAATATCCTGAAATACACCATTCTGGCCTAAGACCTCAACACCTGCCAAAACTAAGACAGTTCCGTAATCCATCATAACCCCCCAGTTCTAGAAAAGTCCCTAAATGTACTAACTTTGCTCTTTTGGCTTCTCTGGTCTATTGCTGTTCTTGCAAACTGAGGTGTGTCAACCAAAGTGTAGTTTCTCTGCATAAAAAGCCAAAAACAGTAAGGCTTGTGGCTTCAAAACTTGGACACATTCCCTGTGCAGCCAGCAGCCAGAGAATAAAAACTTTTGCTTTAAGCACATCTGTGTGTGTTCTCTTGTGAACTCACCTCACAACAACATACCCTCATGTGCATGAGCACACAGACACAAACACATAAGAATGCCTAGAACACATATAATGTAAATAGTTCAATAAAACAATAATTAGGTCTTGTGGTGGTTTGGATAGGAATGGCCCCCACAGACTCACGTTTGAATATTTGGCCCATAGCGGGTGGTACTATTAGAAAATGTAGCTACTTGTAGGGGTGCACTTTGAGATTTCAGAAGATAAAGCCAGGCCCAACATCACTCTCGCTTCCTGATGCCTAAAGATCCAGATGTAGAACTCTCGGCTCCTTCTCAAGCACCATGTCTGTCTGCCTGCTCACTGCCATGCTTCCCACCACGATGATAATACACTAAACCTCTGAACTGTAAGCCAGCCCTAATTAAATGTCTTTCTTTATGAGTTTCCATGGTCATAGTGTCTCTTCACAGCAATAGAAACTCTAACTAAGACAGAGGCTGGTGCCAGCACAGTTGGACGCCACTGTGACAACCTGACTGTGTTTGGGGGAGGATTGCAGAAGGACTCTGGGACTTTAGGCTAGAAGAGCCACTGACTGTGAAGAGCTCAGTGGGATGTTCTTCAGTAGCTTGGAAGACAAGAATGTTGAGAGCAATGCAGGAGATGGAGGCCTGGCTTATGAAGTTTCAGAGGGAAATTTAAAGATTCTATCAGAGCTATTTGCTTTTTTGAACTGAGATTCTGTCGTTCTGGTCAGCTGGAGCTGAAGAGGCAGCCAGGATTAACCAGAGACCAGTACCACTGAAACGAAGGCTCGACGTTACTGGGACAGTGGATGCTGGTTAGCTGAAGCTTAGAAATCTTAGTGGAGTTTAAGAAGGGGCCAGCCTTAGCGAGGTAAATCAAAGTGTTTCCTGAGAGCAGAGAAGCTGCATGGCAGAGGTGGCCGAGGTCGTACCTCGTGCTGAAAGCCAGGCTTGGTAATGTGTAAAAGTCACTGGTTAAGACAGGAGGGGGTTATGGAGAGCAGCTGAGGCACAGTACTGTGAGGGTGCCAGGAGAGGCCATTAGTGAAGGTGCAGCCTCCGTGGCAGTTGAAGGCCCAGAGCTGAAGGAGTCATGCAAAGAAGTGGAGAGCTGGCACCATGAAGAGAGCCAATGAGATGCTTTTGGTGAAAGTGCAGCCCAGCTGCAGCAGGAGACCCCAGCACTTTAGAGGTGTCAGCACCATGAGATGACAACCAAGAAGAGCAGCAGCAGCGGAGCGAGCCAGCCAGAGCCAAGAAGAAGCTGTGTGTGCTGCAGAGGGCGGAGCTGTTAAGTGGCCCAGGCTCTTTGGAGGAGTCCAGAAGATTATGAGCGGATCTCAGATTTTGGACAGCTGGACCTTGATTTTGCTTTGAATTGGTTGTGGCTGTCACCTAATTTTTCCCTCTTGAAAGTAAGAAAATATTTTACTGGAGCCCACAGTTGAGAGACTGAATTTTAAAAGACTTTGGATTTTAAAGGACATTGGCTATTCTAAAGGAACTGAAATTTTAGTGTTTGAATGTGTAAAGACCGTGGGACTTTTAAAGTTATTCGGTTTTAATGTAAGATGCTGGGGATGACTAAGAAAAGGAGCATTGTGGCTTAATAGCAATGTGTTTGTGCATCAACTTGACACAGGGTCAGCTGTACTGGCTGGTTTTGTGTGTCCACCTGACACAAGCTAGAGTCACCAAAGAGGAAGGAGCCTCAGTTAAAAGGTTTCCATAAGATCTATCTGTAAGGCATTTTCTTAATTACTGATCAATGTGCAGAGCCCAGCCCATTGTGGGCGGTGCTATTCATGGACTGGTGGTCTTGGGTTCTGTAGGAAAGCAGACTAAGCAAGTAGTAGGGAGCAAACCAGTAAGCAGCATCCCTCCGTGCCCTCTGTATCAGCTCCTGCCTCCAGGTTCTGCCCTGCTTGAGTATGTCCTGACTTCCTTTGGTAATAAACAGCAATATGGAAGTGTAAGCTGAATAAACCCTTTCCTCCACAACTTGCCTTTTGGTCATGATGTTTCATCACAACACTAGAACCCAAACTAAGACAGGTTCCTTCAAAACAGAGCTCCATTACCCCATGTAGTGTAGAGATGAATTACTGAACAGATATTGACCAAAGAAGAAGCTGGCCAGAAGAAATAACAGATCCAGAGATACAAGCCAACAAACTCAAGGAGAGAAAAACCCAGGAGGGGAGAGAGGTACCTACACTAGCTAACTCCCTCCTCTTATTCCACCAGGGTCATGGAATGGTGCCCACATTCGGGATGAATCTTCCTCTTCTCGGTTCATCCTCTCTGGAAACTCTCACAGACACACCCATAGGCGTGCTTCACTAACCTCTTTGATGTAAAACTCTTAGAAAGTAGAGATCTTGAGGGTTTTGGTTTGTTCTGGTCTTTGGAGGCAGGGTTTCTCTGTGTAGCCATGGCTGCCCTGAAACTCACTCTGTAGACCAGGCTGGCCTTGAACTCACTGAGATCTATCCACCCATTTTCTAATTGAGGTGTATGTTTTTTCACTCTCAATTCTTGAAACCTTTCCTATATTCTACCAGCTCTACTCTGTGAGGTGTGCCATTTGCAAGCATGAGAGTTTGTGTCTTTATCCTCCTCACGGGGCCTCTCTCAGAGCAAAGTTCAATTCTTGTGAGATTTAATTTATCAGTTTCTTTCCATGCTTTTGGTGTCAAACCTATGAGCTTGTCACTTCCACACAGATCTCAAAGAATTTCCATTAGTTTCTTGGGTTTAATAGTTTTTCATTTTACATTTATGTTCCACCTTGAGTTAATGTTTAAATGGGAGGTTTGGATCAAATTCATTCTTTTCCTTATAGCTGCCCAATTGTTCCTGTTCCATTTGCCACAAAGACTAACTTTTTCTCCACTGGACTGGCTTTATATCTTTAACAAAATTAAACAGAAAAGGTCCTAGAGATCTGTATCACAATAATCTGGGTGCCCTTTGACGTTAACACTATCTACTTAAAACGGTGAAGGTGATCAATTTTAGCCAGATATGGTGAGTATAATCCTCATTACTTGGGAGACTAAGGCAGGAGGATTGGAAAATTTAATGAGACGTTACTCAAACTGAAAGGGGCTCAGAGTGCTAGCTCAATGATGCAGCACTTGCTTCTATCACCAAGATCCTGTATTCGATAATCAGCACTACACAGTTTTTAAAATTCTTATTTAAAAACTTATTTAAGAACTATTTGGGTTCTCTGTTTTGTTCCGTGGGTCTGCATAACCATCCCTGTAGCATCTCACTGCCTTGATCTATGTAGAGAGTTCATACGTGTTAAAACAAGTACAGTGATTCCCTTCATGTCATCTTTTCCAAAACTGTTCTAGCCATTATGCTTCCATGTGGACATCCCTACTTTATGCAGCAAAAAAAAAAAGTGAAAGAATATATTTAACCAAAGGAAAAGGAATTATTGATCTCTATTTAGTCATCAAACTTCATTCAGCAAATGAATTGATTGAACCATTGATTGAATATCTTCCCATCAGCCCATCACACACAAAATCTAATTCAGTCTTCATGAAAGCTGTGTGTCATCCTCCTGAAGATGAGATAGGTTAGCAATTCTCCCAAGGACAAACAGGTGATGAATGGGAGAGCTAAGATAAGAACACAGTTCTATTTGAGCCAAAGACATGACTCTCTGCGGTAGCATCCTGTGCACCTGTTACATTGTCTGCCATCTGCTTGATAGCCTGTTACCTCAGTGACACAAAGGTGAGCAGAATGCCAAAAAAATTGAGAACTTCTTAGATTGCTTCTGCTGACTCAGCGGAAGTGGTGTGTTTCTTTGTTTGTCTTCTAACAATGACTAGTCACTTAATCTGCCCAGATTTCTTTTTTTTTTCACCCAGATTTCTTAATCTGGAAGATAATAATCATCATCCCTTGCTAAAGCTACCTTTAAGTCTCGGTTGGTAATAGTCCTGTATAAGCATATGGCTTTCCTCTTCACACACCCTTCCTAGCAATGGAGACTGAACCCAAAGGCCTGAGCATGGGAAGCAAGCCCCATACCTTTGACACACACCCCCAGCCATAAATGCTTTATGTTTAATAAACAGCATCTTCACACTGCTGGAGACTGTTGGTGACTGGAAATCCTCCTGTCTAAGGTCTATTTAGAGTCTGAACAGCTAAGGAGCTACTCAGCAGGCACTGTGGCTTTCCATACACATATGCAACGACCCCACACAATAGCTCACTGCTATTTAGAAATGCGATGCTGGTAGTTATTAATATCTGCTTCCGAGGTATCAATCAAGAGCAACACGGAATTATCTGTCCTGTTATACACGACTTCATTAATATTGTTGAAAATTCCTCTTGTAAGCAATAAATTTTCTTAGCTTCCGAGAAGATTAAGAAAGGTCAAATCTGATTGTCATTGTCTATCAAAAGGTAACTGTTGGTTTCTATAACGGGATCTCATATATATGGTAATCTGCTACCCAAAAAAAGGGGGGAACTTTCCAGAATAAATTGATCATCAGAGGGCAGGTCACAGCTCTGTACAGTAGATGTTCAAATATTGTGCAAGGCCTTAGGCTTATACAGATGAAAAAGGCAGGTGACCTTGAGGGTCTTATGAGCAAGCAGCTGTAATAAATTCTAAAATAAAGGATTCCATGAATTTCTACTAAAAGAAGAAAAATTTTGCTTAATTAGAAGACATCAAGAACAGCTGAATTAAAACTAAAAAAAAAATCAAGTTTATTTTGAAAAGCTTAAAATCACATAAAAGACAAGACAATGGCCATCTTGAAGAAAAATAATTCCCCAATAAGAAGTTTGGTTTTAGATGTCCTCTTTGACATGCACTTCTGTCAGTTTGGCTAGCCTATAAATCAGAGCTGATAACACTGCCTCCCTACACACAGAGACTGAGAAATAATTGTGACACTATTGATGAAAAGGAAATCCTTAATCAGACAGGGGACAGATCTGTGTGCATCTTGAGTCACACCCACACCCAGGGACAGCCCTTTACCACAAAGTCAGAAAACATGCTTTCTACAAGATGACCACCACCCCCTCCAATGGCCACCTCACCCCATTCCCACACCCCACCCCTGTCATTAGGAAGGCCCACCAACTGAACAGTAGGAGACCCAGGGATAATCAGGAAATGTTCAACAGCCAAACCACCTCTCTGTATAGGTCATAAAGACAGAGATGTACGTGAGTCCTCCTCTGAAATACATAGTCCTGAGGAATGGTTGGTACTGGCTGTCAAAGCCAACAAGAAGGAAGAGGGACCAACAGGCATACATCGTCAAATGCCTCAGCCACACACCGGTGGCTTCATAGCCCTGAAGAGCTGTCTGACAAGCCAAGATTCAGAATTAACCTCCCTGTTGATGGAGAAACAGTAAAGAAATGTAGGAAATACGCACAATGGAATATGATTCAGCTCTTAAAAAGAAGACATCAGATGAGCCTGGAGGGTTCAAGAAATAAGTCAGGCATAAGAAGACAGATACCGTTGGACCGCAGTACATGTGGAATTTCAGGAGGCTGGGCTCAGAGAAGCGAGAGTAGAGCTTCCCAGAGGCTACTGTGGAGAATGGAAAGCTGTTGGTCAAAGGGCACATTTCAGCTGGCTGGAAAGAAGGTTCAGGGGTACTACTGTACGACACCATGGCAATGGTTAGTTAACAACGTACTGTGTGGTAGTTAAGCTAAACTGCCCATATGAGAGGACTTAGAATTACTACAGAAACAGACCTCTGGCTCTATCTATAAGGGCATTTCCAGAAAGGTTTAACAGGAATGTGGGTGACACCATCCATGGACCCTGGGTGAATGAAAAAAAAAATGCTTTGGAATTCTGTGCAGGAGAAACATCTGTTTGCCAGTTCCCAGGCCCACTGATCAAAGTTCACAGCTCCAGCGTCTGCGTCCCTGCTGGTGCATGCTGAGCCCTAGTGGGTTTCCATGGCACCGATGCAGCAACACTGACAGAGAGGCCTACCAAGATGGGGCGCTGGAGGTGTCAAAAGATGGCGGGTGCAAGGGGCATCTGAGGCAAACAGGTCAAGTGCTGTGCCTGTGCACAGCATCTTCCGTACCCTGAGGACTTTCAACAATCAAGTAAATAAAAGCACTAGAGTTGTTTCTTCCTCTTTCTTCATCTATCTGTAATCCTTTTAAGACTTGAAAGGAAAGGGAAATATCTGCTCACAAAGCTCTCTGTTCAGGATGGAAGCCAAAAGTATCTAAAGAGAAATACTCTGTTTGCCTGACAAAAGTATTAAATGACATTTTTAAAAGGAAAAAAAAAAACCAACCCGATATCCTGAAGATGGGACACAGCATGCCACTAAGGGTTATGATCTGAAGGAGTAGGGGCTAAGCCAACCCTCAATCTAAACACTGTGGACTCAGTACTGTTAGGTCTCTGCGACAGTCAGGGTCTTAGCTGGACTGCCAGCGCGCCCTCATAGTTCCAGCACATGGAAAACTGAAATGGGAGCCGAGCCTGGCCTAAAGAGTGAGTTCCAGAATCCCCGCTAAAGCCCCAGATGCTAAAGGCTTAGTTCCCAGCTTTGAGATATTGAAAGGTGTTGAAATCGTCAAGAAATGGAACCAGAGAGGAGGTCTTAGGTCATTAAGGGTATGCACGTTGTCTTGTGTTGGCCTGCCTTCCTAATGGCGTGGGAAGGTGTCCAGAACACAATTCTAAGAATGTAAATCTGAGTCCCAGCTCTGAGGCTGGGAAGGTATCCCACCTCTGAGGAGGGGCACTGTCCTCAGGGTATCCTGAGGCCCAGGAAGCACACAGCTCTGAGTAAAGGCCTCCTCCACGGGAACAGTGCAACTCCCAGGAAAGATTCCCCTAAACCCTGATGAGCCGAGGAGCCTGAGCTCTGCTACTTCTCCAGCCGATGCAGCTCCCAAGAGTTGCCCCAACCCCTGATGAACTGAGGAGCTTAGGAACCTTAGCTCTAGTCCTTCTTTGTTTCTTCTTTCTTCTCTTCTTCCTCAGATGAGTGACTCGCAGCAGGCAGTAAATCTCTTAAAAGATTTATTGATGGGAAGAACCCAGGGTGGGAAGGATGAATCCAGGAGTGGCTGCCTTTGCTCCTGGGAGAAAGCAGCAGAGAACTGGGCAGACACAGCCTTTCTATGGGAATTCTTAGGGGGCAGAGCTTTCTAGGACAGGGATTCCCAGTGTGGATTGGTACGATTTCAAGTCCTGAGTTTTGGGGAGCTTGGGATTGGTGAACTTTCCTGTTCAGGGACTGGTTGGTTTTCCTTTTCAGGAATTGGTGGAGTTTAGTGGTAACTCAGGAATTTTGTCAGTTTTCCTGCTCAGGGATTGATGGGTTTTTGTCTAGCCTTTTCACCTCAAATTTGCATGATCTGGGATGAGCCCTGCTGGGGAGCTGGAGGTGACGGTTACAGAGGTACGGGGAGGAGGGCAGAGCTGGGCTGCTGGAGCTTTCTTAGGCAGAGGCCTGGCCGCTTTTCTGCCTTGAGAGGTTATAAAGTGTCCAAAGTATCCAAAATTTACAAAGAGTTCACTGTGAGGGCGGTAGACTGAAGCAGGAAAGGTTTTCGTTAGCATGGACAGCAGCCATGGCTGCAGCGGTAGGCATTGCGAGGCAGGAGGTTCCCACAGCTGTGGGCTGAGGTAGAAAGAGTCACCATGGACAGCTCCCGCTGAGGCAGTTCCGCCATTTTGTCTCCTGCCTCCATGGCCCCAGAGCTGGAAGGAAGGGCTGATTGCCCTGAGGTGGGAAGGGGCACTGGCAGCCAGCCACTTGCTACTATGTATTTAATTGGCCTCTAAACACAGCTCTTAGAGCAATGGGTCCTTCAGATTCCCTGCTGCTTCAAAGAGGAAGGGGCAGTAGTGGGTCACCACACCTTGTCAGTCATCAGGATGGCTTGGGGTGGCAGGCCACCTCAGCTTGGTGGGCTACCCTATGCCTTGGGGCAAGTTGGGACGGTGGCGAGTCTTGGGATTGCCTCAGGCTGGGGCGTCCACTGCAGTGGGTTTGGGATGGCAGATTGCCTCAGTTCCAGCTGTACAATGTTCTGTGTGTGTGTGTGTTTGTGTGTGTGTGTGTGTGTGTGTCTGTCTGTCTGTCTCTCTCTCTCCTCTTGCCTCACAACTGCCATGAGGTAAATGTGTATCCTTTGCTACATGCTTTTCTGATTTGTCACAAGCCTAAAAGCAACTGAGTCAATCAACCACACACTGAAGCCTCCAAAACTGAGAGCTAAAACGACCCCTTTCTCTTTTTAAACTGGTTGCCTCAGACATTTTGCTACAGCAACAGAAACCTAACTGACAGTGTCTGTCTTCTAATTAAACACCAGTTGAAGGAAGTAGGCAGCAGATGTTTGGTTAGAAAACTAGTTCTCCTACTGAGAAACTTTGGCAGACATGACTATCAAGATACAACATTCAGTTAGAATGTTCAGCAAAAACATTTAACTCCAGCCACAGAACTTAAAGTAAGTTACAAGAATAGACTATAAACTGTGAATAAGACTCAAGGCCTTTTGCACCTTAAATAAATGAGTAATAGTTAAATGTTTCCTTAAAGCAAAATACATTTTAAATACATATTAAAATTCACAGTGGTGAAAATAAATAGTTTCCATGAAAGGAGAAATTTATCACAGTAAGGGTTATCTCCTTTTACTCTAAATTTCATATTATTTATTTATAATTCCTCATTAAATGTTTATAGGGAAAAGATAACTGAGTGGATTTTTATGGGGAATCTGCCTCTGATTCACACTAGGGAACTATGTTAGACAACAATTCACAAAGCTCTCTGCGTGCTATTCCATAGGCCTCTGTGAGAACGTGCGCTTAGTAAACTCTAGGTTAAACAAAATAACCTGGTCGCTTCTATAAAGTCATGTCACTTTGCTAGACATTGAAAACACAGAGGGTAAGGCTGGGAGGGTGGTTCAGCGGTTAAGAGCCCTGGCTGCCCTTGCAGAGGGCCAGCGTTACCTTTCCAGCACTCACACTGCTTGGCTCACAACCACCCCAGCTCCACAGGCCCTGACACCTCTGGCTTCCAAAGGCTTTTTGCAATTGTGTGTTCACAGATCCACACAAAGAGAGGGACAAAAAGAGAGAGGGAGGGAGAGTAAATAAATATCTACATAAACAAAGATGGCAGGAGGCCTGCTTTCTCAGACTGCCTAAGTGCTTCATTGTCGGGGAGCTCCCAAGTGGGAACCTGATCACAGCCAGAGTTTGTGCACTGTCTGTGAAGACAGAGAGTTCGGGGTGTGCCTCAAACTATCCAAGGAAGGAGGGTAAGGGTAGAAGCAGGGGATCCCTGAATGAACACAGCTCTGAGCCTTTCATTCCTGCAGCTACAGTCATCTCCCATATCTGAGCCTCAGCAGCTCCTTGGTAAGAAGGCAGCTACCTAAAACCTCAGCTACCATTATCGCAGTATTGGGAACACCTTATCAAGAGTTGCATATCCACTCAGACCTAAGTTTAATACTATGCCACTGTTAATCGGCTTGTGGAACCTGATTAACAGCTCACCTCTAATGGCCAGACTTCAGCCACAAATATCGAAGGAGGCCTGTATATGTCTCACACTTGCTACACACCCAGTTGACATCATTAGTGTTTATAGTTCTGTCCTGACAGACATTCCTGAATCCGAACATCTCACATCCCCCCAAATCCATGCAGTAGAGTGCCCCAACCTCCTTTTCCACTGCTAGCTCCTTCCTGCGCCACGTGTGTTCTAGGATTCTGTGATTTGAATAAAAATGGCTTTATAGGTGCATAGGGAGTGGCACTATTACGAGGTGTGGCTTTGTTAGAGTAGGTGTGGCTTTGTTAGAGTAGGTGTGGCTTTGTTAGAGTGGGTGTGGCTTTGTTAGAGTGGGTGTGGCTTTGTTAGAGTGGGTGTGGTTTGTGGAAGGAAAGTGTGGCATTAGGGGGTGGGCTTTGAGGTCTCAGAAGTTCAAGCCCAGCCTAGTGGTTTACTGTCTCTTCCTGCTGCCTGCAGATCCAGATGTAGGACTCTCAGCTACCTCTCCATCACCATGCCTGCCTGTGTGCTGCCATGTTCCCCACCATGACAATAATGGACTAAACCTCTGAACCATAAGCCAGCCCCAATTAAATGTTTTCCTCTGTAAGAGCTGCCATGGTCATAATGTCTCTTCACAGCAGTAAACCCTAACTAAGACACATACACACAGAAATAGACAATGCAGGCCACACGGAGCTCCACTCATGGACCTTGAAACACTCAGTACTTTGGCCACAGTATGTTCAACTCCAAGGGGCTCTGAAAGAAGGCCCATGGCACTCAAAAGTTATACAGGAGATGCCAAGGTCTTAAACATCATAATTTGTTCTAAAATTAAGAATTATAGAGGGAGGGAGAATGATCAAAATATATTGTATGAAAAAAATTAATAAAAAAAAATTAATAAAAAGGGTACATATAAAGGAATATGGGATCCAGGTAGTTAGATGCTTTTGATCTTAAGAACTTTTCCCTCATGAGGCATGGGACAATCAAAGAAGGACCAGAGTGGGCTCCTTAAAACAAGGCCCCAGGACCTGAGTCCCTCCTGCCAAAGCTTAGAACATGACCAGTGCAGCTTAAACTTCAAGGCTTGAGGCAGGGAGGAGAAGACAATGGCAGCCTGTGGAGGCAGCCTGAGTGACCCAGGCATCACAGCAACATGGCAAAACTATGGGGCCAGCCCTGGTGTGCAGAAACTTCCTTTTATTCTCATGAAAAAACTTGAATTACATGTATTTAACTTGCCAAGGAAGTTCTATGAGGAAAAATTATCAGAGCTTCAATTAACAGTTTGGTTTTTTTTATTTAGGAAAAAGTTCCTAAATAAAGACATTCATAAACAGGTATGTTAACATCAAATCAGCTTGTGAGATTTCACATGACCATGAGTTCTGAAGACAAGCTTCAAGCAAGTGTTAATTCAATCATTCAACAAATATCATTAGCATCTCTATTAAAAATAGAGAGGACACCCACACAAAAGCCTTTCCCTCTAAGACTTTCTATTCTTTTAAGTTCAGTATATGTATATGTGTGTATGAACGCATGCATAGGCACTCACACACATACATACACACACACACACACACACACACCTTCTTTGATTTTCACGTATTTTATTATTGTGGTGAAAAGCTGACTAACACATAAGTGGTCCTTTCTGAAGCGATGAAATGACCAACAGGATTAAATTCAAAGAAGAAGTAGTCAGCTCTAATCAGTACTTACATTGTCCCACTGGCTTTGACAAGTAGGAAGTGACTAGTGACCATTGCCAGAGCAATTTCTACACGGTGATGACAGCAGAAGTCAATGTTCATTGGCATGAGAAATGTGTGGGGAATGATGAGGCAGATTCTGCAGTCCAATTTCTTTTCAACAATCTTGGCTGTGAATGGAAAGGAACAAACATGAAATTTTATTTTGACTGGATGGAGCAGAGTTTTGTGTTTGTGTGTGTGTGTGTGTATAGTGACATGTACCTACGAATGCCCAGAGACCAGGGGGAAACATTAGATGTCCTGCTTTATTTTCTTTGCCTTTTTCTTTTGATACAGAATCTCTTGTTGAATCTGAAGGTAGCTTGGTAGTCAGCAAGCCCCAGCAATCTTCCTGTCTCTACTACCACCCCCCCTTTCATAAAACTGAAATTACATGTATAAGCGAAGGCCACACCTAGCTTTGCACATGGGGATTTGAACTCAGGCCCTCAGTTTGTACAAGAATGACTCTCACCCTGGAAATCATTATTTTGTTTTGTTTTGTTGGTTGATTGGTTGGTTGGTTTTTTGGAGCCTACAATCCCAGAGGGTTAGGAGTCCGTGACCATCATGGCAGGGAGGACAGCCACAGGCAGGTGGGCAGGGTGCTAGAGTAGGCAGCTGATAGCTCACATCCGGAGTCGCAAGCAGGAAGTAGAGAGCAGGAAGTTGTTTTTATTAAAACGGAAACAACTAATTGACAAAGAAAGGGACACTAGTGAAAGGGAAGAACATTTATGTACACATGGGAGGAGCCACTAGATTGCAATGGGCTCACCCATCTCAAACTTTGCCCCCTTGAGAGAACACCTCAGCTAAGTAACCGCGGGTCTTCCTCCACCTTCTATACTACTCCAGCTCTCCAGAAAGCGGTGACTTATTTGATGAGTAAGCTTAGAGGAAAAAGTGGCATCTAAGCTCCACCCCTCGTCAGAAATGAACCTACCAACCCACAGCGTGCTTCTCTTTCTTATCTTTATGCGGTACCTTTCTTTTCCTCCTCCCCGGGGAAAGCCGCTGCCCAGCACTGCCTAGGACTTCCCAGTTCTAAGCCTCAGATAGTCAAGTCGGATCACATAGTCCCATTTGATCCTGCTGTACCTTTATAATGCAGCTTTCGTCCCTACTCTTTGAAATACTTTTTAAATTTTTCAGCGTCCAGGAAAAAAAGAAAAAAGAAAACAGACCCCTTACCAGCATGTCCTCAGAGACCTCAACATGAGTAATACCTTAGTAATCAAGATATGGAGAGAACAGGAGGGAATTATGGCAGAGAAGAATAATTTTCTACCCTCTGAAATCAAAAAGTGGGAGAGACGGTAGGTGGGTCATGCAGGCTGAAAACAATCCCAGATGATAGCGTCTCTCTTCTCTGTGCAAGGGGGAACAAGGCTGTTTTCTGCAGGTGAGGAGACTGAAGATATATTATTTCCAAGGGAGTCAAATTGTACTTCCAAAAATGAAAAAGAGCGGCTCTGGTACAAGTGAGCATGAAGAGAGTCCTGCTGTCCACCACTCCTATACACTCACCATTAAATTGTTCTTGTTCCCAAAACCAAGCCAGGGGAGAAAATGGCCACCTAATGAGCTATCTCACAGTCATGATTTTTGACAACTCACACTGTAATTTTCTCCCCCCGGTTCACATCTTAGAAAAGAGCAAAGGCTCACTAGACTCCCAGCCCAGTGACTAAGACATTGTGGGAGCCACTAAAGGAGACGTGGTATGTGGTAGGCAGCTGCCTGCGTAGCCTTCCGGGACACCTTCTCCTGTTCACCCCTCGAACAGATCCCATCTCTGTTGGACCTAATGACTCACGTTCAGAGACTCAAACATAGGCAGAGGAGTGAAGTGCCGTCCATAAAATTACATTAAGAAAGATGGACTTCTGTCATGGCCACACTGTTTCTCTTCAAGTTTGCTCTGATGGGCTCAGAGAAAAGGCACGCATGTATTATATGGAGAATATCTGCTTATAAGTAAGTATAAACCATGCGGTTCTGGGTTACTTCCCTCAGGATGATCTTTTCTAGCTCCATCCATTTGCCTGCAAATTTCATGATATCTTTGTTTTTAATAGCTAAGTGGTATTCCATTGCATAACTGTGCCACAATTTCTGTATCCATTCTTCAGTTGAGGAACATCTAGGTTGTTTCCTGATTCTAGCTATACAAATAAAGCTGCTATGAACATAGTTAAACAAATGTCCTTGTTGTATGGTGGAGCATCTTTTGGGTGTGTGCCCAGGAGCAGTATAGTTGGATCTTGAGGTAGAGCTATTCCCAATTTTCTGAGGAAGTACCAGATTGATTTTCAGAGTCCTAAAGAACCTAACCAACAAGGAGGACCCTACAGAGGATGCTTAACTCTCATTCAGAAGGGCAAATAGAATAGATGCTGAACGTGGTTGAAGAGATGGAACAGGGAATTTCACGGAAGAGTCACGGGGATAGAAAGAACTGGAGAGGACAGGAGCTCCACAAGGAGACCAACAAAGCCAGTAAATCTGAGCCCAAGGCAGGCTACAGAGACTGAGGCACCAACCAAGGACCATACATGGAGAGGACCTAGACCCTCTGCTCAGATGTAACCCAGAGGCAGCTCAGTCTCCATGTGGGTCCCCTGAAAAGGGGAGCAGGCGGTATCTCTGATATGGACTCTATTGCCTGCTCCTTGATCACTTTCCCATGTCGGGGCAGCCTTACCAGGCCACAGAGGAATAGGATGCATGCAATCCTAAAGAGATTTGATAGGCTGGGGTCAGATGGTAGGGAAGGAGGTCCCCCCACTTTTTGAGGACTAGGGGAGGGAGGAGAGGGAGAAAAGGAGGGAAGGTGGATGGGACCAGAAGGAGATGAGTGTGGGGGCTACAATCAGGATAAAAAGTGAACAAATTATATTTTAAAAAATTACGAAAGAAAGAAAAGGCACAAATGGGAGAGAACCAAGGGTGTCTCCCCACCTCGTCCAGCTAACCACAGCAAGGAACTAAAGTCCTCCACCTAGCAAGCTCCCAGGAATTGATTCATTCCCTATCCATATGGCCGGGAAAGGACTCCAGCTGAGCTTTCAGATTAGAGTGAAGCTCTGGGAGACATCTTGAATGCAGTTGTGGGAGATGCAGCCATAATATTATATGGCTGATATTGTACCCTCACAAAGTCATAGGTCAAACCTAGGCACCCATCCAATGTTTATAGGAGGTGGAGCATTTGGAACGACCCCCACACACACACTCACACACCAATGAATTAAAGCAGTATACTTGTATTTTTAAAATATATAAATAAATAAATAAATAAATAAATAAATAAATAAATAAATGCGCCAAGGTATGGGAAAGTTGTACAGGGATAGCACAGTGAGTACCTACCACCTACCATGAGAGAGAGACAGACAGACAGAGACAAAGAGAAAAAGAGAGGGGGAGACAGAAATAGATACAGTGGCCAGAGACTTCATATTCTCCTTTAGTGCTAGAAGGCCCCTGGGAATCCAGCTCTTCCACAAAGTTAACTAGAGCCTCACTAGATACCAAATCTGCCAATACCTTGTTCTCAACTTCCCAGCCTCCAGAACTGTGACAAATAAACACTATTGTTTGTAAATCTGTGCTATGTACTAGAGCAAACGAACAGACTACAGTTCTAAAGCAAATGATTCGTGCCTGGATTTCTAACCCAAAGAAACTGAGGAAACAAACTCGCAGTGTCTCAGCCACTGGGTTTCGGTGTCCCTAGCAATGCAGTAACCGACAATGCCTGGCGTGACACGGACAGTGCTGTGGAACTCATGATGACTCTGTGGCAGCTAAGACGTGGGTTCCTGGTGGACTGTCATTCTGCCCTTGTCCTAGTATTGTCAAAAGAGAACTTGAAAGGACAAAGATGACAAAGTGTGTTCACTCTCTGCCAGAGTAATTAAGAACAGATTTAAAGGTCTGCATGCATTTCTTCTTCTCCGAGGCTCTGCAAGATGAAGATTCATGCTCTCCTTTTAGTGAATAGGATTAATGTGAGGATTAAGTAACAAAATACAGACAGAGCAATTAGCAGAGAGCCCAGCGAATAATAGATACTAAATAGATGCTCTTCAGTTTCCCTTCCTTGCCTTGTAGGGAAGCAGAGTCTGAACAAGCAGTAAAGACATCAGATGCTGGAATCACAGACTATGTCTGTAGTTATCACAGCTCTAGAAGTGGGAGCTACAAGGATAAGTGATAAGATTCAAAATTAATCCCGTCCATCAAGAGCAACAGACCAAAACTACCAAGAAGAAATGAAACAGCATAAGCACATTTAGAAGTTCAGGAGAAACTTGACGAGATAGCAACTTAGATGTAACATATCTGGAGTCAGTCGCTGCCTTCACACAGAAAATGGAATTTTATTTTGCTATTAAAGGTGAACAAATTTATGTAATTTTCAGGAAACTGTGTACCTGAACACCATCATTGTAAACAAAATAGTTTCATCCAGAAAGCCAAAAGTGGCATGTTTATGGAGTGACACCCCCCCATTCCTATAGGTTGTCCACATACCAGGTCAGGCCCCACTCCCAAGACTACTTGAACAACATAAACTGGACTAGATGGGTGAAAAAAGAAGAAAACCCAGAATTTGAGTGACAAGGAATGAGAGTGTGGAGAAGTTGGTTGTGGGAAGAGATGAGGGAAAGGAGGAATATGTTCAAAATACACTGTGTGAAATTCACAAAGAATTTTTTAAATATTATTTTAAACATATGATACATATGATACATTTTCTCCCATATTCCTCAATGCTAGATCTCATGTAAATATATATACATACATAAATTTATGGCATGAAAGCAGAGGGAGATTGTTTGCAGGAAAGAAGGTATTGTCAAAATACATGATACTTTTAAGTAGATGCATGTTTGACACCTATCCCTATGGGTCCTATAAGCTAATAGCGAAGAACCAGTTCTGTAGTGATGATTTGGGATTGCTGCCTACACTATCCACCCTCCTTTTAAGAGATTCACAATTCACCTCAGCATATTAAGAACCTGAAAAACTCCACAATCTCTAACTCACTGTAACATTGTTCAGATTAGTATTTTTTTTTTCACTTCCAGTGAAGCCTAGTGCTACATTGGTCCACAGTCCACAGGGATCTGCATCACTGATAATTAGTTACTTTGCATCTCACGCTGAGCCTTGCCTTCACTGTCAGGCACAAACCGTTGCCTACAGAGAAGAACATCAGGCAGCCAAATATGTGTGTCCTGTTCTTAAAGAAAGACAGCCCTAAGGAGCACCCTGTCACTAGTACTTATCTGCCTGGAGAGAAGGAGCTGTCCACAGCTGTGATCTCAGCCTCATGGATCTATTACAAAGTAGGGTTACAGAATTTAGCATGGCCTGATGACTTCAGTTATTCCCCAGCTAAACATTGCTAACAGCCAGCTGTTTGAGAAACAGTAACAAGAGATGGAATACGAGATTTAGAAGAACATTTCCCAAAGTAATTCCTTCTGCTCTTAAATCGTACAAATTAGCCTAAAACCTCTATTTACCGATGTGTATGGTAATAGTTAAAGCCAAAAACAAGAAAAACGCATAGAACTAAAATAAGTATAATACGTGTCTTTTTTTTTTTTGTCTGTACTTATTTCTTTTTTTTTTCTTTTTTTTTTTAATTTATTTATTTTTATCTCAATCACAGGTTGGGTACTTTGAATCCCAGGCGTAGCCCCCTCCCCCATTCCCTCCCACCCTCCCACTCCCTCACAGCAGTTCCTATCAGCACCACGCTGCTGTCCATTTTAGCAGAGAATGCATCCTGAGGGCAGAGCTGCAGCAGTAACCTGTGCTGTCTCCATAGCCTTTAAAATGACTTAAAGCCAGTAAAGCTGAGTCTTGAAAGGTTTCATTACCATTAAAGGAATAGACCATTCACCAATCTCCTTGCCAACATTAATATGGTTTCCCTGACACATAAAATGTAATTACCAAGCCACAGAATAAATGGCAGGGCGCTCACCTAGCTTGGAAAAGTAATAGATCCTCATGTTTCTATTCTTGCTGCCCAGCCTTCTTCCTAAATCCTCTCTCTCTCTCTCTCTCTCTCTCTCTCTCTCTCTCTCTCTCTCTCTCTCTCTCTCTATCTATCTATCTCTCTCTCATCTCTAGTTCTACATCTCTGTTTTGCTTTAAGTATTCCTCAGTCTTACAAGGTTAGTTTTATGTGTAAACACTTATGACTAGAACCATAAGTTACACCTCTCTTAATTACTTTTCTGTTGCCATGATAAGACACCAGGATCAAGGCAACTTACTAAAAGAGACGGTCTATAGAGCACACGTCCATGACAATCATGGCAGGGAGCATGACCACAGGCAGACAGACCTGGCTCTGGAACAGCAGCTGGGGACCTACATCTTTATCCACAAATAAGAGTCAGAGAAAGCTAACTAGGAATGCCTTGGGACTTTAAAACCTCAAAGCCTACTCCCAGTGGCATCGTCCCCCAATAACGCCATGCCTACTAATCCTTCCCAACCAGTTCCAGCAACTAGGGACCAAGTATTCAAAGACAGTAGATCCTGCCATCTTTAGGCTGAGCAGTCATACAGCTGCTGCTATGGGGAACAGAAATATATATATATATATCAGGAGACAGCTGATTATTTCAACCACGCTACAGTCTAAAATGGACCTAAGACGAACTACACAAGATGTATTTGAGACAATAACAACAGCAGGAAATAAAACTCTATGAGCAGGAGTACAAGAAACAAAAAGTACCAGAATCAGAATGACAAAGAGAAGGTGCTGGTTATCAAATATGGACTACAAAACTAATACGCTTGAAAGAATGTTCTTTTCAGTAAAAGTAGAGACTGGGGAAGTGATCTTTGCCTGACGTGCAGGAAACACTGGATTTGATTCCCAGCACTGGAAGGAAGGAAGGTAGAAGTAAGAATGAGAGAGAGAATATGAAGTTAAACAGCAGATTAGGTCTAGTTAAAGAAAGAATTAGTGAAATAGAAGACAGATATGATTAGAGTTTCCCTTGAAGCCAGTTTTGATGAGGGAACTGGAACAAAGAAGTTACATGGTTTTTCCATATTCACAAAGTTACTATAATATATATTACATATAATATATATTACTATATAGTATATAGCATATATACACGAAATTCGCAGCATATATATAGCATATATATATGAAATTCGCAGCATATATATATGAAATTCGCAGGCAAATGGTGGGACCTGGAAAGGATCATCCTAAGTGAGGTATCCCAAAAGCAGAAAGAAACATATGGTATATACTCACTTATATAGACCTATAGGATAGGAAGGTCATGTTGAAATATACACACCTAGGGAAGATGTACAAGAAGGAGGACCCAGGTTGGTATGATCAATGCTCGTTTAGATGAACTAATAGGATGGACATTGAATGGAGGAGAAAACAAGCAACAGGACAGGAGCATACCAAAGAGGACCTATGAAAGAATCAATATAGCAATGTATCAAAGCAGATAGTAAGACTCACAATTAAGCCCTTGGCAGAGGGCGGGAAGTAATAATAAAAATAGGGGAAGTTAGTAAGACTTGGGGAGAACAAGAGCTCCACAAAGATCAAACTGAGCAGGGCACAGGGGTCTTATATGAGACAGTTTCTCCCACCAAGGACCATATATGGATATGGCCTAGAACCCCCGCTCAGATGTGGCCCATGATAGCTCAGCGTCGAACTGTAGACCCTAGTAAGGGAAACAGGGACTGTTTCAGTCTTGAACTTGATGGCTGACTCTTTGACCTTCCCCCATACATGCCAGGGAGTAACAGCCTGGCTAGATCCCAGGAGACGACATTGCAGCCAGCCCTGAGGAGACAAGATGATCTGGGGTCAGATGGAAGGGGAGGAGATCCTCCCCCGTTGGTGGACTTTAAATAAATTTATTTTAAAAAATCACACACAAAAATATATATATAGTATATAGCATATATATAGCATATGCTATATATAGTAATATATTATATATTACTATATATTATATATTAATATATATAGTAATATTTATACTACATACTATATATATACTATATAGTATATATTTTAATATATAGTAAATGTATATATTAATATATAGTAAAGCTAGAAAGAAAGCAGTAGGACTATTATCTACAACTGAAGTCAGATCAGTGATTATCTCTGAAAAGAAGCATTTGGGGCTGGAGGAGAGGCACCATGCTCTCCCAGAGGACCCAGGTTCAGTTCCCAGAACCCACAGTGGCTTACAGCTGGCTGTAACCACAGCTCCAGAGAATCTGACACCTCTTCTGGCTTCTGCAGGCACCTATGCTCACACATGGGTACTTTGTCACAGACACACACGACATACATATAATTTATTTTCAAAAGAAAAAAAATTAAAAAGATATAGCTAAAGGAGCTTCAAGCATCCTAGAAACATTCTTTCGTTACACACAGGAAGAATACAAACATGCTGATTTATTGCTATTATTTAAAGATGAGTGTTACGTGCTTTTTTCTATATATGATACTTTTATAACATATTATCAAATAATATTAACATAAGCAATTATTAAGGGGTAAAATGAGGGACTGTGGAATGACTCCGCAGATAAAGGCATTTGCCATGAAAGCGTTTGATCCCCAGAACCCAAGCAAAGGTAGAACAAGAGAATCAACTCCACAACATTGTTCTCTGACCTCTGCAAGCATATACACACACATTCACAAGCAAATACACACGCGCGCACACACACATACTAATAACAAATTATTTTTAAAATAGGTGAAAGTGAACTGAATGAAAGAATTTATTAGAGTTTATTAAAATGTACAAAAAAGAATTTCTATGCATAGGAATATAGCAGTATTAGATACATTAAAGAATAATCCCATTTTGACAGGGCCAGTTCAATCCAGTGTAAAACACTTGCAACTAGAAAAGGACAGCCAGAAAGCCTATAATTAAGTGACAAAGACACACAGGAGCACACACTGCAGCTGGCACTAGAAAGACACGGAAATGTTTGCTCCGTGTTAAAATGGAAGAGTTGTGAGTGGTCTCCACCTACTTTTTAAAATGTCGGCACTGGGGCAAGATCCGGCTTAAGTCATTCACTGTTTGTGAGACCTGAGCCTGGTTGTTTCATCTCCCGCCATATCCTCCCAGGTACAATGAAGAACAGAAGTATGTTGTGAGGATTAAAATAGACACTGTGTATAAAAATGGGGTGGGGGGCGCTTATATTAATAGAATGTCAACAAATGTTGGGGTTAGTGTAACTAACACTGGTCTCTGGTCTCTTTTATTTGCCTTTCTTCACTTGGGGGTACTCCTCTTGTTTAAAGCAGACTCACACCTCTCTAAATAAGAACCTATAACCCAACCCAAGGCATGGCTTCGCCCCTGAGACTTTGGTGGAGTCACGGGAAGGAGGTACCATCTTCATTGACGCCCTGGCTCCAAGTGTGGAGGCCAGAGCCTAGGCAGTGGCCACCCTTGAATCCACAAGGTAAAGCTGCCTGAAAATGAAATCAACTCAGGAAAAAGCAGAGAGAGAGAGTCCTGCGTCATTCCTAAATCTAGCCACATTTAGACAGACCCACACTTCAATTAAACTAACTTATGTTTCTGTTGCTTACAGTCCGAAACCCCTGTCTGTGACTGAGTTAACACAGAAAAAAAAAAAAGCCGAGTGAGCCAACTAGCTACTTTTACACTATAAATATACCTTCGTCTTTGTTGTATGTCTTTTTATTAATTATTTTGCTATTGTTTTTTTTCTTTTCTTTTTTCCCAAAACAGGGTTTCTCTGTGTAACCCTGGCTGTCCTAGAACTCACTCTTGTAGACCAGGCTGGCCTCGAACTCACAGAGATCCACCTGTGTCTGCCTCCCCAAGTGCTGGGATTACAGGGAGGTGCCACCATTGCCTGGCGCCATTATTTTTCTAATTAACTATTAACTGCAGCACCCTACCCTTATCCACAGAGGATTCGTTCCATGACCTCCCAACAGATGGTATGAACCAGTCAGTATCAGGCCTTATGTATACTGTTTTTACCTATACACACCTACCTGTACTGAAATTAAATTATATATCAGGCAAAGTAAGAGACAGTGCAATAGTAACTAAAAATTATGTGGAGTGGTTATAATTTTATACAACAATGAAACTGTCAGCACCACAACTCTTATGCTTTGGGGCCACTGTTAACTAAACAAATAGGGGTTACTTCAACAGAAGCATTACATTACCATGACAGTCAGTCAACCTCCTAACCAAGAGGGCTGTAAGTGAGTAACAGGATGCTGTCATGTGGCGTGGGGACGCTGGGCTACAGAATGAATCAAGTCTCCGGCAGAAGGCACGACAGCCCAGAATTTCATAATTTTCATTAGTAAAAGTTTTTCTTTCACAACTTTAGACATATACACTATGCATTCTGATCAATTTCTCAGAAACACACACACACAAACACACACACACACGCATGCACACACCCACGCATGCAGCCCACAGATGGCTACTCAGTTGATTATCTTGTCTTCTCTCTCAGAAGCTGCTAGTTGCCAATAAGTGGTAAGAGCCTGTGAGCCCTCCCCCGCCCCCACCGCCGACTGTTAGACCTGACTTCTGGGGACAGCTGCTGTGGGTCTGGTTACCATGGCCTTGGACTGCTTAGAAGATGGCATTTCACAGCCCCTCCCCCCACCCCCCACCTCCTCTGATCTTCCTGCCCCCGCCCCCAACAGTGTTCCCTGAACCTTAGAAGGGCAGTACGAATCCTTGTCTAGAGCTGCGCCCTCAGTCCTCCTCTGTCCTCTGCCTCTAGTGCACCCATGGGCCCTTGCATTTAACTCCATTCACTGCCGAGAGAGGCGTCTCGGTTTAAAGCTGAGGGCAGCCATTGTCTGTGGATATAAACATAGGTAATTTAGGGGATAGCTTGACACTGTGTCGATCCAGTTAAGCAACCATCTTACGTTCATTTTTAGGCTAAAAACTTGCTTAGGAAAAAAGGGGGGGGGAATTTTCCTTCTTTATTTCTTTGATTATGCTTCTTTGCATTTTGCTGGATTTTCTTCACTGCAGAATAATTATTATTTAAAGAGTTGGGAATTGCTAAAACATTTCATGTAACAGCTAGCACACTGCTTTTGATATCTTATTCCTGGAAGCTGTGCTGTTTAACCATGTTCACATCTGTCATTTCTGCATGAATTCTCTTCTTCCGTGGCTTCGAGTGCACTGTTCGCTGCCTCCACCCTACTATCTTTTAGCTGTTATATTTAGCTTTGTAGAGTCTTTTCTTGGGCTTTTCACATATTTTCCCCATAACAGCTTCCTCTTCTTCCTCAGCGGACATATCCATATATATACATATGGATATGTGAATATATATATGTATATATATTCACATTTGGAACACACAGTTTCTAAAATTGTTCTCTGATTCACACAGTAGATCTATTTTAGATGCAATCTTCCTGAATCATGAGGACAGAATAGCATAAACGTGCAGACCTCGAATCATTTGCTCAAGGTTCGAATCCCAGCCTCATCACTTATTAGTTCTGGATCCTTGGATAACGTTCTTAAAGTCTGGGAAAAGGGTACTGTGGGATGAGTTTTTGTCAACTTGACACAAACTAGAGCCACATCAGAAGGGTGACCTCAACTAAGGAATTGCCACCATCAGATTGGCCTGGGATCCTGTCTGTGGGGTATTTTCTTGGCTGATGTTGGAAGGCCCAACCCAGCCCACTGCAGACAGTGCTATCCCTAGGCAGGTACACTTGGCATGTAAAAGTAGCTGAGCAAGCCGGTAAACAGAGTTCCTCCATGATCTCTGCTTCACTTCCTGCCTGCATGTTCCTGCCTTAGCATCGCCTAAGGGTGGGCTAAATCCTGTAAGCCAAGTAAACCCTTTCCTACCCTAAGCTGCCTTTGGTCACGGTGTCCAGCACGGTGGCAGAAGAGCAAACTAGGTTCGTGACTCCCAGAGTCACATGGCTAACCCACATAGAGTGATCAGAGCCATCGCCACATACTTTTGAGGGCGCTCTCAAAAAACGTACCAAAACAATGGCCAACGCAACTGGTGCTGCCGCGTGTAATCCTAACACCTCGCTATCGAGAGATTTAAGTGGAGATGCACTTTCCCCCAGCTCTGCACAAACTGGTGTGAGGCCTTTCTTCTAAGTAACGAAAGCCAAGACTGTCTCTTCCTGGTTAAAACAGGCTTCAAACTGAAATTTTAAAAAAAAAATCAGATTTTACTTACGTAAACATGAGATAAGTACAAACTTAATGCTTACTTTGTTCAGTTTTACAATTACTGTTGCTGATGAGCCTCCCAGTACCGCTAGCCGAAGGGTGGAGCCTTCCGGCCATCGTCACTTGATAATAGAAATGTTTCCCGCAACACTAAACAGTGCTTTTTAACTCAGATTCCTTTCCTTTATCCCAGTAACCCCAAGTCTCTTACCCCCGACCCTAACCCTGCTGGGCTGTAAGAACTGGGGTCAAGAGCCATACATTCTGCTTGTGGGTGGAATGGGTCTGACTGTCCCAAAAAGACAAGCTGCAATTCCAGGGCCTCCTCCCCCCCAACTCCCCTGTGCTCCCTGGGTGTCCGTCGCCTGTTGGGAGGCCTCCCTGTCTTCTAGAGGACAGTTGACCTCTCCCTGTCTTCTAGAGACAGTTGACCTGTGGCTTGGCCATATGGCTCCCATTACCACGGAAGGTGAGTCACATGGTGGCCTTGTGTCTCATGCAGTAGTGACTGTGTCTTCACCATGGTGAAGCCTGCCCCACGTCTCCTAGAGGAGAATAAGAGACAACCAAACTACAGGAGTCTTTGCCCCCAACTGCCTAACCCTGAAGCCAAGTGAGAGGCAGACAGGAGCTCGTATGAGAAAAGCAAGCCTGTGAAGGCTGATAACTAAGTCAGTGTTGTGGGGTAGTTCATATGCAGCAACAGCAATATTTCTGATTACTTTTTTAAAAAGAAAGAAAGAAAGAAAGCTGTTGAGACAAAGCTAAAAGCCTATGTAATATTGTAAACTGTGCCCCATATAAACTTTTTTAACATATAAAAACTCCACATGTTAAACTTTAACTCCATATATCCATACGTTGATCTAACCCTTGACAAAGATTCTCTGCTTTCCCAAAACATAAACAGGTTTTTGAACCTTAGCATAGAATTCTAACAAGTCAGCTCAACACGAACTTCCTGTTCTTGATGCGTAATCACCATACTCTCCCGCTTTAGTCATGTTACATCACTGTAACAAAGAACCTGAAGTTATCAACTTAAAAATAAAAAAGGTTTCTTTTGTCTTGTGCTTTCAGAGGTTCCAGCCAATGGCCAATTGGATCTATTGCATCTGGGTCTGTAGAAAAGTAGAATATCCTGGCAGGAGACTGCTAAAAAGTTGCTGACATCATGGCAGCCAGAACCCAAAGGTAGAGGACATTAGTATCATACTATCCTTTAAAAGGGCGTGCACCACATGACCAAAAGATTTCTAGAGTCCCATTTATTCAAGGTTTCACTACCTGCTAGCAGCTAGGGGCTGGGGACCAAGCCTTCACCACATGGACTTCTGGGGAATACTGACTCAAACCCCAGCAATATCTGATCGGTGCTTCATCTTCCACCTTCCCCTGGTGAGGGCTAATCTTCAGCAAGACTTTGGGCAGGGTCTTCAGCCTCAATTCCTTCTATCCCTGAGTCCCAACTCTGCCCTTTGACTATAAACTACTCACCCATGTTGTATCCAGTTCAGTCTCTCTCTCTTCTACTATAGACTCACATCACAGTAATCCCAATTGCTAGCTCCTTGTGATCCCAAATACAGTTTGACCTATGGTAGTTAAACAAATATTATTGAATAGGGTTTTTAGGAGTTGTTTTTTTTTTTTTTTTTTTGGAGGGGGGAGCCCTGTTTGTGCTGTGGTTTGAAACCAAAATATCTCCAATGGGCTCACGTGTGTGAATATGTAATGTTTCCAGCTGGCAGTACTGTTTAGGAAGGCTATAGAATTTTTAGGAAGTGGAGCCTCGCCAAAGGAAGGGGCTGGGACTTGGGGCTCTCTAGCCAGTCCCCGCTTCTTGTTCATTCTCTGCGCCCTGAGCTAGCCGCCTGCTTCTGCCACTGTGCCTTCCTGAGCTAGCCGCCTGCTTCTGCCACTGTGCCTTCCTGAGCTAGCCGCCTGCTTCTGCCACTGTGCCTTCCGCATCTTTCTTGCCATGGACTATGTCCCGCTGAAGCTGTAAGACAAAAATAAGCCCTGTCTCCTTTCAGTTGCATGTGGTACCACCATGTGGTAGCAGGGAATTGAACTCAGGACCTCTGGGAGAGGAGGCAGCACTTTTAACCTCTGAGCCATCTCTCCAGGCCCCTGCATGGTGTTTAAGCCACCTTTATAATAGCAGCTAGAACAAGCTAATACATGTAGATTGATGACGATAGAGTCTGGTGCTTGCCCACAGCACACAGCGTCTGTGAGGTTAGCATCCTGCTCCAGTAGAGCTTGCAATTCTGTTAGACTTCTCACTTAGGGATGAGGACCAACTCGAATGTTACTGCGACTCCAGAGAACCAGAAAACCGGCCGAAGTAAGACTGCCTTCCACTGGCAACTGGCAGAAAGGGAAGGTCAGTCTAGAAATTACCGCAGGGGCGGGTCTGCCTCGGGCAAACCTGAAGACGGAATAATCTCTTTGTCAGGAAGCTTTTTAGATGGGGTTTGAAATGGAGGGTGACCCTTTCGTCTGTATTTCAGTCTGTTACTGAGTGGGGTCTCTAAGTGAATTAGAGTTCACCACTCTAGGTAATTATTGTAACGGATTGTGCTGCAGCCAGAAAGGTCGAGGGGAAGATGAGCTGGGGAGCCGTGTTCTGTTCTCATCTCCTTTCATGGAAAACTGTCCTTCTCGCTCATTCATTTAATGAACAACTGCATTGAATTTAATCTTGAGCCACTCTACCGCCGGCTGCTATTCTGAAAAGCCCCTCTAGTTTCATTAAGAAAAGGAGTGTAACGTGATGGAAGGGGTGACTCCCTCCCACGATGGAAAGACTTGCATCAACCCGCAATGGTTGTTGAACACATAGCCCGTGTCATTTAATGTGCTGTCTGTTGTTGCTGCTGTCATCCTGGTCATCATTGTGTGAGAGACGGGGAGGCAACAAGGGGGAGAATCACATGTATGTAGAGGTCAAAGGTCACTTTCAGGAGTCAGTTCTCTCCCACTGTGGTTTCCAAGTGTCAGACTCAGGTCCTGGGCCTGGTGGTGGTGGCGCACACCTTTAATCCCAGCACTTGGGGGACAGTGGCAGACAGATCTTTGTGAGTTCAAGGCCAGCCTGGTCTACAGAGCAAGTTCCAGGAGAGCCAGGCTACACAGAGAAACCTCTAAACCCTGTCTCAAAACTAAGAGCAAACAAACAAGCTCAGGTCCTGAAGCTTTTGTAGCAAGAGCTTTTTGCCAGCTGAGCCATCTCACCAACTGCTCACCGAGTCTTAGACACACACTAGTCTCTCTTGAAAGTCCTCCCTGTCGTGTGTGTGTGTGTGTGTGTGTGTGTGTATTGTCATCATGACTTATAGAAAGGTGATTTCCACATAGCCCTGATGGGACAATGATGTAAGGAAAGAGTGTTGTGAATGGTGTCCGACTCCTGTTAACAGCAGCTTGGAAGAGAGTTTGGGCTAAAAATGAGAGGAGCATTATGCTAATATCTGTGAGGCACAGGATAAGTATTAAAGAGTTCAAATACCAGAGCAGACATCCAGTAGACATCTACGTATGTGCTCATAAATCAATAGACATTTATGTGTGTGTTCGTATACAAACAATGAACATTTTTGGATGTAAATATTTGTTACACATATGTGTGAATACGTATGTAATTATTCTGATATAAGATCTAGCTGGCTCTCCCTGTCTGACCATGAACTTACAATATAACATTATCTAGCCTGGCCTCAATCCTCCTGCCTCAGCCCCCCTAAACGCTGGGACTACATTTGTGTGACAACATGCCTACTCTATTTAAAGTTGTGGGTTTTTTTTTAATAAAAAAAAATGTTATTTTTCAACAGGAGTGACATTTTCTCCTCTTTGTTACAAATAGTGCCAAAAGTATCCAAAATGTCAGCATTGTAACACTAAGTATTTTTTAAGGAATATTTATTTTTAAATCTTCCAAGTTTTGTTTCAGGTGCATGTCTCTTCCAGTAAATATAAAATTGTCTACTGAAATTGCAAGGCTTGTTGTACCTATGTGTACTTGGTATTAAGGACATCTGCTGTGAACTCAGATTGAGTCTGGCTAAATCCCCCACCTCCCGCTGAGATCCTGGAATCAGGCACAGATCCTAAACAGAACAATAACAGTGAGATCTATTAACAGGCCCAGCTCTCCCTGGTCAGTGAAACAGGGGATACGCATTGTTAGAACACTTTTAAACACGGTTAAGTCACTGTTGGTGATAGATCTTTATTGTAAGGGTCTCTTTTAATAAACAGTTTTCCTTTAAATAAGTTAAGATTTGGCGAATTTGACTCCCTAAATTGACAACTGTCAGAGCCTACCCTGGCGCCTGGACTGCCGGGAGTGAAGGAATATTAACCAAGCAGCAAGCGGGGATTACCTTCATGCCAGTACGAGCTGCTCTGAACACTTCGCAGACACCTTGAGGAAACTCTACAGGCACTACAGCTGTTTGCTCCAAAGCACAACTCTGATTCCAGAAGGCACTGTCTTAGCCATAGTTTTCACAGTTTGGATGGGTCACTTGCCATCACTAGCCCAGTGAACTGAAAATGAGCCTGCAGTCATTTTTACCGAGGCCAGGGAAGGAGCACTTCCTTTGTGGTCTCCAGCAAAAGCCTTATGAATAGCACAAATAAGGTTCATTGTTGCTGAAGGACTCCCTTGACCAGTTCAGATATTCTTACCAACCCACCTTTCTTGCTATATATACTTGGGTGTTTGGCTCACAAGGAGACACGTTTTGTTCTATCCAGGTATTGCTGAATTACATTCTATAAAATATTCCTCTCAAATTGTCTTTTCTTGTCTGGTTTAGATCTTTATCATTATTAGCTGTTTTGTCACTGTTTTATTGCTGTGAAGAGACACCATGGCCAAGGCAACTCTTATGAAAGAAAGCATTTAATTGTGGGTTTGCTTACAGTTTCAGAGATTTAGTCCTTTCCCATTATGCTGGGGAGCACGGTGGCACACAAGCGGGTACACAGGCAGGTACTGGAGCAGTAGCTAAGAGCAATATCCTGATCTACAGAGAAATAGACAGAGATGGCGGGGCATGGGCTTTTGAAACCTCAAAGCCCACCTCCAATGACATACTTCCTACAACAAGGCCACACCTCCTAATCCTTTCAAATAGTGCCACTTCCTGATGACCAAGCATTAAAAATTATGAGCCTATGGGGGTCATTCTCCTTCTCCTCCTTCTCCCTTGCCCTCTCATTCTCCCTCTGCCCTTCCACATCCCTCCCCTTCTCCCCCTGAGACAGGTTTTCTCTCTGTAGTCTTGCCTGACCTGGGCTCATTTTGTAGACCAGGCTGGCCTCAAACTCACAGAGATCTGCCTGCCTCTGCCTCACACAGTGCTGGGATTACAGGTGTGCACCACCATGCCCAGCTAAGGAGATGAGAGGGGGCATCTCATTCACACCAGCACACCAGGACAGGCTGAAATGGTGGCATCAAGATTGACAAGCGAAGGAGCAGCAAAGCTATAGTAATAGCAAAGGCAATGTCAACAGCAATAGTAAAGCGTTTCAGAGAGCAGCCAGAACAGAAATGGGTCGCCAAAGACACATCTGTTGCTGACAAAAAACAAAACAACAACAAAAAGCGGAAGACAATAGACAGTGGGCCCAAGTAGCTGGAAAGATTTCAGACCCTGAGACCATTCTTAAAAGCACAGGGTCCCAACAGTCTAGGCCAGAGAGCATTACACTTGTCACTGTGGGCTGATAATCCCAGTACCTCAGGCCTGGGTAAGAGCTGTAACACTAGCAGGCACTGCCTGGGACTGTTTGCTACTGTCACTCCCAACTGGCAGAAGCTGAGAATTACATCAGCTGCCAAGTATCAGAGCCACTGACAAGCCTCCAACCTGAGTACCATATGTTTCTGGCTTCTAAAACCTTGGAGCGATAGGTCTCTGACAATCAAGGATTGGAGCTAAAAGCCTCTCAATCTGCCTGTGAAGCCCCTAGGCCTTGGACACTGATAGGCCCAAGATTTCCAGCATCATAAAAGCTCCTCCTTGCTGAGCCATGACTCTTATCCAGGGAGAATAATAGAACATATGCCTTTAATCCCAGCACTTGAGAGACAGAGGCAAGTGGATCTCTGTAAGTCTGAGGCCAGCCTGGTCTACAGATTCACAGGACAGCCAAAGCTGCACAAAAAAACAGTATCAAAAAATAAAAATAAAAAACTTGTTCTCTTGACTCTGACTCTTCGCTGAAGAACAGGAGGTCTTGGAGAAGACTGCCCGAAGGTGTTCAAGAGGTGTTTTAGGCTTGGTTCTCTAGAGAAACAGAACATATATACCCCTACACTGACTTGCATGATAAAGCCTGGGGAGTTCAACAACGGCCATCTTCACATGGAGAAGCTGAAACCCTCACCACTCAGCCCATAAAGCCAGTGCCCCGTAGTCCACATCTGATGCTGCCGTCCTGGAGATCACTGGGGAGCTGCTGGCCTTTGGTGCACTTTAGACAGCTAAAGAAGCTGAACTCTGGTGTCAGTGAAGGATGTCAGCGGCAGGAAGACCAACAACAGGAATAGATGCATTCCACAGCCAGAGCTGAAGGCAGGCAAGAAGCGCTGCCTGGGCTCTCATGGGAAGGCGCCGGCCCTTCTGGAAATGGTCTCACAGATGCACCCAGAGACATGTATCTTGGTTGATTCCAGACCAGTGAATTTGACAATCAAAATTAGCCATCCTAGGAGGTTTCCTTGATGGTTCAGCAAAACTTGGTGTCCAGTATGAGGGGGAAATGCCATTTATTCAAGCTTTCTCTATGCCCTGAGGTCCTAGGGTTGCTAACAACCATCTAAATCCACAGCTGGGCCCCCAGAAGGCATACTGTCTATAGCACAGTGTTCCCCTTCAGCACTGGAAAAGCCCTTTGCACCCAGCAGTCTCAGTGGCAAAAGACAAGGAGCAGTATGGGTTTAACTCACCTTAGGAAAGAGGTGTGGGTAACCATGCCCCAGAAAAGCATTCTCTATAACAACAAACACACAAAAAAGATGGAAGAAAATATCACTGTGGGGCTGGAGAGATGGCTCAGCACATGAGAGCACTGTCTCCTCCTCCAGAGGTCCTGAGTTCAATTCCCAGCACCCACATGGTGGCTCACAACCATCTATGCTGGGATCTGATGCCCTCTTCAGATAGAACGCTCATACATAAAATAAATAAATAATGTCACTGGCCTGCAGTGATACCTGAATACCACCGGAGTGAAGGCTGGAAGGAAAGAGACAGGGTGACACAAAGAAGAACACCAGGTCTAGGCTCTGATCAAGGTGTCATTTACTGAAAGTCAGGTTAACACTTAAATAGCAGGAAAATGCAAGCAGTTTCTCACGGAGGCAATTCTACTTGGCCAAAACGTACAAGGGCTCATTTAAGGCTACACAGAACCTGCTGTCTGGTCACCACGGTGGCACGGAGTTTATTTTCTAGATCTCAGGGTCAGTGGAACTGGCAGGGTCAGCCTCTGAGACACCGAGCTTTAGGTTAGCGCCAGGGCCAAGGGGCCAAATTCCACTCCTCAGATACGCACTCCAGTTTAGCCATTAACTCCAAATAGGCTGCCACAAAATAAAATCTTTTTAAAAAAATAAAATACCATTTGAATAAATTTGACACTCTGCAAAATAATCATAAGCAAATGTTCAAAAGAATTAGTCTACATGTAGTGGCATGGAAAAAAGTCACCAAAAAATACGACTAAAGGAAAATTTTTTTAAAGATCAGCCAAGATGCCGCAGGGAGACTGCTGATCCTGTGGACACTTTGGCAAAAGATAAACCTGTGCAATGAACTCTTTTAACCATGATATGATCTTTGCCTCCAGTGTCATTCAGGCAGCAGAATTTTCTAAACACACCACCTCAGACATACTAGGCAGAGAACAAAGATGGCAATGCCTGGCTTTGAAGGTTTTTTTTTTTTTAATATTTATTTTTAACTGTAAGTGTCCATCTGGGTCTAGGTCTGTGCAAATACATGTGGTACCCAAGAAGTCAGATAGGTCAGATCCCCTCGATCTGGTATTACAGGTGGTTGTGAGCCATCCAGCATAGGTGCACAGGACCAAACTTTCTTCCAATGAGCTGTTTCCCCGGACCCTGTGGCTTTGGAATTTTTCCATACACCCCCAGTACTTCTGTCATAATAGCTTTTAGTTTGGGTTTATAAGAAGCCAGCTTTTGAGATGAACATTATTTATGCCACAAACCAAAGTTTTGGAAGACTTGCCTGTTTGGCTGAACCCACTTTTGCTCTCTATCACACCCAAGAAAGGATCCTGTGAGGCTTAAAACAGCAAAGTGAATTAAGTACTGCCCAAAGCACAGGCCTGGGACACCAGCACTGCCTTCCCGTATGCCGGGAGAGGATAGGTCAGGAGTCTGAGTGCAAAGAAGGCCTGAACCTCACTTCAGGAACAGGACCACCAAGTGGGGAGCATGCCATGGTGCTTCCGGTGCCACATTACATGGAATCAGAAGAGCAGAGACAGCCAAGCCAGTGGCCTGAGAAACAGCAGGATTCTCCTGAAAACTACACTCTGTGGAACAGGAAGAATCTAACAGTTCCTGGGGTACCCCAAGACCCCCAGACATAAATGGAGAGTCAGACCTCAGCGGTTTGTTGTTGTTTGGTTAGTTGGTTTGGTTTTCTCTGTGTTGCCCTGGCTGTCCTAGAACTTGCTTTGTAGACCAGGCTGGCCTTGATCTCAGAGATCTGCCTGCCTCTGCTTCCCAAGGGCTAGGATTAAAGGCATGTGCCACAACCACTGCCCAGCCAACCTCGTAGTTCTTAAAGCCAAGCGGTCCAGTGGTGGGCAATGAAGGGAATATGAATGCCAGGGGCCAGCAGGAGGTGGCACTGAGGAGTGCATGCTTCACCCACCTCATACCCTTCCTGTCCATCACCACAGCCCCATGTGCCCAGTTCTCAAAGCTTCATCACAACACCAGAGAAAAGGCCAGGGCAAATTCAGAAATGTCTATGTTCAAGGCTACCCATCCCAGGCACGGCTTAAAAATAGAATTAATATCTCTTAGAGAAAAACATAAACTATATTTCCTGCCACCCACACATGTGGCCTGAATCTTGCCACTGCTTATATACACCTAGAAGCAGAAACACTATTAACGGTTCCTGAAATGCTAACAGTGGCTCCCCCTAAAGGATGGAAGGGGTGGGAGAGTGAAGATACCTCACTTTCACGTCTTCTTCATACAAGTAATGGTTCATCCATCCACAGTAACACATTTTTACAGGTGGTAGAAGTGGACAGTCATTTCTTGGGAGTTAGAAGAGACTTAGAGGGGTCTTTAAGCTTAGGGTGTCCCTGGAATTGTACACCAGCCGTTAACAGCCAAATCTCCCTGACCTTCACTTTTCTGGCCTACCAATCATTTTACCTACCAATCATTCCCAGGATGGAATCCTTTTTATGATGTCTGTCAGTCATAACATCAAAGGACATCCGCAAATCCTCAACTTCTTACCGAACTGTTCCCTCTGTTTATTCATCAGTGTGCCTGAATAAAACCTCCGGTGCCCTACACTTGAACACCTGCTGTGATGCTCTCACTTGACCTCAGTGGTCTAGCACCACCACTCACGCATCTTTAAAGGTTTTCATTGGTCGGGTCAATTTACCAGAATACAAAATAATCAGCAGAAAGAGAGACCACAATGGGATAATCATATGCATCACAAAACTAAGCCAACTTGGGATGCCATGGTAAAGCAGTCACTGTCTGGGAATAATTACAGCATGTTATGTTTGTGAGTGTTGGCATAAAAGCACTTAAAGAATTGCATGTAAAGAAAGAGCTGTGGTCTATCCTCGACTTGGGAGATTTGGGGGAAGAGTGGAAACTTTGCAGTATATTCCAGCCAAATCTACCCATTCGAGCAGGCCTATCGGGAGGAAACTAGGTTAGAATCGGAGCTTTCTAACTAACAAGAGAGCACACACAAGATATCCCGTGCAGAGTCGGTAACCATGAAGTTGGAAGATTCACTTGTGAGAGCAGCAGGTTAATAAACATAGGGCTGGAAGTTCATATGTAGCTTAGGTAAGCAAACTCAACTTTCCCTACAATTTATGTATGAGGAAAGGACTGCAGCATCCTACAACAGACATTTTTTTCAGTGCCATTGGTTAGTTGCAGTAAAAATATTACTTTCCCGGGAACTATAATTTTTTTTAAGGTGCAGTTTAAAAATAGGATGAGTTAGCCATTTCTGCTGCTTCTCGGACATCGGCAAACCTGACAGGGAATGGCAGTGATGGTGAGGGGAAGCAAAGCAGGAAGAGGTGGAAGTCCAAACAAGAAGCACTTCAAGAGGCTTCTCCCTCTTCTAGAGGACCCAGGCTCTATTCCCAGGACACATGGGAACTGTCACTCCAGGAGGTCTGACCCTGGGCCCCCGCACACAGGTGGCACACATTCCCGCAAACACGTGCACGTGCGCATGAATAAAGAGAACCCTCTGAAAGGACCTTGACCTTGCCAGCCTAGTGTGGAAGGCTAGTCTGCTTGTCCACTGCATTGTGAGAAATGGACATTTCCTCCGCTGAAATCACTGGGGTGGAAGGTAGATGGGTCTGTACTTAAATTTTCAAAAGATTCACCATAACAAAATAGATCTTGTCAAGACCACCCACAAATTAGGACTTACAGTTTATTGTAACTGTATCGAAAGTTGATTCAAAGTCTAGGGTTAGGTTTCTTTGAACACCTGCAGTAAGTATCAGTTGCATCAGTTGACTTGGCAACATGGATGGGAAAAAAAATCTACCCCTAGATGGAGAGCTACAGGCAACTGATGACTGCTAAGGGAGGAGACTCATTCTTCCTCAGGGACAGCCCAACAGCCGGTTATCCAATGCCAACTAGTCAGCCCTGAAAACACATACACAAGAGCATCCATAGACATCCTCAGCAGGGTGTGTCTGTATATGTGTTTTTGCATGTGTGTGTGTCTGTGTGTAATAATTGAAAACAGACCATGAATCTTAGAGGGGAGTAAGGCTACATATAAGAATAGAAGGAAAAAGAAGGCATGGAGAAATTATGGAAATAAAGTATGCATGTATAAAACTTTAAAAATAATAATACTTAGAGAATAAAATTTTTATTTAAAATGTGATTTGTGCTATTTTCAGTAATAATTTTACATGCACACACATTTATTTTAGAGAAACATCACAGAAACAAATAATTCTATAAAAAATTAGTGCAGCACACAACAGCTTTAAACTCTTACTCATTTATTACTTTATAATAAACAAATGATGCTCCGTAAACTAGAAAATGAACTATGTGTTCTAACACTTAAGGTCAGGAGCCATGAGCTGGCTGAGTGGGAAAAGGCACCTGCTGTCGAGACAGAAGATCTGAGTTTGATTCCCCAGTACCCACATGGTAGAAGAACATACAAGCCATGGCATGTGTTTGCATGAACATATACATACAAAGAAAATAACGTAAGTGCTTTTAATTAAGTGTGAAATTTCATTTACCATAAACAGCCAACTCCCTGCAATGAGATAAAAACACAAAGCATCTGTGCTACCTCCTGACCGCAGCTCCTCACAGAAGAAAGATCCTTGAGACGCTGGCTCCACAGACTCTCAGGGGATCCTGCCCTGCTTGTAATGATGGTGAGGTCACGGCTGTGTCTGTCTTCACTTTCTCGGTACTAAATATAACCCAAGCGTCACAGATCTGGTGGCCAGCAAGTGCTGCCGGTGCTAAACAATGCTGAGATCTTTTATAGTCCCTTTACCAACGTGATCCCCAAGCGCAGGAGTCAGGTCTGCTGGCATGTGAAGGACAAACACTGAGGCCCACGCTCTGGGGCTCAGCAAGAGGAATGAACAGTGCCTACAGACCAGCCAGGGGGGAAGGTACACACGAGTGGGCTAGTAAGACCCTTTTCATGTTTTATTTTAAGAAGGCGCAGTGGCATGAGCCTTTAATCTCAGCACTCTAGAGGCAGAAGCAGGTAGATCTCTGGGAATTTGAGGCCAGCCTGGTATACATAGTGAGTTTCATGATAGCCAGAGCTACATAATAGAGAGACCTTGTCTGGGGGGGGGGGGAGTGGGCAGCCAGGGCCAGCAATATGGCTCAGTGGTTAAAGACTCTTGCCACCAAGCCTGATGACCTGTATTTGATCCCATGAATCCACATAGTAGAAGGAACAAACTGACTCCTTTAAATTGTCCTCTGACCTATGTGTGCATGCACACACATGTACACACACACACACACACACATACACTAGGGTACATGTACCACTTCCCCCAACAAAATAAATAAAATGTAATAAAAATTATTTAATAAAAACAAGTGCTTTCTTCTATTAATAAATAAAAATCCTTCACATGGAATTAAATCAGTTCAGTCTTTACACGTAGGTAAGGGAAACACAGACTCTCAGATGACAATTATATGAGCTACTCATTAGAACACATAAGATGGGACCAAACGCGTGGTAACTGTTCACGTCCTGTCATCAAAGCATATAAAATTGTCTACTGAACTCTTTCAAGACACCGGCTCAAAAGACATTTATTTTGGCAGCAGACCCCTTGTTTAGAGGTCACTTCTGTTTGCCTTTGCACATTGGTAGCTGCATCAGTTGCTGGTTTGTTGCTGTGACCAAGTACCTAATAGGAAGCTAGTTAAGGAAGAAAGGTTTGTTTGGGCCTTCAGTTAGAAGAGGTGCAGTCCATCCTGGTAACGGGATCTGAAGTGCCTGGTTACATTGTGTCTATACATAACGATGTATAGACAGTATCATACATAACGATGACATAGTGGGAGGGCACTATGGCGGGCCCATGTCAAGGTGTGTCCCTGCTGAGGAATTGTACCACACAACAGATATGGTGTAGAGGAGGTTTATTGAGGGCCTGGGAGAGGAAGGGTAGAGGCAATGAAAAAGACATGAGGGCATAGAGAAGGAGGAAAATGTGGGGACAGAGAGAAGCTGAAACAGACAGAGGGCTGGCGGTGTCCAGGGTCTTATGTCCTGCACACCTGGCACACCTGGCAACATCAGGTGATGACATAAGCAATTGCTAGGCCCCCAGAGGCAGGCCTGCTGAATCGCCCCTATACCAACAGGCTGGAAGCAGAGAGCAATGAAGGCTGGCGTTCAATTTGTTCTGTCCTTTTCATGCAGTCCAGGACCTCTACGCATGAAATGGCGTTGCCCAAATTTAGGGCTGGTCTCACCAGTTCAGTTAAGCCAATCTAGAAACTCCCTCGTAGACATTCCCAGAGTTTGTTTCTTAGGTGATTCTAGATCTTGTCAAGCTGATGTCAATCATCACCGGCCCCAATCCACCATGACAAAAGGGGGTTAGGATATAGGTGTGAATGAGTTCAGAGTAAACCCCATAGACAACAATGAGGTTGCACCTGTCAACAGGTTTAGGGCCGACTTTGACACTCCAAGACAGTCTGTTCACTTCAAGATCTTTTAGTTAACCACATGGGTAAACCTCTCAAGTAGGGTAACAGCCACAGAGTCTGCGGAGTGGGGCTCAGGCATGTCTTTAAGATTCAGCTCAATGTCCCTTCCCTCTATTGTGACTCAGCACCCCACCACACCCCCATTATCACCTGGATCTACCATGTCCTCTTTATGCCCAGTGACTTCTGGGCATACTTTTATCATAGTGTGAACCCTTAGATATGCTGACAGGAATTCTGCTTCCTTCCCATTTAATGGGAAGAGCCTTGGGAGGGAGTCCATCTGGTTTACCTCCAAACCTTGAAGCAATCAGAGTAACGGTGATACCTCAGACTTTGGGGTCAAACAGGATGACATCCTCAGTCTTCCTCCCATAAGCTGTAGAGCCTCAGAAAGCTTTCCTGACTTAACCTTTCTAAGCTGATTGGGTTGATAGGATAATTATTGAGGATTATTATCATAATAATTCTCAATACATATTGATGAGAATTTATTATTATAAATTCAGCAAGAGCATTTAATTTGATGCCTGGCATTATCAGCCATAGTTAACTAAATGGCACGAAGTTCATAAAAGTAGATTTTTTTTTCATTTCCTGTGCTTAGATGACTGCCGTTTACAGGAAGCTAAGCCAAGGTAATATATAAGCATGTGTGGCTATATGTTCTAATGTTCTCTCTTCCTGCTTCAAGGTTTCCAGCCCAAACTTTCCATCTTCTGGTTTCCACATGAGCAGAGTCCCTCTTGGATAGGATTGCATCACTGCCACAGCCAGCAACATGATGTCATTGATTACTTTGTCTCTTAAATTGATGTTCTATATGTCTCTGTCTGTTTTCCACCTCTGCTTAAAAATTAAAAAAAAAATCACAGTCCATTCTGCAAGTCTGCTAAAAGTGTAAAATCACTGGTGTGGTGGCATATGCTTGCAACCCCAGCACTCAGGGAGCTAAAAAATCGGGGACTATGAGGTTAAGCTTCTCCTGAAATAGATAGTAAAACAGTATCTCAGGTATAAACAGAGCTGAGCTGAGAGGGGAAGAGGAAAAGAAGAGAGGGGAACAGAGAGGGAGAGGAAAGAGGCAAAGGATAGAGGACAAAAAGATTCACATTAGGACTTTTTGAAGTAAAACTATTTTCCCCCCAAAAAATAATAATACCTCTAGCAGGAAATTTTGAAAAGTCACTCTACAGAAAAACAAACAGGACCAGCAGTGCAGCTCATGCTAGTAAATACTTAACACACACAAAGCTCTGAGGTAAAGCCCCAGTACAAGAAAATAAAGATGAGAAGAGAGATGATCCACCCTAAAATTATAACTTAGATACATAAATAGCTATATGATTCTATTCTGCCAATGATGAAACATACACTCATACTTAAAGAGAATAAGTTCAATTAAAAACACAGAACAAAACAGAATTTCCCATCAAGAAATAATGTCAAACGAGCTGAAGAGGTGATTCAGCCAGTTAAGAACAAGTTCAATTCCCAGCAGATGTCTGGGAACGTCAGGTGGTTCACAACCATCTGCATCTCTAGTTCCAGGAAATCCAAATCGTCTTCTAGCCTTTGTGGCCCTTTGCACTAGACACACACACTTTAAAAATAAAAAATTTAAAAAGATTTTTAAAAGAAATAAAGTCAAGCAAATGAAGAAACGAGTATGCAAATGGGGAGATTCAGGAATAAAATTTTAATCAAAATAACTTAAATACTATGCCACAATTTGAAAAATAAGGATGTTTGCTTGCATGTGAAAGGCCTTGTACTCCATCCCTAGGAGTGAGAGAGAGGAAAGTATAAATCAATGTTTAGTAGTTCAGCCAGGAAAACAGTATTTCATCAATTCTAAATCGTGTAGAAGCTTAAGTGTCTATTTTGTCACCGTACTCAAGATAGCCAAATAGGTTCTTTTTAATGAATCTCATTTACATCTCAGATAACTTAACAGAGTTAGCCTGCGCTACCACACCCTCATCACTAGTCCTGACAATGCTGTAGAGGACTGGCATTCGAGCTCAGGTTCCCGGTAACCGGATAGCTGAAGCCTCCAGCCTGGTAACACCACCTGGGAACTTGTCACTCCCTTGTTCCTTAGTCCCTGACTCTGGCCAGTCCTTGTATCCACAGGCCACCAGGGTAGGTGAATATGACCAAGGGTTCTGGCTATCAGGATGCGCAGGCTGACACTCAGGTTTGAACAGGTCCAGCTTTGACAAGCGCCGGGTCCAGTTCCACTTTAAGAAGACCGGTGTGTGGGGTAGCTGCGAACATCAACACGCTGCAGATGGTGACTGCCAAGTGTCACCTTCTGACTCATTTAACATTTGGATTGGTGATCCAGGAAAGTGTAAACAGCATGTTAATGTTATCTACAGATGGCACCGCATGGGGCAATGAGCACATGAGAAGGTAATGCAGACAGTCCCCGGGGCTCCAACAAAGGAAGGGGACTGGATGTCAACAGGGCAAAAGAGATGAGCTAATGTAATAGGCTTAGGAGGATGAGACAAGCCACAGATAATGGATGGGCCGATGGCCGACTACGGTGGTGGCAGCATACAATGAGTCACACAGGGCACATCATGATTCGATACTGAGCCCACGCTATCGGGCCATCCTGTCGATGTGAGGTTCCAGCCACTTTCTGGTGGACACTTGTATGAGTGCTTTCAGGGTAAAAGCAGCTAGGACGGTGAGTCAGAGAGGATAGACATGAAGAAATAGGACTCCGGGGAATGAGGGGATAAACTGGGCAAGCCTTCTGCAGGAGTCAAGGGTACAGGTGTTCACTCCTGCTTGCTTCTCTTGCTTAGACTTCCTTGGCGTGGCTTCATCTCAGTGCCAAGGTGAATGGAGCCTCTTCCCCCGCCCGCACTGATACCGTCTTGAGCATCATGTCAGATCTACAGGTATTAAACTAACTTTGGCTCTGGTCCTCCTCTGCTTGACTTCAGCCTCTCAGCAACATGCTCAAAGCGGGAAGGCACCCCTCTTCTGAAGTTCAGTCTTTCTGCCGTGTGCTCACAAGGCTCTTTTCCCACAATAACCACCCGGTTGTCGGTCATGGAACTTTCTCCTCTGGAGGGTCCTCCATAAAAACCCCAACAGCTGTTACAAAACTAAAGTAACGGAAGAGACGAAGAGACAGGAGTGAGGACGCTGGGCAGGAGCCAGAGGCAAGGGGCTGCGTTAATCCTCTCACCTGAGGTTCTGCGGAAGCCTGCATTTATAGTTCTCTATTCACAGTTTTGAAAGCTGTTGTTGCTGCTTTCCTGTCTCTATTCTCCTTTGTCAGCAAGCCCACCCTGAAGCTATTAACTGTTCATTAACACCTTCACAGAGAATAAAAGGAAGCAAAAGGAAATGGAGGGGAGGGAACACGTTATGAGCTCTAGCTCTCTGAGACAGAGAAATTGTTTTGCTGATGTCATGGGTAGCATCTAATGTCAAACTCTTACTGCTACCCACAGAATCCTTCTCAGAGTCAAGGCAAGAAATAAGGGGTTGGGAGGGGGAACTAGTTTTGCTTTTTCCTTAAATTTTTGTGGCATGACGGCCCTTAGCTAGTCAGCATCTCGGGAGATTGCCTTAGCGTCAGCCCTTTACTTACAGAAAGGAACTTCGTGAGCTTTAATCAGTGGCTTCATTCTTCCCTTCCTGAAACCTCTCTCAATGGAATTCAGCATGAAACTTGTATTTGATTTCTATACCCAACTGGGGAAAGACAGAGGGGAGGGGGAGCCATTCTCAGACACCAAGGGGAACCTGGGGAAGTAGCTATCTCTCTGGAGCCCAGAGGGGTTCTTACTCACCTCCACTCTGTAGATGAGGCAACAGCAGCAGCCATCCAAGCAGACCAAGCAGCCACCAAAGACTCAGCTTCTCAACTAGGAAAAGCCTGACAAGAACGAAGGAGAGGAAGAGGGAAGGAGAGGAGAGAGGGGCCACCCTTGGGGTGTAAAGTCAATAAATTGAAATAAAATAAAAAATGTTTTTAAAAAAATGAAAAAGAATGCTGTAGTAGAGACCCTTCCATTAAAATCACAGTTGACGAAAGTCAACCTTCTAATTGGGAAAAACAGTCGGTGGTAAATATGGAGACTTCATGCAAAATGAATGAGTCGGACTGAAAACGCAGGACCAAGAGCAAGTCTCAGGACCCAGAAATGCAGAAAATGTGTGTGTTCAATTTTGACCTGCCTCTCTGTGGGATACCAAGTCTCCTTCATACAGCTTCCGCAGCTTCCATTTACAAATCAAACTCTGACTCATTCCAGCATTGAAAAACCACCTCGGATCTAGTTTCTGTCCACTCCCGAATCTTTCCACCTTAACAAGCAACAACTCCATCCATCATTCTTGTCCTTAGATGAGAAATCTTGACCTCTCCTTTGGCTTAGATTAGATTCTCATATTCTGTCTCTCTGCCCTTGTCTCTGTCTGTCTGTCTCTCTGTGTGTCTCCCTCTCTCTCTCCCTCCCCCCCCCCCCACTCATCCATCCATCCTACCCACCATATCTGCTGACTGTCCTTGCACTTACATCCAGATCTGGACACTTTCACACCTCAACTCCCCATCCTGGTCTTAAGACCTTCTTCAAAGTCTCCTGTTTCCCACGCCTGCCACAGTGAACAGCCTTCTCCCCTTCAACATGACTACAGGGGCCTTCAGCTGCCTCTTCTGTCTCCTATTTCCCTAACTGGATCTTCCTTTTCCGATGCCTCTGCTGTTCCCAGACAGCACAGAATGCTCCCACCTAAGGCTTCTGCATAGCTCTCCTTCATGCGTGCGCTCAGAGCTCTGCTCGTGTCAGCGTCTTAGAGAGACTTGCCTTTAATGTCGCACCTAAATTAACAACCACCCATCCACAGTCCCACCCTCTTTACCGGACTCTGTTTTCTCCCAAGCATTTTTACATATAATCAGTGCATCTGATTATATGTTCGTCAGCTGTCCCTCCCAACCCCCATCCCACCAACGGCCAATCATGAGGCCCATCAAAGTGGGTGCTCCTTTTCGATGCTCTCTCTCCACCATCCAGCGATTGACAGGCAACAGAAACTCATCAAATTATTGTCGAATGGATAAATATCCTTTTTATTTCCAGTGGGGTTTTTTTTTTTTCTTATGCTTTCTATCAGAAAAATCACTCTTGATATTTATCTACCTTGCCCCTGCTGGTCTCAGGCAGCAAGCAGTCGGGTGTATGCTAGGCTTGGGCACTGGGAAGCTTTGGAGGAAGGGATGTAACCAGGACAGGTCCAGCAAGAAAACAAGACAGAAGGACAGCCCAAGGCATAAGCTGTCCCCAGCCCCCACAGAGTGAAATCCAGAAACACTAAGTATCTTACCCAAGTCACAGAAATACTAATTGGCAGTGATAGAAGTATCAAATTAAATCCCCTAGCTGTGTGCTGGTGGTAGTTCTCTCTAAAGGACATTTGTGAGGGGATTACAACTTGTTAAATTTTTTTTCCAGCTTATTTTATTTCATGGTGTTAATTGATGAATCCATTTTGATCCTAACCCTTTGATGTTTCTTAATAAATTGCATAAAGAGAAAGAAGGTGTGCTTATGTAATTAGCATGTGACACAGCTCTGAGAGGAAATAGCTAGTATAATGAATGACAAGTGATCAAAAAGACGCTGATGAGCTAAAGCAACAAGACAAAGCTAATAAGAGGAAACTTAGTGGGAATCCAAAGAATATAACTAGAGTCACCCAGGAAGGAAGGAAACAGAGTTCAGCAGCGGTGCTGATGGAACTATTCCCAAGCAGGTGCTTGGGAATACTGTGGAGCCTGGACCTCCGCCCTAAATTCTGACTCCTAGACCCAGACCACTAACTGTCATGGATGTGATATGACAGCTACAAATACCCCGTGTGGTGGTATAGTTCACTGAAGAACACAGATTCTAAAACAAAGCTTATCGTACTTTCTGATGTACATTGAACAAACTTGATACTCATGCATACATTCACGACTGTGCCCATTAAGGCTCAAGCACTGGGTTTTATGGTTAAAAGATAGGCAAATTTCTACACTCAACCGAGCTCATAGTCTCCTGGGGAAAGGCCATTCTGTGTTAAGTGGTATCTCAGGCTTCATGAGTTGCCTAGAACCTCCAGGAAGGCAGATAATTGTCCACACACTCACTCTGCCTCTTTAGAACTTCCTGATGACAGTGCAGAAACTTTTCTGCAGTCCCAGAAGCCAGACTCTCTAGCCAACAGCTTTAGTATGAATTGTAGGGACTTCCCCACAGCTAGTCTTATGTCTTTAAGGTACTGTAAGCTACTGGTGAAATGAAATAGAAAATGTGGGCACTACAGAGATGGCTCAGTGTGTGCACTTGGTGCACAACCATGAGGTCTTGAGTTTGGATCCCTGTATCCACATAAAAAGACAGGAGTGGTCATATGTATGCCTATAACCCAGCACTGTTGGGGGGAAAGACAGGAAGATCATTGGGGCTGACTGGCTACCAGACTATCCCTGGGTTCAAAAAGAGGCTTTGTCTCAAAGGAATAAAGTGGAGAGCGAGAGAGGAGGACATCCAACAACCTCTTCTGGCTTCCCCTTCAGTACCTCCCCCCTAATTACACAGTCATGCACATATACCATATACAAATACACCACACACACATATGCACATATGCTATACACAAATATACCACGTATACACACACATACCATGCGCAAATGTACCACACACACATGCACATCTACCATACACAAATACAACACACACATGCACATACACCATACACAAATATAACACATACACACATGCACATATACAATACACAAATATAACACACGCGCACACCCCCTTTGCATAGGGTAGCTCATAGCCAATCTCCTGCCTATGCTGCCAAATGTTACTCCTCTTGCAATTCATACTTATATATCCAGAACCACCATCTCTGCCCACACCAGCTTGGCTAGATCAGATTGGCTTCCTGAACCAGGGTTATTTGCTCCTTTGCATGTCTGGACCTGAAGCTGGTACATCCTTGCCTGTCTCCATTCCTCTGTCTAAGTCACTTCCATCTAACACACAGGTTCTTCTACTCTTGACCCTCAGTGGTGGGAATCAGAGCCCATCCCCGGAGGAGAACCTCTTTAATCCCAAAGGAGAACAGCGGGCTCTGGAGAGTCAGCCTCTGTGACCAGCATCAACCGCTCATGTCAAAAAGCCTATTGAGTTCAGAATGTCGAAATTCATTGTGGGTGTCAAATTTTCACAGAATCATGAATAAGCCAGCATTTGTTCAAAATACACTGGACATGAAAACAATGGTAGAAAGAAATGGATACGTTGAACCTGGTTCCTTGAGAAACTTAATGCCCTGAATGATACAAGAAAGTACCACTCAAGTATTGCTGAAGATGCAGCCGGCCTAGACTGACTGAAACCTAGATTTAGATTGGGGTCAATGAGAAACAAAACTGGAAGGGAAAATTAGGCCTGCCCAAACCTAAGAATAACTGGGCTGGGTTTGGTAGACCATGAGGAGCTGGGCTGCAGCCTGGCTCAGAATTGGCTGCAGCCCTCTAGCCGGCTGACTGAATGTGTAGGGCAGATATTAGAGGCCAGGAAGGCCGTTTTGATGCTATTGACATCATCCAGATATCAGACAGGAAACCTCTGACCTACAAGAATGGGTGTGGGGAAGAAGGAAGGAAGGATAGACAAAGGAGAAATGACTGAGGTCGAGTTCAGAGGACTCGGCAATCAAGTGATGGGGAGTGGAGCCAGGAAGAAAGAGTAGTCTGACTGGGCTTCCTACTCCACGCCAAAGACTACAGAAGCAAAGGGTTACAGCTGGCCTCTGACGTGTGCCCCAAAGTTTTAAGCTCTTGCTTCCAAGCTGGTGGTACTGCTTTACAAGACTGGAGATCCCGATAGCTCAGTTGACAGCCCCACACTGTGGGGGACTTTAGGGACCTACTTGGAAGAAGTAAGTCATTAAGGGAAGCCTTTGAAGGCAACACCTGGACCCTACATCCCGCCATGCCCCCCACTCCCTGGTCCACCATGATGTGAGCCTCCTTTGCCATGCTCTCCTGCTGTCACGGCTCCACCAAGTCTTCTCTGACATGATGGACTGAAACCATGAGCCAAAATAAGGCTTTCGTCTTTCACATTGCTTCTGTCAGGTATTTTACTCACCATGAGGCAAAAGCAGCTAATGAACCCACATAATGTCATTATCAGTATCAGAATTTTTTAAAATGAGAAAGATATCTGTGTGAGACTGGGAAAGAAAAACAAGGAAATGACACAGGTACATAAAGAATATTTGTTCCATTTTGCGCATCTTGGAAAAACCCTGAGGTCCTGATGGACACCCATCTGAAAATGTCTAGGAAACACTAAGGACGACAGAAAGAGCTACATTCATGCCATGAACTGTGCAGCTTGGGTCCTGGAACCCTGGGTAGAGGCAGAGAGGGAATGAAGAAAAGACAGACACACAGACACACATATAATAAAGTTGAGCTCAGGTGGGGTTTTCTAACTGCTGCTCCCTGGAACCTCAACATACTTATTATATACAGCAGGAGGAGGGGTGAGCTCTAAATATATAGGAGGAGGAAGCAGCGGTTGCTAGTCTCTGCACACACTGATCAATCATTCATCCACCCTCACACACAGACTCCCAAAAAGAGCTCTGTCATTGCCGGCCCATCAGCTTTGCCAATTTCCCAGTTGGTCTTGGTGTCCCTAGCAAGCTGTGCCCGTGACAAAGTAAACATTCACTTGGGACTTTACTTATTCAAGACTTCCTCTGATCCCTACACTTTGGGGGCAGGGTGTGGGCGGGGGCTAAAATATAAAAGCCGTTGAGCACTTGTGACTCAGAATGAGTCACATGCTGGTAGAGATGTGGAGACAGAAGATGACATACAAGGATTTGCCAAGGAGCTAGCCAATATAAGGACACAGGAAAGGTAAGAGGTAAAAGGTAAGGTAAAAGGTAAGAGGCCTTTTTTTTCCTGTTTTTAAAACTCCTATTTTACTTATTAAAAAAAAAAGGTTAGAGAAGTATGGAGGGGAAAAAACAAACAAACAAACCTGAATTTCATCCTCTGACAAACACTATGAACATCCTGAGGTTCATAGTGAGGAACATCCATAGTGCTTGTCTGGACATCCAAACACTATGAGCACCTCTTGTCTTGTTGTACGTAAGTAAGGATTTCTATTGCTGTGAATAGACTCCATGACCACAGCAATTCTTACGAAGGGAAACTTTTAGTTGGTTTACAGTTCAGAGGTTTAGTCCATTGTCATCATGGTGGGAAGCATGGTGGCCAGCAGGTAATCATGGTGCTGGAGAGGTAGCTGAGAGTTCTGGATTTACAGGCAGCACGAAGAGAGCAACACTGGGCCTAGCTGGAGCTTCTAAAACCTCAAGCCCACCACCCAGTGACACACTTCCTCCAAACAAGGCCACACCTCCTCCAAACAAGGCCACACCTCCTCCAACAAGGCCACACCTACTCCAACAAGGCCACACCTACTCCAACAAGGACACACCTACTCCAACAAGGCCACACCTACTCCAACAAGGCCACACCTAACAGTGCCACTCCCTATGAGTCTATGGGAGCCAGTTTCATTCAGACCACCATGCCTCTAGACATTTTTCTGGACATATATCAGAGATACTCAGTTTGGTAGCTGGAAGTTTATTTCCAATGGTCTCCAATAACTTTTGTTCTGAAAGTTTTTCAGTGCTACTTTTAATTTTTTGAGCAATAGTCCTATTTTTAGCCCAAACCAAAGTTCACACCAACTGCTAGACTTGTAGCATTCTTTGAAATCTTTTACTGTTAAAAAGAACCATCTTTCCTGCTGTTGAAAAGACAGGGGCAGGAAGTTGGCTTTATATCCTGGCGGGTGGAAGGAAGGATGATTTGCCGGCCTCCGTGAGATGTTTTTATATAGGAGGTGCCTGGATGTGTTTGAGGGTAGAACCAAGAGAAATTGGCAGACAGCACTAAAAAGCTTTTAGACTTTGGAGGCTGTGTGGGGTTAGAGCATGCGGTGCCCTGAGCCTCTCTGAAGCCACAGACAGCCCGGAGAGGACTCGACACAACCAGCTTGTTACATAAGACCAAGCAAGGCTCTGCCTCCGCCTTCGCTTTTTGGGAACTTGATTTCCTGTCAGGAAACAAGGTGTCACGAAGAGAGCTGTCTTCACAGAGCTGCCTCCGGGGCTAATGAGATCACGACTTCTGAGCTCCTCCGAGAAGCAGGCTACCTAGATTGGGGACAAGCATTGCTTTAATCATTTTTTTTTTAAAGAACCGTGTGGCTTCTTCCTCTCTTCCTGTGGAATGATCAGTCCTAGCTCCAGGGGCTCCGGGCTGTTTACATTTTCCATCCCTCCCAAGGGTCTCTGTGTCTATTCCTGCTTCCACTGCCAGTCTCCAATTGGTCCCCTCAGGATCCAGTCCCCGCTACAATCCAAACTGTCAAGGGGCTGGTGCTGGCACTTGGTGGGTGTCCTGTGCAGATTCTTCACAGAGGGCTGCCTGAGGATTTGTTTGTTTAAGCATCACTACCTCCTCCAACGGATAGACCTCTGATATCTTTGTTCTTGAAAACACCCAAACAACGCATTACTGGAAGCAAAGGAAAAGGCAGAGGTCTCCAGGGGCTACACATCCACATCCCTTTGCGTTTCAGCGCATAATGCAAGGGACTCAGTAAAGTGGTATGCATTAAGCCACCTGTACTGCTGTGACTGTCAGTTTCCCTGAGACAATGCGGGGGG